>CM022548.1:15309342-15692957 GCA_012273795.1 Dendrolimus punctatus | reverse complement strand
ATTATTAATAAAAAAGGTGTGTGTGTACTTATGTACACGCGTTAGAAGTTATACTTGTTTGGCGTGAGAAGATAAAAATCTTTGCAAAAAATTTATCTTTCGCCTTATTTTCTATGTGTGTAGAAAAAACGACAGTAACAATAGAAAAAACTAAAATGTTGACTATATCTAACTTCATGTTGTCGGTTTTTCGTGACGGTTTGCGCGCGCATCGATAAAATTTACTCTCATCATTTTTCCCTAACGCGCCAAAAGAAGCATAACTTCAAAAAATTAGTTATTTACTGGGTAGACTTAAGTGAGAGCTCCATTTTAAGGGACATCCGAATTCTGCCCTTACAGGTCACAGAAGGCTAAAGCGGGACCTTCGCTGCGCTCTGCTCTGCCTTCGTGATTATTATTTTTTGACTACCAGAAATCACTGTTCTTACGGCAGCCGGAAATGGCGGCGGGTACTCCCCACTCCCTTAATTCTGCCCTATTAAGGAGACTTTATGAAATTTGTTCTAACCCCCGTCCCTAAGGTACCCCTGTTTAAAAAGAAACTACGCAAGACGGTAGCCGGGGTTCAGGATGCGAAATTTCAAAGTCAGCCCCCATTTTTTTGCCTTCTGGCAATGTCCTATATTGTCTGTAATTGTCATTGAACCTTAACCAAAGTGAATTTAGTTAGTTAAGTTGTTATAAACTTTACCCGAAAATAGTTCACATTCTCGACATTGAGGGCAGGTTGTGAGGCAGTAAAATTGTATTTTTTTGAATGAGTGTAGTGTCTTTAGAAATGCCAAGTATTATTCTGAACAGCATCCTCACCCGACAATTCCACAGTAAGTGCGGGAACCTGTCCACGAGACCTGCGAGCCATTTGTCAGCCACCCGCCTTATCTGCTTGTGGATATGGTTGAAGTTCACCAGCAAGAACTGGCGCGTGCCCCTCGAGCTCGCGCTCACGTGACTCGTCTTTCACTTTCTCTGACATAACGTCCAAGAACTTTTGGAACACTTTATCACCCACACTGTTAGGTTTAAAAGTAAAAATAAGACTTAGTTGAAGGCATTGTAGATCGGTTAACTAACTCTCTCCGTGCAGGAAAGGAGTAATGATTAGTATCATTCCTGCGGCCTGTCGTAAGAGGCGACAAAACAACCCACAACCAGGTGGTAGGGCATTTGTCCGACTAGATGGCTACCACCCCTGGTCTAGATTATGCTGCCATAACAGCTTTGAGTTGTGTTCCAGCATCAGTGGCTAGGTTGGCATTGGCAACAACCACTTCCATCACAGTTAAGCCGTGTCAGCCTGTCGTGCTTGAGCAATAAAACAGTGCAGTGTGACGTTGCACTGCATTCGCATCGTGCAAAGTCTCTCCGTCTTTCTCGCGCGCAGTCATGCTTATGAGTATGAAGGAGATAGTTATTGTTTTGCTTTTGCTGCTGCACATTAATATAGAGTGCTCTTTTTAGCATTCGTCCGTTAGCGTCAGTGCGTCAGTCACTTGTCAACCGCCGCGTTGTTATTACCTATTTGTGATTACCATTAACTGAAGAATCATGAATAGAAACACACAAGGTTTTGCTAGATGAAAAATTGCCAAAAATATCCGATGTCACACTAGAGAGGGAGGAGTCTCACGAAAGTGACTAGCTGCGACAAGGACGGGGAGAGGTAAAAAAAACACGAAATTCGTGCGACGTAATTTACGGTTGGCATAAATATGGGACAAGAAACTAAGACTTACCTGGCAACACACTGCCACATTCCAGCCTTGTCTTTCTGCAACGCTGTGTCGCTCAGATACTCTATTATCGGTTGTAAGCTTGGTTCCGGTGAATTACACACCCTAAAAGCACAATGACACTTAACATCTGAATACACGAGAGGATGAAGGGCACTGTGCTATTAATAAAAAGAAAAAAATCAGGTACAAAATTTTTAAGTGATAATTCTTAGGGAGGGTAAACCGTTTCGTTACGTAACGCGTTACGGCGCCAATCTAGCTTTACTTTCTCCCACGCGTACGACAGCGGTAGGCAGGTTCTCCTCTCTTACTCTAACCCACAACGTTACCGTATTTCGTTAATTAGATTAAATAATGATACGAATAATATACATACACACAATAATTCTAATGTACACATTCAAGAATTGTAACTAAGAATAAAATATATTTTATAATCAATAAAAGATTATATTAATTAATAATCTTTCCTTACATCATCATATTAATATACATAAAATTTAAGTAATAACCTAAGCTTTTCTCAAGTTAAACAATTTCAATATTAAATAGTTCAACTTAGATTAGTTTGTTATCACTTCTGTCGGGCGTCCCAAGTCGCACACTTTTTTTATTTTTTTTCAATTCAAAAGTTTTTTTCAAAATAAGTTCCACCGGAGAACGCTTTTTGAAGGTCATACATATAAGTTAAAATTTATTTTTACTTCCTATCCTATGTACACCGCTTCACAACGTGTTATTGCTGTTAAGGAGAAGAGGCAAAAACTCCCCAGCAACACGTCTAGCTAAATATTTTTTTTCTTTGTTTCTTATTCTATTTATATATCAATTATTTTTTTTAATAAATTGTATACAGAAGTATGTCAGTTATTGTTATTACTTCGTATATAGCCCCGTCCTCAGGTGCATATCTAAAACCAATCTCAAATTGTATCGTACAAAAACAAAACATAACTTCTAGTTTATATTCAGAAAAACAAACGGTCATTTTAAAACGGTCATTTACGACTATGCAATAAATAGGGATTTCATTTTAATTTACTTTCAAACCATAGACAGATTTGTCATTTACATTTTTCTTGTATTTTATATTCCCTCCTGGTCGTATAATAACATCTTTTGTCATTCATTTATACCTTCTTCTTATACTAATCTACTAATAATATAGACCTGAAGAGTTTGTTTGTTTGCTTGAACGCGCTAATCACAGGAACTACTGGTCTGATTTGAAAAATTTTTTCAGTGTTAGATAGCCCATTTAGCGAGGAAAGCTATAGGCTAAATATATCATCACGCTAAGAACAATAGGAGCGGAACACCAATGAAGAATGTTTCAAAATCGGGTTTTTTAAAACTATTCCACGCGGAATAAGGCGTGGGCAAAAGTTAGTAATATTATAAAATTCTTAACATTACAGCTCTGTACATTGAAGCTATTTAAAAAACCCCACCTGGAACAGACTTTATAAATAACGAAGAACGCAGTGCATTTTTTTAAATTTCTTGTCTGTTTGTTCGGGATTCACGTAAAAACTACAAAGCCGATTTCGATGCGGTTTTTGCTGATCGACAGAAAATTCTAACTTAAAATCTACGCTGCTTTATATCCTGGGAAGCCCTGGAGATTTTTCTGGGAGTTATTTAAAAAAACAATATAAAAAAATACGAATTTCAGTGTTTTTTTTTACTGATCGATAGCAAATTTGATTTAATAAAAAGTGTCATATTTTTATCCTGGGAAGCCCGCGAGAATTTTCTTGAGAGAGGCTTGTATTTTTTCGGGTGCGTAAAAATTAGCTTATTCCGACAGTTTTCACTAAACCGATAGCTCAAATTCTTTTTCAATACTGTGGTCTTTTGAGTCCCGGGAATCCCGCGAGTTTTAAGTCAAACGTGGACTGGGAATCTTAAGATGCGGGCATATACTAGTATTCTATATATATGTACACATTAAAATTATTTACTTAATTCTATTCAATCGTACATTTCACTTATTTTATTTCAACCCGATGTTAAATGTTTCAATCAACCAGTGATCCATTTAAACATAAACTTGAATCATTCAATGTCATTGAATACCGTCGTGTCTTTTCAGTTCTGTGCGTTGCAACCAAATCGATACACTCTTATATCAGTAATACTCTATAGAGAGAGTACCTATAGGTCGGGGGCCCAATTCCGCTATTTCAATATCTTGGTGTTGTGAATATATTCCAAGTACGATTCCATTATAAATGTCAAAAAATCATATTCTACTAAATCCAAAAAATCTTCTCGATATCGTCGCTGCGAAATAATAGTAGAAAAAAAATGGGTATTACCATTACTAGAAATGGCGTTAGCTGAAATGATAACAAAATTTTTAAAAAAACGGGAGATTTATACGGTTATAAATATTTGTAGACATAGAGTAGTATGCCACTGGCACGCCGTTGGAGTTAACAGAACACCGAAAACCGGGAAACCTACGATTGAGACGATATTGTTCGGCGATTTTGACGATATAACAATAGCAGAATTGGACCCACGAAATATCAACTCACCTCAAAGTCTCCAACCAATAAACGCTCAATATATACATACAAGGAGCGAACGTCAGTTTATTAACAATAACAGTAACATCTGGTTGATGGTCAAGCAAGTTCAGTATCTGCGTCTTTAACTCTTGGAGTTCGTTCATCGACACCGAATCGTTTCTGACCGCCGACGTGTACTGAAGTTCGCGCATTTCGGACCGTAGTGAAGTTTGCGACACAAGAAAGGGGGATTTGACAGCTATCTCTTTCACGCCCGCGTACCATTCCTGCGGCCATAACCCTGAAGAAAATTGTAGTCTTAATTCGTAAACTGTCACACTCTTTGGCAACACTACCCCGCACTCAGAGTCCGGTAATGGGGCGTTAACGTTAAATACTGACAATTTATTCCTAATTATATTCATTATTACAACATTTTCCAAAAATTATTAAATTATGGCCACGAGTTTTACATATAACACAACTTGGGACTACAATTATTGACAACAAAATCTACTCCTCATAATAATTTCATGGGCGCTTTAGGAAAGAAAGAATGAGAGAAAAACATTTCTTCTAGGATAAATCAAATCAAAAATCTCAAAAAGAATTTACATATTAATGTACTAATAATATCTGTAAGGTATCTGTATGCACGTGATATTACGTGGCTTGAAATGGGGCCAAGACCAGAATTGTGCTGGCTATTAAGATCAGCAGCGATCTTCTCCTTGAAGACTGCATATATTCTTTATAAATTTCAATACATAGGTAGCGACTATAAAAAAACAAGAAATGAACACTCGTTTTTGAGATGGTAGTGTAATAGATGGTTGGTCATATAATATTAAATACTGCGGACTAACAGACGACCTATATATATTAAGAGTTTAGTGACAGGTAAGGAAGTTTTGAACACTTATTATTATGCATATGTAATTAATGATTTCAACCTCTATATACACAAATGGGATGTATTTACATAAATAAAAAAATCACCAATTCAAAATCACTCACAAGTTTCAAAAAAATTCACTCGAAGCTAAGTATCTATGAATAAAAAAATGTCTAATGCAATACTATCTTAAAAGCAAACTCTGTTTCAAAATGAGTAAACAAATCCAAAATACAAAAACTACAAACTCTTTTCCTCTACTCACTCGGTATGCTGCTTTGTTATAGTCCGCGCTAAACTGACTGCTCTTAGTTAGCAAATCACGGTTGCGCGATAAACGGTTTTTGGTGGAAAATCGTTTATTACACAGCCCTTTATAGCTAATCTTAAGAGGGCATTGTTGATAGCGTGGCCTATATGATTATTATGCATGGTACTGTAACAATCTTCGTCATTACTCGTAATCACTTTGGTATTTGGCGTGTATTAAAGTCAATTTAAACAAATCTCAGTAGTGAAAAGTATACATAGATAAAAAACAACAATGCATATATAAATATAAATAAAATGTCTATATAATAAACAATTACTTAATAAAACAAAAAAACTGTATTAAAGTAAGAATAAGAGTAAAATTAGAATAAGTAATAAAGTAATAGTAGATAAGTATATTTTTTAAAGAAAAGACAGATAAATAAAATATAAAACTGAAAGGAAACCTCTTTCCCTGTGTTGTGTTTTGGAAATAATGACCTCCATCTTAACTCATGATGGAGTGGGGCGATAAAAAAAATCACTTTGATAGTATTTTTCGTAGTCGGACAAACCAAAATCAAATAAATTACCGCGCTTAAAACCGTTAAAACGTACTTTTAATACTTTGTTAGTAGTTTAAATATCCGAAGCTGCTATAAGATATTAATGCTAGAGATAAACAATTTAGATCTACTCAGATGTTAGATAACGTCTTATACCGCAGACATAAGTGAAGTCTGTCTCGTGATGTGAACATTACACACTTTCGTGAAATTTGGTAGAGATTGGCGCTGATGAGTGAAACCACCGTGTTGCTAATGGTCGATCATTTGACCAAAATTGATTTGAATCATAACTGAACTTTACTAAAGTTCTGATGTCAAAGACTATACAGATTTTGCCAAGGATACACTGTTAATTTGACTTTAACAATCAACAAAAGAATTGGGTCAAATAAATGTAATGTCTTTTTTATTGATTTTTGGTACATTTTGATACAGCACCATGACATAATAATTGAATGTGTATATACATATCGTACGTTTATCACTAGATATATACTTCTATATTCACAGATTTTGCCAAGGCTACGCTGTTAATTTAACTTTAACAATCAACAAAAGTGTGTGTGTGTGTGTGTGTGTCAAATACATGGTAATGTTTTTTTTATTGATTTTTGATACAGCACCATGACATAATAATTGAATGTGTATATAGATATCGTACGTTTATCACTAGACTACTATTCAAAATTTTAAAATATTAACTTAATTAATCGAGTCCCGTAACTCGTAACAATATGCTAAAAAGTGTCTATCAATGCATTTCTACGTGAAGTTGTATATAATAAAAAAAAATCTATATTTTTGGTAGTAGTATATACACTCAAAACTAAGCCCCGCTGCATATTTCAAAATAGCCTATTAACGATCTCAAGTCAATGTAGTTATAAACATACGATAGTGTATCATAAAAATCAAACCACATATAAGTCTAATCAACAAACTGGTCTAAAAGCATGTTTACTCACGCTTTCGCATGGCTAAAGGCGTCGCCATAGAAGAGGACAGACAATAAGATATTTAAAATACGTCTAAACAATACATAGGCATGTTTCGATTATTTACATAAGAATAAACTTTGTAGAAATTCAGATATATAGGTTGGTGCATATAATTTGAGATGAAATTCAATTTTATATATATTTTAATATGTGGATATATTTGATAGACAACGCGACTGAAAGTTCTATATAAGCTATACAATAGTACAAATCTGGCCAAAGTTATTGCACACTTGAATTTAATACATTTTAAATAGTATGTAATCAAGATTATTTGTATGGGTATTTATGCAATAGCAACATAATAATTGATGATTCATATTCAAAACGGAAGTTTTATAATATTATATAGATTTGAAAGATAAAATTTTGTGTGTCAATAAAAATGTTACTTGTCCATAATAACCTACCAAATATATCCAGAATACAAAAGAGGTGGTTCATTTTATTATATAAAATTATCTTGTGGGAATAATTTAAAGGTATATAGATAAAAATATCAAAACAAAAAATCTGTTATAGTAATACCTGATTCAGCAGCTGTGAATCCCATCACAACGCAATAGAGCCAAAAGTCTTTGAACAGTTTATGCAATCTTGGCTTGGGGTTTTTTATCGGTGGTAATCTTTTTACTAGCACCTGAAAATAGATTCGTTATGTGATTAACTTAATTAAACGTGTATGTTAAATATAGAATAGACCATATTATGGTTACCAGAAACAATTAATATAAAAGTGTCAGTTAATAAATCCCATAAAGATAGTTTTTTTTTTTATTGCAGGAGATCAGCAGACAGGCAGACGGCCCACTTGATGGACAGCGGTTACCATCGCCTATGGACATTTGCAACACCAAAGGTGCTACGAATGCGCTGCTGCTCTCTTTAGGGAGCCTGGAACCTGGTCACTAATGCCGGAACACAACACAAGGTTGTTATGGCGACATACTCTAGACCAGGGGTGGTAGCCATCCAGTCGGGCAAATGCCCTGCCACCTGGCTGTGGGTTGTTTTGTCGCCTCTTACGACAGGCCGCCGGGCCGCAGGAAATTGTATTCTTTCTCCGTTCCTGCACGGATAGTTTAGTTAACTCTAAAAACCACAGCGCGTAATAAAATGCCAAAATATAAAATCTGCATAAATTTTTAGCTTTTCTTGATTGAATTGTTTATTAATATTTTCATGTACGACACATAAGAGAAATATTGAAGTAATTGCCAGCTTTCAAAACTGAAAAACCCCCTTTTTTCATAAATTATAAAAAAAAGATTGCACCCAATATCCACTGCACATAGTGTATGTACTTTTAATTTGATTTAAAGCATTTTCAGGAATGTATTATTATAAAAAAAGTTATCGAATGTGGAGACCATTATAGTACAAGAACCAGACATTTCGAGATGACTACATGTGCCACGCGACGTCGCGTGCCGAACAACATGTACAAGTGACACGAACACTCGACGTCGCGTTATAGTGAAATGTATTTACATTTCGATTAATACTCACAGCAATAACAGGTATAAGAACACCCAGATTTCCGGCGCTTCCGGAAGCCTTCAGCACGGGCGCCGGCGACCTGTCAGTGGCTCTCTCCCCACCCAGACCCAACTGCACGAACAGTTCGAGCAACCTCGTTAGCAGTTCCAGACGAGCCGACGTACCGCGAACGTTCGCCGCTATGTTCGCGAGGGCGTTCAATACCGCGCCAGACACGTGTCTGTGAAAGGATGTTGACATGGAAAAGAACGACAATAACCTGTGGTACAATTGTTTTTGAAATTTAAGATAGTTGATAGTATTGGCAGCTCATGCCCATGTACAATCCTATTTTTTCCAGTAAAAATTACTACAGGTATTGATGTGCGTCATTATAGGTACAACCCGCTTAATAAAGTACCACGCATAACGAAACGACACACAACCATAGACTATAGTATATAGGTTCTAAAATAAAAGAAAACGAACATAAAAAATTGAAACTCAGGGAACTATATTATTTTTGTAAATATTAAAATTAATGTTTTGTATTATAAACTGGCCGCACAGCATAACCATGCCATTGTCGATTCTAAGTTCTATGAGAATAATAATCGATAATAGAATATAACCTACCTCGTCCCTACTGCAAGCTGTCAGTTTTATCAACCTAGACTTGACAATCATCTCGGAAACAATGAAGTCCATAAAACCCTATAACGCCAGTGAATGCCACAAGTATTTTCTTGCGTTTCGACTAACCATATCTCACTTATAAATGAACGTTATACTATAACTAATACAAACTTGACGTCTTAAGCTACTAACCCACACACAAAAAATATTTCTCAGTCGATTTGACTATAAACTAACCCATTAGTAGACTCCCAACAATGGGAATATGTCCACTGTGAGTTTTTTTCTTTTACTTTCAATTGTTAAGACAATTTCGTTTTCTACAGGATACAGCTATGACACAGCCTCAAGGTGCTCTTACATGGGGAATTTTTCGTGCAATAATTGCTTGGCAACAGTAATGAATCAATTAAGTACAGCGATTGCAATAAAATGCGGCAATTGTTTTGGGAATATTGCTCCATATATTACACATTTCTTAACGTCGTCATATGAGTTGACGAATATCCAACCGGTTTAAAAAAAATAAAAAAAAATCTAAGTAAGTACGCTTGTTTTCACCAAAGCACCCTCCCCCCCCCCCTTGGGGGTATTGTGTGGCTGTATCTCAGCAACAGTTTCCTACATATTGCTACCGTCCGAAATTGCTTAATGTGGTCGTGACGTGATAGTTGATGGTAATTTTCCGGGATTGAGTAATATTAGTTGCTCGTGTAAGAGCACCTTCACAGGTACAATAAGAAACAGACTACAGACTAAGTTAAATTAGATATCCATACCTATACTGTTTCCTATCATCGGTGTGATGGTAGGCCGCGCTGGCCGCCTCCACGGTGATCACCGTGAACATCCGCATGATCTCGTCGTGCGCCGGACCCTCGGGGCTGGCCAAGGCCATGCAGCCCAGCTGGTCCACTATCAGCGTGTCCAAAGATGATGGAGCTCGACACAATCTAATTTGTACAAAACAAGAAAATTTATTTATTCAGGTTAAATACATTAGGGCAGTGTTTTTCAATATGAGGGTCGAGACTCCGAAGAGGTCGCAGAGCCTTGCTCGGGGTTCGCCGGCAAAAGGAAAAAGGCAATTTAAATTTATACCTCGTACTTAGGTACTTTCTAAGCTCAGCAGCTTCTTGCAGAGTGTAAGGCCCTAATAATGAATATGGGTAATGACATGGAAAAAACATAAACGTAGTCTTTTAAATTACAGGGGGTCGTCAAAATTTTTCAATCTGTAAAGGGGTCGCTTATTCAAAAAGATTGAAAAGCACTGCATCAGGGACCACCCGCAAATTACGTCACACCAATTTCATAATTTTCGACCCCTTCCTTGTCACAGTTGGTCACATTCCTTTTTCAATTTAATATCCTTGTAATTTTAATACTTGCCTCTGTTGAAAGAACTGAAGAATAGTGTCCGTAGTTTTTGGTATGTCCTTCAAGGCGACCGCTACATGACCCAACATGATCACGATATTCGTGCTTATAAGAGAGGATTCACTGAAAAATATACAAAACAATTTATTGTTCTATATCGCTTTATCAGGCAATGCTGTCATCTGAAATAGTAGATTCTTGACACACGAGGGATGGACGTGACCTATTTAGGCACGAGATGGTTTGGTGCACTAGCGTAGCGGGGGCACTACTGGTTCGAGTGCCTAACTAATAAAGTTAATTAACGTTGAAAACAATCTACTGGCGGTAAAGAAATAGAACAAATGCTGATATAAACACTGCCGACACTAGCTCTAAGGCTGGTGTGCATAGACATTTAACCGACCGCTAAAATAAAATAATCACTGTTTAGCCATATATTTTTAGCGACTATTTTATTTTAACCATTCGTTAAATGTCTATGCACACCAGCCTTAACCCTGTAAGTTATCTAAATCAAAACAAAACAATTATCTTAAGTTTTCTTATGAATTCCATACGAATATTTTGTTTTAATCTTTAAAAAATGCGTTGAAATTCCTTCAGCGTTTTCGGAGTCTGTTTGTATATATAGCAGTTTTCATAACCTAAAACTTTCGACCAATTTTAATATCTTTTGTAGCAGCAGTATTGTAGTACTAGTGTCGTGATACTTTTAGGTTGATAGATATCTTTCAAGTCTAATGGTACGAGAATTTAATGGATTAATGATGCCATTAGGGCATGAAAAACCTAATAATGTATACTTATGACTTTTTGGAGGAAAATCTGGTATAATTTATAGTTTCATATCTACTTCACAAACTTACCTATCACTCGTCTCGGCAGTGAACAATCTGTTGCTGACTGACCAACCAATGCTGGTACGCAATAGGGATCTACTGTAAGCGCCGCTTCCAATGCAACGCATAGATTTTCAATGGACGCGTCGCGTAATTTTTCGAAAGGCGTTGACTTCACCGGTACACCAGATTCAGTCAACCCTTGAAGCTCTTTTCCTTGTACTGGATGAAACCAATTTCATATTTGACATTAATCGTTGTATTCCTATATTAACATTTACATATACCCCACTGATAGATGTGTTAGGAAAGCGATCCCTAAAACTTTGTCTAAATAATCCCAATCTATAGGACTGCTCTAAAGCCCACAAAGTGGGCATACGGGGGCATCTAAATTCATCATCCACAGCATTTAAAATCGATGTGACCCTGTATCCCTTCAGCTGCTTTGCAATACTTTGGGGTAGATATTGAGACAACTGGTAGTGCTGCAGAATGATTCGCTTTGGACATAAAACTACTGTATAAATAATATCAATAAGACCATTTTCTTCCAGCATCATTTTGAATAATGTCAAATGATCCAAAAAACAGCATAAACACCTAAGACATCCTACTACATAAAATAATGAGCTTAGTTTCTGGTCCTTCAAGCCAGATATAAAGCTCAATAAGTTAAGCCCAATCACACTTTTAACAGGTATTTACCTATTATCCGTGTAGGAACGGGGAAAGCGGCCTGTCGTAAGAAGCCATAAAACAATCCAGCAGGTAGGGTATTTGCCCGACTGGGACTAGCAATCCTGGTCTAAGTATTCTGCATAACAACCTTGAGTTGTGTTCCGGCATTAGTGCCCAGGCGCCCTTAAGAGAGCAGCAGCGTATTTGTAGCACCTTTGGTGGTACAAATAACCATAAGCAATGGTAACCGCTTGCCATCAGGTGGGTCGTTCCCTGTCTGCTGAATTTATGCAATAAAAATAACTATATATTAATTAAATATAAAATGTCCGCTTCACAGGTGGTCTTTTTTATTTTAAACACATTAATAATTAGATTGTGTTAAAATTACAACATCAGCTGAGGTATGCAAATTATGTATACAAGTCAATGTGTCTTATTTCTTAATTCAGAAATTTCAATTTTAAGACAATATAATAATACAACAACAATAGCTTTTGTAATGAGATTTTAATACATTAAATATTGAATATATGAAATGAATATATTTAACTCACGTGTTATTTTCATATGTTCCTTTCCAGTTTTCTCTAGTTCTAGCTTGTGCAATTTAAATAGTATAGGCGAAGGTGTTACTAGGAAATCTCGTAAGCAATATATCGATGTGTTCGCTATCGTCGGGAATTTTGTCGCTAATTTTCCGAGTCCCTATTGAAAAATAGTAAAATATACAAAAAGGTTCAAAATACATATTATATAATATACTCTTTCCTTTCCCAATTACTTGGGTCAAGACATTTTTCCTTCCGTATTTCTCTGTTGATATATTTTCATTAAATTGTTATTGACGGGTTCCTAATCTTACTGATCGTTCATTTGTCTCAGAGGAGGTTGAAATTTCACACAACCATTGTATTTTTTTTAAATATGTGAATAGGGATATTATATAAAATTTCACTATAATTTTGGACAATCTCCTCAGACCTTTTAAGTTCAGATACTTCCTCTTACTGCCCCGCTAAATGTTCCAACTTGTCATTAGTGTAATAATTGACTACCAAAAAAAAATTCGATGGTCATTCAAACCTGATTAGTCATAATTTGTCTATCTACCTAAGCAATTATAAAATTCTAAAAATGCCGCGTATATTGAAGCTGTTTAAATACACTGGACTAGACTATATAAACAATGGAGAACACGATGCATTTTTGTAGATTTCTTGTCTGTTTGTTGCTTAGACTTGAAATCTGCGCTACTTCTTATCCTGGAAATCACACGGGAATTTTACTGGGAATTATTTAAAATGACCAGATAATAAAATCGAATTAGGTACTTACTTCAAGACAGACCATAAGTAACGGCATGTGCGCTAATATCAATTTGTGATTATGGTTGGAGTTTATTTTCTCTGTTAAACGTCCGCATAATGAATCGGCACCTGAGAGAATATGATTCAGTCAAAGAAACAAATGATCTTATGTCTATAAAATATGATATATAACATTATTATGATATTCAGTAAAATGCGATAGGGTAGCCCTGAAATGGGTAACCTGAACAGTAGGACATTTATGTACTGTTATTATACACATAATTCCAAAAAATGGTGATAATATTTTTAACAACGCCAGCAATGAATTGGGCATATTAATGCAGAATTTTCGTCCATCATTTAAGTGTTTAATATATATCGTTTAATTTTTTTTGTAAAACTTGACCATAATATACATAGACAAATGTTACACCTATATATATTCTTGTTATGTTATTATATCAAATTAATATTATTATGATTGTTAGTAGGTACATATAAAATAACTGCTGATTGGTGTTAATTGTATTATACATTGATATACTTGAATACTCCATAATTACAATAACAATTTAGTATATAAGTAATATTATAAAATCGATAAGTATGTTAGACAAATATGTTCATTCATTCTAAATTGCACACGTTTGACATAGTACCTATTAAAATAGTTAGAGCGTTTATAAGTGCTGGCACGTTAAACTCCTCATCAACTGCAATATTATAAATAAACACACATAAATAATATAGTATATATAAATTAATAATTTAATTTATGATCGTTTGTATAGTACGCGCAAAACTTAAGTGCGTTCTTGAAGTTTGTAAAGTAATTACGCGGAACATTATTGGATAGATTACTCATGTTACAATAAATACTAACATTATTTTTATATAATAAAAACTTGAGAGGTTTCAAGGGACACCCGGATGGAACGAAGTTCCTTTCTATTAATTGGTGAAGGAATTGTAATTTTTTTTCAAGTTATAATACATTTTTTTTTATTATAAACAAAAATAATGTAATATAGAGAGACGAAACGAAAATAACTGGCTTGCTTTCTATGTGTGAGAGAGAGAGAGACAGACAGAGAAACACGCGCACGCAACTATAGCAAAAAGTGTCGTTACAACTTTTGGCCTTAATTTTTTCCGTCTAGCCCCCTTTCGTAACGCGCGATAAGGAACTTCGTTCCAAAAACAGGCGTTAAAATACCGTATTAAAATATCAGCATCAAAATAATTTTAATTACTGTTCAAAAAATAATTAGTGCTGTATTTGATTTTTTTTATTTTGTACTGTGGCTAGGCTCTTTGTAACATGGTAAAGTGTCTCAATCGATTAAACTGTCATCTACTCTATTATGTGTGAACCTTTCACAAGATGGTACATAGAAAATTAATTATTGTTACACTCTCGCTCGGCTGCTATTCGGACACAAAGTTCGTGCAAACGCATCTAACTTCACTCTAGACGCATTTATGTATTGCGAGTACTACAAATATCATGAGAGTTTTGTAATAATGTAATCTCCTAAAACTTATATTATGTACGTCACAAATTATAGGCTCTAAAGGCTGATTAACAAAACATTAGTGACACAATAGTTAAATCGATATTAACTTATTATTTATTGATAGACTGATGAATTCAGTGTATCTGTATTATGTAATCCTATCTATTTTAGGCATTTTATTTTTAGTTTAATTGTCACACCAAGAGAGCTTAAATGGCGAAATAACAATTTATAATAGAAAAATTAAAATTGAATGACTCTTTTTCTACTAATACATTATATTTTCTCTTATATTTTGGCTTTTATTCGTTAATAGTAATTTTGTTAAATTAAATAACTCAAAAATTTTAGGATTACGTTTTCAGCTGTGTCACATTTACAGGGTAAAAATTTCAAGTGGGCCTGCAAGGCTAAATTCTAAGTATACGAAATAGCGAAAAATCAAAGGAGTCTCGAGGTCTGTTTTGACGAAAATTAAAGGAGCAATAATAGATTTTTGAAAAATTACCTTTGTGAGGAATCGAATTGGCTGATTTTGAAAAAATAATCACACTTGTTCTATTATACGAAATCATCGTTTAGCTTGTACAGACCAGTTTCTGTAAAGGAATGTCAAACGGCAAAGCAAGAGAAAAGGTTGTTCTTCAACAAAATATTATATTTTCCACACATTAGTTTTTCACCTTATTTTATACAATATGTAAACCATGCAAATTATTCTATTCTTAATAGGCGTCCATAATTGATAAACAAAAAGCACGTTATTTGCCCAATCAATCAAAACTCAATGGGTAATGACTGATTGCGTTCAAATGACCGGCGTAGTTTGACGTTTAATTAATAAATGGAAAATATAACATTTTGTTCAAAAACTACCCTTTACCTTGGTATGTCGTCTGACAATCCACAATAGAAATTGATTATCACAAACATTTTCATTTTTTCAAAATTAATCGATTCGATTCCTGACAAGGCTAATTGATTTTTCAAAAATCTAGTTATAGTTATCAATTTAGTTTCATAAAAACCGGTCTTGAGACTATTTTAAGTATTTTCGCTATTAAATACAGTTAAGGACTTTGCTCTGAAGGCACACTTGAATAAAACACACTATATAGTTTATATAAATAAATTATAATATATTTCCAAAAAAGTTTAAAATATTTTTATTATGATTAAAATAATGTAGAAAGCTAAACCTTAAAAGAAAACTAAATAAAACTTACCAGTTTCATCGCCAATAGCCCACACAAGTAAATCAACACACGCCGAATTAGCCATTACGTTCACTTTGAACTTATTAACAGTAGCAAAGTTGTTTTCCCTATCTTCCCTTTCAGACGCATCATGATGCCTACTTTGTAATTCTGTTTGGCCACTTAGGAACAAGCACTTGACGAATTCCTGAAATAGAGCAAATCCTTTGAGTATAACTCTAGTTGTGTCTTGACTATTGATTGATTCCATATTGGCTACAACTTCTTAAGCAAAGATAGAATATCGATAAGTAGTCTATATGATACTATTTAGGTCCAAATATATACATTTTAAACATGCTTATTGGTCCTTTCCGAAATACCAACTTTCTTCGCAACGTCCAAAAAGATTAATTAATCAGGGACATCAAGTAGCTCCTTAACCGTAATTGAAATATCGGTTATAACATTTTCGGATGACTTAGGATAGGGGGCTCTATTTATTATTAGAGAAATCTAAATATTAAATGCGATATGTTATAAAAGGTTCTTACCAGCCGCCGACACATTAGCCGTAAAATCATTACATTGTTATAATTTGTATTTTCGTTTTAAAATTGAAGACCCCAGGGAAAAATACGAACTTGTGAAGCAACATTGATTTTAAGATATCGCATTTTGAATTTCGGAACACAAGGTTGCTTTGGACACACATAAGTTTCACTATAAAACAAATATATAAGTTGAATCACTTAAAAACCAAAAAGGTTACAAGCATAAAAAAAATATAAACCGTCTTAAGTCACGTTTGACAGGGAGATTTGTATCATATCACTGACAAACCCCTTTTTTCCATGGACTTTTTGGGTATGCTATGCTACTCTGTCCCTGCATGCGACTTTTAAAACGCCAAGAACTCTAAGATTAATTCATGTTTTACCCTGTTTGGTTTATTATCGTATAGTACCGGAAATTCCCTACGAAATAGCGTTCACAGATTAGTTTCGAAAACAAGTTCGTCTTTGTCCCTGGAGTTTTCAATTGTTGAATATAATATCGTAGCTGATACTATCTGAAATTACCGGATAATCCGAAATAATTCTGAATCATATCCTGATCTGAAATGTCATATCTTTAACATCCCTGGTAATTATTACCACTTGGCGTCAAGGATTAATCATATAATAAAGTAGAAATCCATTAATTATGATACCCGTATAAGATTAAGTGATCGAAATTTGGCTCAAGTTTATATGTCTCACCTGAACATCTTTTGTAAAAGGTCCAGGAAGATCTTTTTGATGCTGCAACAGTTCACGTAACAGCGTTACCATAACCAAATTGAGAGTTCCGAGAACGACTTGTAGGGAAAGACCTAAAATAAACCAATAGGATCATGATAGTATCTGATCAGATGTTTTACTAATATTTAGTATAACTCATATAAGTAAACTTTAAGAAATGTATGTATGTAGATTCGAACACCAGACCATCATACATAGACAAATGGACAGATCAAGGGACGTGGTCAAATGAGAAATTAATAAGAGTTCTGATTAAGGGATCGAAAAAATTATGGGTCACTACGAATTGAAAAATAAATAATTGGCACTTACTTGAATTTGACCGGACGCATAAATATCCTCAGCTTCCTCATCCAAAAAGGCCAGCAGATCCTTGGTTAGTAACTTCTTCGCCAGCGACAGAATTGATTGCAGATATGTCACATAGAATTGCACATTTATCCTCTTCTCTGGCGACTCCGAGAACCTCATATACGGAAACTGATTAAAACTTGATCCAAACTTATGGAAGAAATATGTAGTGGGATCGTATGGAACAGAGCTATAACTATGCAGAGAAGCACGTTTGAGAGTTCCCCCTGTGCTATCTATGGTATCACAGCCATTCTCTAAAATATTCTCATTCTTCGGATTTAAATTTCCTGATAAAGATCTCGGGATGATTGGGCGAAATTGATTAAACTTTCGCTTCTTGTCCAACGTTGAGTATTCGAAGTTGGGTTCGGGCTCTTTTGTTTTCACCGGACTAGGAGGTTGTGGGAATAAACGACACAGCAAAGGTGGATCAACGGTCGAATATCTTCCCATAGAACGAGCCAGGCCAATAAGGACTGGTATAGTACTCTTGCAGAGTTGCAATTTAGGAACAGAATTACTGTAATCTTTGCTCTCGTGGCAGTTCATGATAATTTTTGTTAGATTGGACATCAACTCAATCTGGGCTGTGATAATTTCTTCACGTAAAGACGGTTGCTTCGTTGCGACATCTGATAGTAGTGTGTTGAGGCAGAAACTGAATTTCTCTGACATTGGTATACCTGGAAAATAAAAAAGAGGATTCAAATATTCTGCAATATCTGGATATAAGAGAATTTTTGGCGCTATAATTCCTTATATTTTGTAAGACGACATTGATGTGATTATTCATATTGTCGATGTGCAAAAAGCCAAATAATCAAAACAATCATCTGCGTCCCTGGTTTGAATAATAGTGGTAAAACTGATATTTATGTATCCATTAGTAGTAAACATAAAACTTGATTATTAAAAAGGATGTCTGTTCGTCAAATAGAACTAATCTTGTATGGTAACAAGCTAAGAAAGAACCTTCAGATATCACTCAGTAAAATTCAGATATAAGAAAATTACATTATAATGAAAACAAGATACAAGTATAATAATAACAACACAAAAGTGAATATAGAATGGACACTCCAGTGTGGCATCTAGCATTGAAATATTACTAAAAGCGTAATTAAAAGATAAAGGAAACATTTATAGACAGTCAAGACAATAGTCCATTGGTCATCCAAATAAACAATCACAAAAATGCATAGGTAGTAAGAACAGTCACTTGGAAAAGTGTATGGAATCTTTATGAATCTCTTGTCGGGCATCGTGACGAAAGTAAATTCTTATTTGTAATTATTACATAGTATCGAAAAATAAAAGAAACATGACATACATGAAGAATGGATTACAATACAAGGTAGAATAAAACAATACATACACTATCATAATTACTTAAGGTCAACATATTGTTTTCTGAGTGAATTTTTAAATACGGCAAAAGTAATATCCTATTTTAATGAAGAGACTAAACAACACATAGATATAAAAAGTAACAAAGAAATACAGCGGCAACAGCTATATCTCACTGAAACCACCATAAAAACAGAAAATACATCTCAATAGGCTTATTATTTAACAATCATAATTTCGATGTTAAACGGATGAAAATTACATCCGCAAAAGGTATAAAATGGTGGTAAATATCTTTCGTAATAAGTCGATCTTTAATACACGTCGAAGATGTGCAAAGCAATCTTATCCTTGTTTTTGGTTGTCATGCTGGTTGCAAGTGTAAGAAATTAAGATTGTTTAGTTAACAGTGAATTATGAATTATTTAAGTAATATTTTAGCTTTAAAATTCTATATCTTGAAGTTCTCTGTTAAGAATAAAATTCAGGAACCAATAGTAATATACGTAATAAAACTACGTTTTAACGGTTTTAAGCGCGGTAATTTTATTTTTATTTTTCTTCGTGTATCGATCACAATATTCTCACAGACTTCGGACAAAAAATTTGCGAATTAGTGTAGAGTGCGTATTGTTAAGTTATAACTATAAAATTCAAGTCATTTGACATATTAAATCTTTTGCACAGTTAACAGAATAATAAATCTTCTGTAACTATTTTGTTTTCAGGGCATGCAGATGCCAGCTCCCCAAGGAGGTAATCGTCTCTAATTCTTAACAATAATTATGATAATTTAATACGTATTCTTTAAATCAAATTTTACTGATATACTTTGATCGATGTTTGGGGTTGATAGATATTAATTAACAGTTTGCACTTTTTAATAGATAAAATACATTAAAAGACATTTCAAACAAATAATTTTAAAATTGTATAAATGATTATTATAATTTAAGATTATTTAAAATTATTTCACTTTTCATTTCAGGTGGTGCCGGGGCTGGAGGACAAGGTATATTAATTAAAGTATATAGTTTTTGTAATTATATTTGTTAGCTACTAAAACCACGTGAAATAGATTGAATTAATCTCACGTGAGTCCTTTAGTATGTCTAGGTCCTGAACCAGAATATATTCGCAACCACTATTTAAAATCTCGTTAAAATCCGTTCAGAATTTCCATGTGAATATTTATATTTTTTTGTTGAGCTGTGTTGGATTCTCGTTGTTTATCGTCATCAGTTAATCGTTCCACTCCACTGCTGGATGTAGCCCTACCTAAACCTCTATCCAGCACCCATCGGTGACCTAGCGTAGTTCGTCGGCCAGCGGGCTAGTGATACCATGACTCGTGTATTCCATCGATCATCAGTCCTGCCACAAACATGACCGGCGTTTATTATTTAATGTAGTCAGGTCATGGTATCGCCATCTTTTGTTCAAATACACATTCTTGCTACATACATATTCCTTCTCTTTTTGTATAACAGTATGTATATCTATCTCAAATTACTCCTTCAACTTGGAAGACGTCACCAGTTTTGTCGTCGGATTCGTTAGTGGTGTTAAAAACACACATATAAGAAATAATAAGATTTTTGGCAAGTACAGGGAGTAGTTGAAACAAACTAAATGGCGACCGCCTTAAATAGTGACTGTTATTGTTTGAATAATTGGTTAAGGGGGTTTCAATTACCGTGCATGTGTGATGTTTGCATGTGTTATAACTGGATCTTAGAAGCCAAGGTCTGGGTGAATCTATCTAATTAATGTATTTCTTTGTGTTATTAAATAAACACTTACACAACAACTGAAGGCAACAAAATTATACTATTATCTTCAGCGGTTTCGTGTGTATGGAATATCTGGGGGTTTCTTTCAAGTGCAGATTCCGCACGCACACATCCGGCCTACTGCATTTTTAGCTTATATTTTCTTTTATTTTGCCATTTTCAATTAATTTTGTCGACATATACAGTTATGTATATGTCGGAGAAGGCCTCGTTCTCACGACATCTCCTTTAGTTATTGCAGGTTTAGTGGGCGTCATCACGATAAAATGCGAGCATAAAACACATGGCCAACGGATAAACCGTACACTTTTAATTTAGATTTAAAACACATTTTAACATAGCTTAGATCGAGCAGCGGGTTCAGGGCACCGCTCATACTTCCAACTTCAATACTTTCTTTAAGATTCTCAAAGGTCCAACTCGACCTGTTGCCACCAACCAAATGTGCCACAAAAACTCCTCCGTCTACCGAAGTAGATACTACTCAAGTATAGAGGGCGTCTTGACCCCGCTCAAGACGTGCTCTGCTCTCATTGGACGTTTATTAAATTACAATATTCATAAGTTTTATTAGGTTAGATCGATCTTCAAGTTATAGAAATATTTAACAAATCAAATAAAATTGAATTAAGAATTTTAAAAGTAGTTAAAATGTAAACAAATAATATTGTGCGTTATAAATCCAAACAACAACAATTATCCGATTTATAGCTTCCCTCCGACATATATTTAACCTTAATTCTTTCGAAAAATCTCATTTCTGATTTAATCCGAATTAAGACAGCCAGCATAGGTTTCTCGATAGCACTGTCATTTCGGGTCTACGAAAATTATTTCACTATTTGATACTCCTTCTAAGGTGATATTATCTAATTGTTTTGATGTTATAGCTGGCTTCGGTTTTGGATTTGGAGGTGGTGCAGGCGCAGGTGGAGGAGGATCTGGATCAGGTAAGTTAATAGGGTGAAATACCCAACATTCGAAAAGATAATGTTTTTACTTCTGCTAGTATTCCGAAGCCAGTTTTGTAATAAATAGAACCCTTATAAAATTGTCATAAGGATCCGTCTGTTATCCAGGTGAATATTTTAAGTGAGCCTTCAAAGTCAAATCTTACACTATTCGAAATAACGAAAAATACTCAAAGGAGTCTCGAATCCAATTTTAATGAAAACTAAAGTGGTATTATTACATTCTTGGAATATCAATGATTCCAGTCAGGAATCGAATCGGCTGATTGTAAAAAAATATATTTTTTTTGACAACAGTTCAGCAGACAGACAGACTGCCCACTTGACAGAAAGCTGGTTACCATCGCCTATAGACATTTGCAACACAATACTATAAATGCGCTGCTCTCTTAAGGGAGACTGGAACCTAGACACTAATGCCAGAACACAACTCAAGGTTGTCTGAACGGAGGCTATAAGCGGGCTCACGCCCAGACCCTTCTGCGGAGTGCGCAGAAGGGTCTGGGCGTGAGCCCGCTTGGAGCCCATACTTTAGACCAGGGGTGGTAACCATCCAGTTGGGCAAATGCCTTCCTTCTGGCTGTGGGTTGTTTTGTCGCGTCTATATCTCAATGTTGCCTGTATACCAAATCATAGTGTAGCTGATAAGGATCAATTTCTGTGAAGGAATATCAATCGACATACACAAAAAAAAACAAAAAACATAAGACTACAACAATTTTATAGATTTTTAATACATATTTTTTGTTTCAGGCGGTAGTGAAAGTGGAGGAGGTAAGATATGATAACCTACTATTTTCACTTTATTAAATGGAAATCTTAAAAACTATTTTTAACGGAAATTCATTTCAACACGACCTGTGGCGCATTTTTTACAAGCTTTTATTTAACTTGTAATGGATGTACCTATGTATGTATGTGAGTTCGAGTGGAATCTTGCAAATTACATTTTACCAACTTCCCGGTTTCCGATTTAGCTGAAATTTTCAGCGGGTTATGATGTACCATAATTGCGTGACAATGCAATAATATGGTACCATGAAGCTCATCTGATGATGGAGTCGGAAGGAATAGGAACTCCTGTACTAAACAAGATAGACCCGTCGTGTTTGGGCTCGTTTTGCTTGTCTTGGCTAGTACTCTGCTGCGACATGATGTCCAGGAACTCAAAAGCTTGTATTTAAAAATCTTTTAAAAAAAAGCTTATTAAGATATAAGATAACTAGGATATACCTGCGACTTCGTCCACGCTTGACTTGAAACGGGATTAGTATACATTATTAAAATACGTTTAAATGGTTTTAAGCGCAGTAATAATAAAAATCAAGTAAAGATTTTTATTATTCCGACATTTAAGTCACTTTTAACTTTAACAATACTCATTGACACTCAAGAGCTTTGTCTTCCGTGATCACGGCTACTGAAAAGTAGACGAAACGTCGGAATAATAAAAAAATAATAAATTACCTCGCTTAAAACCGTTAAAACGTAGTTTTATTAGGTTATATTTTATAATCTTTTTATTGAATGCATTTGCCCCCCGGAAAATTCTCACTATGATCCCAGTCTCTGTTGCCATCGCCCTTGGTGTTGCAAAATTTATTGGCAATGATAATAATTTTTCATACTATGCTTTTTTACCGGCTTCACACAAAGAAAAACTCTTTTTGGAGTTTTATAGTCAAATGACCAAAAGAGTGGATGGATCATTCAACTCCACGGAATCTTTCAGTGTTTATGGACTGACATGTTACCTATTAACTTTACAGCTAGTGGGGGTTCTGGAGCCAACGCCGGCGGTGGTTCTGGGAAGTAACTTGATTTAGGAAATACATTTCAGCGTTCATTTAGAAATATTAATTTATAAAGGTGTCCATTTTGACTAGCTTTCAAGTCCTTGTTATTGTGATGTTAAAGTTGTAGCAACAATAAAGTAACTGCATTGTGCATTGGTTTGTTTTATTATACGCAAATTAATCAAAGGAATCAAATTGAAAATAAAAATGTTCTACTTTAAACAATTAATGGATGAGGACTGATCCATCATTGAGTTGTCAAAAGTAAAATAAATGCTTGGAAAGGGTATGTATATCAATAAAGGTAAGGTGACCAACTATACTCATTTACTGAGTTTTGTACTCCTTTTTCGCAAACCGTACTCTTTTCAAATTCTGTACTCTGAAAGTACTCATTTGTATGTTAATTAAATAAGAGTAAATTTATATATAAATGAAGAAAAATTGAAGAAACGGAACATAGAGAAAATAGAACTTGACAAACAATGGGTAGAAATCTTTTAGCATTTTAGAGTAGAACATATCCCACATGAAAATTTAAAAGTTTTAATAGAAATTTCCTTATGTTGTCCAGGCACTAATGCTGCTGTTGAATCACTAGGGAATGATTATTGTAGCAATAAGAAGTTGCAACTATCTGTAAAAACATTATCTGCCGTCTGAACAGTCAAATTTAATATGCAAAATGAAAGTTGTTCGGATGTGGCTACATTATTAGACGAACAACCTCATTTAGCAAAAAAAATTCACTGTGAAGAAAAGTATGTTTTTAAAAGAAAATAAAGTTTTTATCGTTTTTTCTATTTTTTTTCACCTATGAAATACTTGCAAAGTGTACTCTTTTTGAACAAAAAATAGTTGGTCACATTAATAAAGGTTATAAATAATCATAACAGGTACTCAACATTCTTCCGAGCGACAAGCTTACAGGACCAATCCTTACCAAGAAATTTTCACAAGAATATGGAGCGGTTATAACCTATAGGAATAAATGACAAAACTTACGGTCACCATTTTTGGTCCTGTACAAAGGTTCCACAAATTGTACATTTGTTAAACACTTCAACACCTTTAAGAAATATGGCAGAAGTTTATCCTGATGCTGTAGACCACTTTGCAGGAAGTACAAACCAAGAGCTATTGACGCCTCTTGGTTTTTTGGTGTTACAACTAATGAGGAACTGGCTTGAGGGCATAACATGAAGAGTGTATTCACCTAAAATCACATACACATTTTAATTATATACTATTGTTTTATGGTGAACTCAGAACAACATTTCCTGTGGTTGGGTGGCCTGTCTTAAGAGGCAACAAAACAACCTGCAGCTGGGTAGGGTAAATAATACCCATCTGGATGACTACCACCCTTGGTCAAGAGTATGCTGCCATAAGAACCTTAAATTGTGTTCATCATTAGGGCTTTGTTCCAGTCTCCCTTTAGAGAGTGGAAGCACATTGGCAGCACCTTTGGTGTTACATATGTCAATAAGTGATGGCAACAGCTTTTCATCTGGTGGAACTGTCTGCTAAAGTCATGCAATAAATAAAAACTATAAAAATAGTACAACAAAGAGTTCTCATTCATTCATTTCTATACTAAACCATTCTAATTATTTATGGGCTGTTGCCAGTTATTTCATTCCGACAAGACTTTTACTTTATATTAATAATTATAACTTTTGAAGCTTATAAAATATCAGAATGGAACATATATACAAATTTCAGATAAAATTGTAGTTTAATCTTAAATTCATTACCCAGAAACCCATTATTGTTTTTTAAAGATATTGTTGCAAGCTGACATTAATCTTTTGCAGGTCTGTTAGTACCTCTTTCAATTTGAGTAATTCAAAGGGGTCTATTGTTCTTGCTAATATCTTTATTCATGCGCCATAAGAGTTTATACACCCTTCTTTCCTCTGTTGGTATTATTTTGAGAAGCCATTAAGCCTACAATTTAACAACAATTTCATGAACCAGTGGGTGATTTGTTGCTAGGCCATGTTTAATTTACAAATGGATAAGGGTCTGTCAGTCGTGAAATGCGCCAGTCGTGTTCTGACTGCAAACATTATCTAGTGCACTTTCAGAGTGAGTATCTTATAACTACTAACTTTGTGTTATTTTTGTGATAACAAATGTTTACCCTATGGTTTGGTTTTGTTGTATTCGACTATACTTGTAAGAACTGTGAATTATGTGTGTACTTGTAATAAACTTTGTGATAATTACAATGGCATTTTCCAATTTACATCCAACAGATTAATAACATTAATTCGAAGATTATTTGAGTAAAACTCATTTAACAATGAAATTTTAAACACGGTTCTGAGGAAAAAAGAACTAATTTATACCCTAAGGATGTATCGGTAGTAATGGGGAAATGTGATTGTTTTCAAAAGACAAGGATTGGACGCTTATCGAAGTATATCAGTATAACTAGATAATTTTTTGTCAGCCACTGCTGTCTAAGTGCTATCTTGCCTTAATGGATAATTAGTAGGTTAAATTTCATAGTAAAATTTCATTAATTATTTTCTGGTTAGGGTGTTTGGATTTGCCTCTAAAATTTTCAGTTGTATGATACTCATAATACAAAACAATATACTCAGTAAGGGAACTTAACCACAACTCCTATGTATAGTGAGTCAACTGAAAAATTCTAATTTTACAGGACAGTGAGTCAAAGATAATTTTTTTATAACTATTACAATTTTAAGACAAGACCTACCATTTTTTAAACTTTGGATCTGAATAACTATGTGATTCATTGAATATTTAAATAGTAAACCTAATTTACTAAGTTTCTGATATATTATAGTTGATTCAATATAAGTCACTTGAGTCATAGCTTTACTGAACTAACTGCCAACTTACACTTGTATAATCAGTATGTGTCTAAGGTTTTTTGCAAAAATGAATGTTTAAACTAATATTTTTAGTATATTATAGTTGTGAAATTCTATAAATTATAATAAAAATTGTAAAGATGTTTCAAGTTATCTGAGATTACACATGCTTCAAAACAATTTTGAGCACTGTATTTTGGTGTAAGTTGTGCTTGTTCGATTCACCGCACTGCCATTGCCCGATGTATATAAGAATACTGTAGTTATCTAAGTATATGTCTTCTATGTCTAAGCTGATAAATAAGGTTTTCTGATGACCAAAACTATCATAAAATAGAAATAAATAAAATTATTAGTTGATTTACTATATGTAGAAGCCATTGATAAAATATGTGTACTTAGCTGTTGAACATTAAAGAAAAAATAATAATGAGAAACAATAAAGTAAAGAATCAGCATAAAATCAAGGATAATCAATGGAGAAGCATAATATCTGAGTAATAATACAAACAACGAGCTATTGACAAGTTGGAGGTCAATGTAAGATGAGAAAAATGGATTTCATGTTTATGTTTACCTTGTGATATTTCAAATATTTTAACAGATAAATTGTATGGTTCATCACAAGAGCAAGTGTACAAACTGTACAGAAATAAATTGATATCTATGCCATGGATGTAGTTTACATGACTTAATAATAAAAAAAAATGAATCATACTAGGTATTACAATTTGGAAGATTTTCTGTCAGTTTATGAGACAATTATTGATTTCAACTAGGTACTTATCTAATAATAAGCAGGATACAAATATTATAATAAGACTAAAACTTAGATATATGTCGATTAATTAGGTCCACAATTAACCATTTTCTTTATTTATTTCTATTATTATAAGTTGAAATTAAAAGTTTGTAATCGCATTACCTTTTCCCATGGCGTTGGTTTTATATTAGATAAACACCGGGCCAAATGTTGGACTGTTTGTCTGAAGAACTCGTTTTCGTCCATATTCATGTTTGTTTAATTTTGGTAAAAATCATGGTAAGTAAAATTAACAATTTTGTGAATATATTCGAAATATACTTTTTTTTTTTTTTTTTTTTTTTTTTAATTTATTCATGACCATAGATACAAAGTCTTTCAGTCGGAAACATGTTAAAAAGAATTTACACTAATACAAGAAAAAATATTAACTAATATAACTTATCTACTTATTACATAATTATTTACATATTATATAACCCTTATCAAGTAATCAAGTAAGTACAATACATTCTAAAAACAAACAAAAAAAAACTTATTTACACTGTAAACACAAAACAAATTAAATTTTTCCTATTGTGTTACAAATATAGTCGTACAATGATCTATAGTAACGTTTGTGTTTTAATAGATCCTGTACACGGCGGGGAACACTTTGTGGACTTTCACTGTCACTGAATAAGTTGAGGCTATCATTGTCTGCATCAGAAATGTCACAATCACAAATTTCAGCTACTAAAATCAATCTTTGCATATTAAAACTTGAACATTTAAAAATAATATGGTCCAAATCAGCATCTCTGGAGTTACAGTTAGGGCAACGGCTACTATCAAATATATTAATTCGGTTCAAATGAGCTGGGGTCAAACAGTGCCCTAGCCGCATGCGTGTTATTATGCTAGTAAATCTTCTGCTTATGTCTTTGAAGTTATAATGCCATGGTTTTACCGGTATGTCTTTCTGTATCTCAGCATACCATTTGCCTTTGTTTTCTAGGGTTATCCTCCAGTGATCTTTCCACAAGTGCCGGTTAAGTTCTTTGAAATGCCTGTGGTAATCAGTAAATGGAACCTTTAAAAGTTCAGACTTGTCTTCGTCATGCTCTGACCTTGTTGCAGTATCAACTAATTCATTCCCAGGAATGCCACTATGTGAAGGTACCCACACAAATTCTACATGTATATTCTTACTATACAGCTCTTTTATACAATTTCTAATATCATACAATATATAATTTAGTTTAAAAGATATATTTACATTTTCTATTGCGCTTAGAACACTCCTAGAATCTGTAACTATCAGGATACTATGTACATTATTCACATAATTATTTACATATTCTAATGCACAATATACAGCATAGCATTCGGCAGTAAAAATACTGCAATTTATGTTTATTTTAATGCACTTGGTGTAACTAGTTTGTGGATCATAATATGCTGCTTTTACATATTGATTTGTTTTAGACCCATCTGTATATATAGTATAATGTGTTGGTCTATCATCCTTAAATTGCAAAAAATCAAATTTATTGTGCACTGTATCTAAATGGATGTTAGTAGAACTATTGATAAGACTATTAAAAGGAATTTTATAGACAGGCCAAATATCATGTTGGTTTAAGTTTTTAGAATTATCTTTAACATGTTTAAATAATATTGGTATTTCTGGTAAAGTTCCATTAATCAAAGAGGCAGCAGTTAAATTATTTGGAGAAATTGTAAGAGTGATTTGAGGGTGTATTATTAATTTCTTATGCAAAGGACTGTTAGTTGATGCTAGAACTTTCAAGAAAAACCGCTCAGCCAACATCAACCTACGAAGAATCAATGGGGGTATACATGTTTCAATTTCTAGAGAATTAATTGGTGTGGAACGCATAGCTCCACAAATAAGTCTTAGTCCCATATTTTGAATTACATCTAATTTTTTCAGTAAGGTGCTGTTAACATGCATGTAAGCTAAACTGCTGTAATCGAAATGGCTTCTAACTATACTTTTATATAACATACTCAAAACTATGGGATCAGAGCCCCAGTAAGTTCCTGCTAAATATCTCAATATGTTGATTCCATTTAGAGCCTTTTTACTTATGTGTTTGACATGTTTATCAAATTTTAATTTATCATCAATAATAACTCCAAGGAATTTATGTTGATGAACTATTGGTATTTCTGCATTGTCATAAAAAATCTTAACATCCTTTATAACATTTGAATTTTTACTTACAATTAAAACTGAACTCTTTTCTGGACTTACATCTAATTTAAGCTTATGATGATAATAGTTGTATAGTTGCGTTAAAGCATTATTAATACTAGCTGTTGCTCTTTCTATGTTTTGGTTTATGCTATATAAAAGTAAGTCATCAGCAAATTGTAAAATATGTACATCTGTTGCTTCTACATAAGTTAATATCTGAGAAACATACAAGTTATAAAGTAAAGGAGATAAGGTTGCCCCCTGCATTGTGCCTTTATTCACAGATTTAGGCCCATGTATTTTGTTGTTATACTTTACAAAAACTGTTCTATTATTTAAAAAGGAATAAAGCCACATTAGGATGTGTGTTGGTAAGCCAGCATCATGACATACTTGAATAAGTTCCTCTAAATTTACATTGTCAAAAGCACCTTTCACATCTAAAAAGACACATACAGCATGAGAATGACTTAATTTAACCTGCCTCAAATCTGATAGTAAATGTACAAAGCTTTCAGCACAACTTCTGCCTTTTCTAAAGCCGAACTGTATATCAGGAATCAAGCTGTGGGATTCAATGAAGTAATCTAATCTTATTTTCAACATATTTTCAAAAAGTTTACCTAAACAAGATGATAAAGAAATGGGCCTATAAGAAGAAGCATTATTTTCAGGCTTATTAGGTTTTAAAATGGGTATAACACATTGTGTTTTCCATGACTCTGGCACTATCAACTCTTCCCATAATCTGTTATAAATATTAAGTAATATTAACAATGCATTTAAATGTAATTTTTTAATCAACATGTATGGTATGTCATCCAATCCCGGTGTGGTATTCCTTCTACTTTTAATGGATATTTTTAATTCTTCTATAGTGAATTGGTTCTTAAGAAATATATTCATGTCATTTTCAGCAGAATTTGCAAACAAATAATCAAGCCTAGTCCTGTCAACTGCAGTCGTATCAGCTAAATTATTGAGGAAACTTAAAACCCACTCATCATTATGATGTCTATTTCTATTAGTACCTATCTTTTTAAATTTTTTAATGTAACCCCATATTCGAGAGACTGGTGTTAATCTATTAAAGCTACTACATAAATTTTGCCAAGATAGATTTCTTTCTTCTTTTAATACTCTTTTTTTAATTGCATCTAATTTTTTATATTTCATCCAGTTTTCTATTGTGGGTTTAGAAAAGTAATACTTTAATGCATTTTTTGAGTCACGAACAGCTTTATTACAGTTTTTGTTCCACCATGGTACTGGCTTTCTGACAAGTGTATTAGAACTTGTCTTATATTTAGGAATGGTTTTATCTCTCAATGAATACAGTGCATTTACAAAATTATTGTAAGAGGTGATGGGTGGATCATTTATCAAATCTATTTGTGAAAAGTGATTTTCTGATAAATTATAATACATATCCCAATCTGCCCGACTATAAATATATTTTTCTTGATTCACAGCAGGTGACAGATCATACATAGAAGGTTGAATGTTTATCTCAAGTAATGTTGGAAGGTGATAACTACCCATGGGATCATCATGAACATACCAATTGCATAAATGAGCAAGTGACGGACTAACAAGAGCAAGATCTATTGCTGAAGCTTGTCTATTGGGGTATGGGACAGTTGTTGGCGAACCATCATTTAAAACACACAAGTCAAATTCATCAATAATGCTATACAAACATCTACCTCTATTGTTATCATTATGGCATCCAAAAGCTATATTATGAGCATTAAAATCACCCATTATTAAACATGGCTTTGGTATGCTGTTGATTAGATCTCTTAGCTTTGAGGAATCAAATCTGTTACTTGGTGGGCTGTAAACACAAAGTATTGCTATTTGTCCTAATTGTGTTTCTACAGTGATGCATATGTTTTGTATGGACTCGGAGAAAATTGTGTTAATTAATTTATACTTTAAACGATGATTCACCAAAATGGCAACACCATTATGGGAATTTTTTGAATTTTTATATAATAAATTATAAGTTGGAAAATGTGGAACTATAGAATTAGGTTTAAGCCAGGTCTCATTAAGAAGGCAAACATCTATATTTTTTTCAATTAATAGATTTTGTAATAGGCTTTTTTTGCTCTGTAAACTTTGTATATTGTACTGTAATAAATTTAAATATGTGTCCATTAAATCAAATTTGACAAAAATATTTCTTTTATTTTCTTGTGTGTTATTGGATCATCATTATTACTTGTATTGCCTAACTTTACTAAGGACTTAATAATAGCATTTAGTATAATATCATTGTTAGCAATTTGCTTTACATCTAAGTTGGTTAGTGTCGACACAAAATCTTTTTTGCTAGATGAAACACTAGCTTTAGGTACATTAATATTTACAGGGTTATTTACAGAAGAGCTGTTATTTATCTTAGGTTTTAAACTAGGAAAATTCTTATCAGTCTTTGCTATAGAGGCAAATGTATTACTTTGGTTAACTATTTGTGAACGTTTCTGATCAATTTTTTGTTTTTTAATTGGACATTCCCGAGAAATGGCAAGATGACCTCCGCCACAGTTGATGCATACTATAATATCGGAAGTACATTCCTTGTAAAGGTGTTCGCCAGCACATGATGAGCACATTTGTGTACCTCTGCACACTTTGGCTGAGTGATTAAATTTGAAGCATTTAAAGCACTGGATGACAGGAGGAATATAATTATATACAGGACATCGATATTTATTCAGGAAAACCATACTTGGTAGTGTAGCAGATGAAAAAGTAATTACTACGGTAGTCAATGGTACTAGTTTCTTATCATCGTCTTTTTTCATAAATCTTTTTACTGATATAACATCCGCATCACATGAAATATTTTTGTATATCTCTTCATTGGACAACTCGTGAGGAACATGTCGGATGATGCCGACCTTCTCTACTAAATGAGCAGGGATGAACGCTCGCAACTTATTTTTGTTCAGAAAGTTTTCCAATTTCAAGAAGCTGTTCGCCTCTGCAGCTTTATTAAAATGTACTCCAAATTTGAAAGCGTTTAGTCTGGACACACTTGAAATGCCCTTAACATTCTCAGTTAAAAGTTGTGTGAATTTAATGGGGTTTTTATTGCCTAGTTTTTCCTTTTCTTTAGATTCAACGTAAACTGTGTAGTCATTAGACGAGTTTTCCAAAAACAGTCTAGTGTAACCACTCTTGAAATAAATTTTATACTTATCTTCATCAGAGACGCCAGAGATCTTCTTGTATTTTCGCTTTCTGTCTGAAAGTTCATCTGCCCCGTCACTCTGGGCCCCCATTATGACGGGGGACCGTAAATTGTAATATTAGATGAAAATAGGGGCTTTTCGTAATAAATAAGGGATAAAATTATTTTAAATGTTAAAAGAAATTTTAAAGCGCGCGCCAAGATCGACTTCCCGCCAAAAAAGTCTAATTATTACTCGAAATATACTTTCGGACCAGTGTGACCAGATTTTATTTGACGAATCTACTGCTTGTGGAGGTTAAAAACTACTGAATTGTACCAAGAGAGAACAAGAGAATACTAAAAATCTACTTTTTTTTTTCTAACGTGTTACAATGTAAGAACATGAATGTTTTCTTGATTGAACGATAAAATAATAAAAATAACAAAGAAACCACCATCACTTAAAGAAACCAATGTTTTGTTTAATTAAACTTTATAATTTAATTTAAAAATATTGGTTTCTTTAATTATTTAGATAAAAATACAATTAAAAATTACATTACATTCCACATATTAACGTAAGTAACTTACATACCTGAGAAGTGTGTGTGGAATTTTTTTGAAAGATGGAGTAACAATGGTGAAACAGGATGATGCTGGTGAAAGCAAGAATTAAGAAAGGTTTGCTTAAGTGGTTTGGGCGATACATTGATTTTATTACGATACATTGATGTTAAATAAAACGATGTTTCATTTGCATCGCAGGAACAAGCGTCAAAATTTATGTAAATGGCGATAAAAAACATCGTTCATAAACCGATGTTTTTTGACGATATATATCATTCATAAACATCAATATTTTTAAAATGGATGTTTCACTTTTGAGAACATAGATATCCTAACATCGATGTTTTTATGAGCGATGTTGCATCCCTAGATATGTCAAAAAAGTACTAGAATAACTGAAAAGCGTGAATTCTACTAAAATATACCAAATTATTTTTACATACTAAATTCTTTTGCCAGTACCTCAAAATCTACCAAAAAAGTAGAAATCTACTAAATCTGGTCACGCTGTTTCGGACATCAGATTCAGTCGAATTCGATAATAAATTTCTTTGACAATTGACATTCATACTTTGAAGTTTGACATTAACGGCTTAATACTTTTTTAATTTTAAAAAATAGCGTTTTTATGACACATCAAAATGAGTAATTCCACATTGGAATTATTTTTAATCAATAACAAATAGCAAATTTTGTTTTACTATCTTTAGCTTATAACATTATGAGAGCAAATTCTGTAAATATTGAATTGAATAAACCATTTATAATAGATACGTCAATTTAATTTTTATATTGACGAAGTTCAAAGAATTAACAGAGCATCAAAGAGTACATTGTGTATTTACAGTATTTATAAAGACAGAGCTGTAACTAGCGATGGGCGTTTTCGTTAAATTTTGTCATCCGATGCGCATCGTTAATTGTAAACCGCATCCAATGCCAGCATCGTTATTTCTGGCATCGATACGATTTGCCAAAATTAGTTGCCGGCTAAAGTATCTGCAACTCTGCGTATATCATTATAGTAGTTATGTAAATTATTTAGATACGATATAAATTATTTAGATACGATATTCAACATTACGACTTATACTGGTATATTGTTTTAAAAGTGTGGAAGTTAAAAATAAACATAAGTTAATTAATATTAGTCTTTATTTTTCACAAAATTAGAGTTTACATTAACTTGTAAAACTAATTTCATTTTGTAAAATATCCTGATTTTAATGCCTTTTTTTTTTAGTTTTATTACATTTTACGCGCAATATGAATGTACGAGATTCGAAAGCCAATATACGAGATTTTTATCTGCTTCTGTACGAGGAAAAATATTCAAAGGCTGGCAACCCTGATCGGCATCGGATGCCGGCATCGTCTACTGGCATCGTTGCTCAAAAACGATTTTACAAAAAGGACCATCTCTAGCTGTAACAAAACACTTCAGTCAGCTGATGAGCTGATTTGTTGCGAAGTTGTTTGTTACTTGAAATTTAAATTACCATTTATATAAATTTTGAATTGTTTTAGCTTACTTGATTTAAAAAAATGTGTGAACCGGAAATAATTGAGGATTTCTTTGGCGTTTATATATTATACTGTTTAAATCCAAAATTTAAAGGTCGTACATACATAGGCTATACGCGAGATCCAAACAGAAGAATTAAACAACATAACAGAGGCACTTGGGCTGGAGGAGCTTTTAAAACTAATAATAAAGGACCGTGGTAAATTGTTATTTGTTATAATTTCTATAAACATAACAGAAAGTCCTTCCATTGAGATGAGCGTTTTTAAAGATACTTTTGAATTTACTAACTAACTACTACTACTAACTAACAGTAGTACCGGAGATTACCCTGAACATCCAAACTTACAAATTTTTACTTCTTTATAATATTAGTATTTATTTTGTTGTTTTGTTTGCAGGAAAATGGTCTTAATAGTTCATGGATTTCCCAACAATATTTCAGCTTTAAGAGTAAGTAGGTATTTTTATTTATCTATTACTAGCTGTCCTGGCAGACATTGTCCTGCCCGGAAAAGCTTCAATCGATATGTATGCCGATAGCAGTGCCACCTACTGGGTCCAATTGTGAACCAACGCTGAAACCTTCTTTGGCTCATGCACAACAATTTTGCTAAAGATCACATGATCAAATGTATAGTTTACGAGTCTATAATGGACATACAGACAAACATTATGCAAACTTATCAACAAAAATGTATTGTACATTACGATTTTTGTGTGTATTCGTTTTGAGGGGGGAACTGAAAAATGCTTATCACCTTCGTTTTTACCTTAACCATCATCATTATTTTAGCTATCAGATGCCGACTGATGGATACGCATGTGTCTGTGGTTTTTAACCTATACCTACACACCCTGTGATAAGTAATTTATGTGTTTTAAGTACTGGGCACTTCAGGCATAATGTGAGTGGTGTACGTGTCTGTGAAGTTTGAATTTACCTCCCGGGGCATGTACGCTCCCCATCCTCAGATCAATGCAATGGAAGTGGAATTGTTCTGCTTCTTTTTTCAGTTTGAATGGGCCTGGCAGAATCCAACGAAAACTATAAGACTACAGAATTTGAACTTAAAAAAACTACCAAGAAAAGAATCAGAATTCCAGTTTAAGTTGAGGGTAATGAGTGAAATGCTCAGAGTTGGACCGTGGTGTCGGTTACCTCTGCTTATAAGGTGGTTGGAAAAGGACTTTTGTGAAGATTTTCCTGTAAGATCTTTATTTTTTACTAGGATATGTCTGCGATTTCATTCCTGCTTGACCTGAAATTCCCGCGGGTTTCCGAGGCTAAAAAGTGGTGTAGATTTTAAGCCTAAGAATTTGCTGTCCGTCAGTGAAAATCGAATTGATATCAGCCCAGTACTTTTTATGTGGATCCCAAACAAACAAATAAGAAATCTAAAAAAATTCAATGTTCTCCATCATTTATATAATCTATACCAGTTGTTGTTTTTAAATAGCTTTAACATACAGACATGGTATATTTTGAATTTTATAATATTATAGATAAGTTTAAGCCTAACACCTGGAAATTTTTTAAATTAAATTGTCAATACCAAACTCATCATTTCACAGCCGAGTCTGGTATTTTAATAAAATATAATAAAAACATTGTCCGTTGTCTGCTTAGCCATAGAGGTTACAAATAGTAAATACTGGCTTGTTCTTCCATATTTTTTTTTAACAAACAAAACCAACTTATTTTTTTTTTGTTGTGTTTTATGTATTACTTGAGACCTACTTCAAGATCCTGTAGAAAATATTTATTTTTGATTTTTAGTTCGAATTAGGTGTTGTTTGTTATAAAAATTATATTCAACTTTTTCGAAGAGCTTTAGAATTGATATTTTAAGTGCCTGTAGAAATTGTACTACTGGCATGTACAGGTTTTGCCTTTCGAAGAGTATAGGCGCTCTTCAACAAAAGCTGCATTCTATTTCCTTGGAAATCCACTCATCAGATCCTGACTTGGTGAGAATGGGACCACCTCAGGAGTATACTTTGTCAAATAAAGTTTAGAAAATTGGTCCACAATTGATGAAGAAATCGTACAACAAACATACAAAAAAAACCATATAGTTGAACCACCTCCTTTTGGAAGTTGGTTAAAAATGAATGTAGAAATAAAAGTAGTATAACCAATAACAAGTAGGCAATCTTCAAACTGGAACCAATCGGGAATTTATCCTTAATTTATTAGGTCATATTTAAAAGCATGTTTTCTTTTCAGGATGAAAGAAGACCACCAAATCACATGAGTATATGCCATGGCCCAGTAAAAAGTAAAAACTTAAAGAAGTCCTCCCTAGCAGTAAATATAAATGAAGAATGTTTGTTATGTTCAAAATATATTCAAAGCAGCCAATCAAAACTGACATGTTTAAATCCGAGTTGTAATCTCATCACCCATATCACCTGTTTAGCAGATCTTTTCTTATCACCCGGCGATTATGTGCCTATTGAAGGTGATTGCCCATTCTGTAATAAGAAATTAAAATGGGGTGATTTGATTAGAAAAATGAAAGGCTGCTCTCAAGACGGTGTCTTTACTCAAACAGATGATGGAGAAGCTAGCGATAGTGATCAGGAAGTTAGTGATGAGGAACTTGGTGATAAAAAGCATAGTAATGAAAATGTACAGTTTAAAATAAAAAACATAGAAGGTGATGAGCCCAGTTGGTTTATGGATTTTAATGATGATTTATGACCAAATATAACAGTTTCTGATATGCATAAATGTATTATATTTTGTAAACAAAATGTACAATTGAAATACCTACCAATTTTAGTGAAATATATCTTCTATAATATATTATTAACTTTTTGCAACTAGTATACACGAAATCAAACTACATTTTAACGGTTTTAAGCGGTGGCAATTGATTTGATTTTTATTATTCTGACGTTTCGGCTACTTTTCAGTAGCTGTGATTACGGATGACTGAGAGGTTCAAAGAGTATTGTTAAAGTTTTATTTAGCCTACCGCTACCTTGTTCATTTAATTTATTTAGTTTTAATTTTGATTATGGTTATTATCATATATTTTTACCTTACGTGATCACGGCTACTGAAAAGTGGCCGAAACGTCGGAATAATAAAAATCAAACAAATTTATTACTCATAAAACCGTTAAAACGTGGTTTTATTATGTATTTTTTTAATTTATACTTAAAAAAAGGCAATTATTTGCCTATTTAATTTAACACTAGTACGTGACATCCTATTGCTGGCCTTTGGACTTACCGTCACAAAACCGACTGGCTGGTTCCTCACATTGATTATATGGCTGTTTACTGATATTTTCCTCGACCTGAGCATTATTTAATGGTAGTTATTATAATGCACTTATTAAGCCAGAAAAAGTCCTTAGACGCTGCATATACTGGGGTCAGGGTTCGAATCCTCGTTATTGGACTTTGATGTGGATGATTTACCCACTGAACTAATACGATATAGCCTTCTCTACTAATTTACATTCCGCAGACTAAATCCAAAGGTATTTGAAAAGAGCAGACCAAAATAGACTGTTTCTTGCCACTTTATTCAGTGCTAGCATGTATTACTTACCTTTAAATGACTAAAACTTAAATCATTAATTCCTCAAATTAAGCACTTTTTACATTACGAACACGGTTTTTGGTTATTGCGGAATACAACAATGAGGCCGGCCTGCAGGATTATATTAAATTATTCTTGTTCTTGCCGTCTCTGATGGAAAGTGGTTACAGTCGTACATAGACATTTGTAACAGTAGAAGTATTCCCAATCCGCCGCCGGCCTCGAAGGGATTATAGGACATCTTTTTTGAAAAAGCCCATATTGTAGCGCACAACGGTGCGCTGTAGAAAAACCTCTTGAACGATGAATGATGATGAATGAACCTTTTTCGGAAACGAAAATGTGTCCATTATAGCCTGAATAAAATTGCATAGGTTATAAAAGTGCATCGGATTGGAGAGCATCCTACCTTAATAGGGATTGTTCACAAAAAAATACGCTCTGATTTTATATTTTTATTACGTACTAGATAGATACTAATTTGAATATTATTGTATTTTAAGCGTTAGTTTTTTTATAAATCGATTATGAAATTTTTTCTCCGATGACGTCATAAGGGACAAGTTTATATTGATTTCTTTGTCTAGAAAACAAAAATAATAAATTTTATAATCATAGTAATCTGTGCTACTACTATTTAAATGTCACTATCATTACTCATTACGTATCGTGATCATTTTTGTGTTTTTTGTCGCTAGGCTTATAATTTTCGTGTTCAACCATTATTATTTTCTATAGTTATCGTTAAATTTTTTAAAGTGATCTTTAGGGAAAAATCCATGTTACAGAACTTAAATCAAATAATGTACAGCTAGAATTTTTTTACACCTGAAGCAGGCAAACAGGCAGACGGCCCACCTGATTGGATTTAGTAAGGTCAAAGACATTTCTTACAAAATACAAGAAGATCGTACGTTTTTTGGAATTTTACCTAGACAGAAATGATTAGGGACGCTATTCCTCGAAATGGTTTTTGAAATAGCTAGATTGAAAAAAAGTGAACAATCCCAATTAACAGTATATGTTATTAATTGCTGGCTCCCATGCATTAAAGACTGTCCATTTGCCTTCTATCGATTTAAATTCAACGGATGGTAGAACAAGTGAATGAATAGAAAAATATGGGAGCCGGCCATAAATCAGTACCTAATACAAATCCTATCTATTTAAGACAATATATATTAGCCAATTTACCTGATCTACCTAACGTCTTCAGGTATTATTAAAATGTTTATTGTCTAATTATGTCTTAGTTGGAAAGAATTTTATTATAACCATAGATTTAATATGCTTGGAACCCAAGTAGGCAAAGTGAAAGACCTTTTTAGTAAGACCTAAATGTCTCAGTTTGCTTGTCGACGCGTCCGTCCCGTCAGTCCGCAAGACAAGTCTCAGTGCGACGAGCTCCAATAGTTCCAATTCCTTACTTTTTAGAAATACTCTATTTACCTGCAACATTATCTGTGTCTTCGTGTGCGTGTAAGCGAAAACTAATTACATGGCGCTTACGCACACATCAATTGGTTTTATGCTTTAACTCTGAACGTAATTTTGTAGAAAACTATTTCTCTAGGTATTATTACTCTAAGGTTATACCGTATATACAATTTGGTATACTGTATACTTTCTATAAAGCGGATGATCATAGTACTTTTTTGCATTCGGATGGCGGCCAACACTACTAACTGCAACACAGGTTTGATCCTAGTAAGTACGGGGTCTAGGCAATCACCTGATTACACGGTTTTCTTTGTACAAATTTATGTTTTTTTTACATAATTAATAATTATGTTGTATGGCTATAAGATACTTTATTTTTTAAACTGAAAAATGGAATTATTTCCGCGGGATACGGGTTAGAAATTTAAGAAAACTTGCTGCAGTTCGCTTTAGTTTGAATAATAAAAACAACTTGTGAACAAATATTTATTTACATAACATAGAAGTGTTATAAATATTAGGTATACAATACTTAATCTACCAGGTACAATCAAAGGGTAGTTATATGTAAGTCTATGTCGGTTCGCAGGAACCATAACCAAGAATTTAATGAAGATTTATTGCCGCTCTCAGAAAATTTAAATAACTATTAACTTTAATGTTATACCGAGACAATTGAGGTCCACATCTGCGTTAGTAGGTACTTGTCATCAGTCAATGTTGTCTACTGCTGGACCTAGGCATGCCGATGTTTGCGTCACATATCCTGATCCTTCGTCTTTTTTTTTAACGCAAGGAATGTATTCTTGCGATACACACTCGGACCCGGGATACGGGGGTAGGCCAAATGCAGTACATAACGCCGCCTGCATCGGGTCCGTGTGCGACTCTCGTGCCTCACGGTTCCGGATTCTCTTCCAATGAAGGAAGAGGACCAACGATCTATCCACTAAACCTATATGCCTCTCAAAGAGAGAAAACACTTAGACAGAACGATACAGGATGTACAACATAGTCAATGCGCTATGATCTTCTAGTGTGCCAGATTCTTCATTCTAGAATATAGGATATTTTATGGTCCTAACTCCAGTAGTTTGGGCTGTGTGTTGGTCAGTAAATCAGTCAGTCAGTGAGGCCAAGCAATTATATATGTATATAGTAGATAGCTGACGTCACTAATTAAATGAATGAAATAATTACAGTTAAGAGACATTATTAAAGCATTCATTTATAATTCTATAACATTAACAATAAGAAGTACCTAATTTAAAAATAACTATTTTTTTAAAATTACTTTTATTACAGGAATAGCAGATATTCTTCTCGAGAAAGAAGATTTTTTGGTATCATATCTACTACATTACTCATGTAGTAATTGAAGACGTGAGTGGATGAAGGTGATATGTCGCATATTCGATTTTTTGCTTTTTTTGCGTAGATGAAGGTTATAAGTCGATACCAAATGACTACAGACCTTAGACCATAGATATAAGGCATATAAAAAAAAAAATAAAGAGTTAAAAAAGGTGTTAAGTTCAGTTCAGTTTAAAATAAAAGTAAAATCTCGATTTTCTTAGAATTGGAATTATGCGACTTATCACCTTCATCCACTCATGTCTTCAATTAACTTTTTGCGTGTAGGTACTATTGTGTAAATTTCGTTTGTTCATAACATGGTTCACCTTTACTAACATTAAATTACTATTATTTCCACAATAACTATTTTGAAATAAATTAATAATCGTCATCGAATATGTCTTCATCATCACCAAAGTCATCATCGTCATCAGCACCCGGTGGAACTAAGGCACCATTCAACACTTCACTCACGGGCTCTTCGAAACCCAGCACTTTCGCCAAACCGTACACAAGTCTCATCACTACAAGCCTCGTGAAATCCACCGGCGTTGTTTCCTTCCTTTGCAATGTGAGCTGTTTATCCGATGGATAATCATTAACCTTGTTCCTCCTCATCTCACATGGATACACAAGATAGACAGCGACGATAAAAAATAAAAATCTCCGCGCCATTTTGTTTCCTTTCCCGCCGTAAATAACGTCAAATGTGTCAATCAAGAACGGTAGATCGCGTCTCGATTCACGGAATATATTTTCACTTTGCGTGTTTATTTAATGCATTATTATTATCGGAATTGCGCTGTGAAAACGCGGTAACTAACGGAATGTTGGCGCATGAGTGAATGAAGACGCGACACCGGCTGCTATTGTGCCAATAAGCCTGTGCATAACTGTCTTAAAAACGTGCGACGAAGTTTCTTTGGCAAAGAGATTTACAGTTACCTTAGGCATATTAGGCCGATGAGGTGTGAAGGCATCTTTATTTGCAATGATCGGTGTTCGTGAATTTACATGATACGGATTAGCACTAATTAAAACAGATTTAGTGCATCGGTTGCTTTTCTAGGGTTCCGTAGCAATTTTAACAATAACTCTGGCGAGTACTTGGCACTTTACGAACTATGTAGGGTTCCTTAGAAGTGATAGACATTCACTATTTTTTGTCATTTGGCAACGGTATCCTAAAAAGTATTTAATCAAAAATACTTCATAGCTAGATACTACTTATTAAATACAACATGAAATTGCCAACTATAAAGTAAAGTAAAATAAACGAAACTTATTGTTAAGTAAATTTAAATTGTTAATATAACTTAGGTAGATATTTTATAACTTATCCCTTAAATTTAAAAGTAGGATTGTGAGCCACGTGGAAGTCTCCTATGGATAAGTGCCTAGAATGCTGGCTCGCTGGATCGCCATTCTTATCCGTTGATCAAGACATGCACTAGCCTTTTGAGATAGTCATATTCATCAAGGAGGCGGTGAAACGAATGAGGTATCAGATCAACGCGCTCCCTTCCCACCAAAACCATCAGCGGCGATGGAGGATCATCAACATCGGTGCTAGTGAATGATAAATAGAAGAATCACTCGCACATAGCGGCCAGAGTCCTCACCTCGTAAGGCCGAGGAAGCCAGAGAGGTTTAGTTCGCCGGCTAAAACCTGGAAGGTCTGGCTTGCGTAGCTCAGGCATAGACTATTTTAACGAGTATACCGGCTCTCTTGATTCGGCATATGCGACGGATCTTCACCGCGGTGAACACTACGTAGATGAAATTGATGAAAAAAGGCACCAGCTCCATGATGACTAGAAAATTCAAATCGGAATTAACGGGACACGATCAAACCCATTTTGGATTAAAGTAATTTTAAGCTCTGTTACCTTGATTTTTCATAGATTAAAAGTTTTTTCCAAGGACTGACTTTGAAATCTAAGCAGTAGGTTGTGCCCATAGAGTATTTGAAAATAAGTACTAAGAGTTGCTCCTAGGAGTATACAATGATACATATAATATACACGTCAGTTTCATAATATAATTCAGCAAGCAGCCGTTATGAACCCACTGTTCGCTTTCCCTCTGATATCAATAAATAGAAAAACTTCAATCACAATTAAATAAGTATTTGTTACAATACACAGGCGTATCTTTAATTCACCTTGAACCAGTAACAAGCATTATAAGTGTATTAAATCCATTCTTGTAGTACACTTAAAGGCAAACAGTTGTTGGCAGTGACAATAATAATGGTGAGTTAATTGAAAATGCATTTCTATTATTTACCTACTAAGAGCGTCAATCACAGTGCTTAGTAGCCGCATCAGTGGATACAGTTTCTATATCTTACAATATACTCATTCGCCTTAGATACTATTTAGTGGTATTTTATATCAATTAAATTATGCAATAAAATGCAATCAACATTTAATTAAAGTACCTTAAAAATGAAGACAATGAATTTTTTTTTTTAAATTATTTATATCATAAAATACTATAACTATGTAACTACCATACAAATTAAAATAAAAAAATATTAACAAATACACACTGTAAAAAACTAGGAATTGAAATCTGTAATATAAAATTTCTGCCGATGGTAAGACAAAGGACTACATTGATGGCCGGTTCCTATAACTCAGATTTGGATGATTTACTTATTTTATTTATTTATTTAAACATAATACTTAATCTATGTGTGATATTATTTTGAAGAATGTATGAGGACTGTCATTAAATATATCGATGTTTTACATTTTTCAGTTTTTGAGATATCAGGTATTTAAAAATCAAATCTATTTTATCTATATTTCTATAACCAAATGACGACAAACGGAAACTAGAATTTTATTACTTTTACGGACGGAACTGTTCATTGTTCTTGGTCAGTCACGGACTTACCAGTCTTAGTTCATGCACCATTCACATACACAGAGCTTAAACATCAATTAAGTTAAATTTATGAGATCATTCAAAGTGATAAGGCCGTATATTTAATTGTTTTGCTAACAAACTATTATTGTTTTGATAGTAATATATTTATATTTGTACCAATATTATAAAGAGGAAAGATTTTTGTGTTTTTAACGAATAAACTCAAAAACTACTGGAACGATTTCGAAAATTCTTTCTCCATTAAAAAGCTATAAGCTAGCATTATCCCTGAATAAATAAGTTTTAAGTTTAATAAGTTTTAAAAATAAATGTCCACCCGTGTGAAGCCGGGCGGACCGTTAAGACATTACAAAACCAACATACTTTTGAATAGTACTTGTATGAAATCCTATTCAATATGTAGTATAATATAAATTCGACAATCGTTTATTAAGTAAACCTTTAGTTGTTAAACATTGCAGCTCTTTAACACCCAGCGTAATTCCAAAAAAGCCCATCGAAACCAGGTTGTGGTCGACAATTTGTGTTTACTTTCACCGAACAACCGTAAACAGTCTTACGAAGTGAGGCATAGAAATCAGGACTCGACTAATAAGGACGTGCAATTGAGTTGTATTTAAATATGGTCTTGAAGGATTGGTTTAGAGCTGCAGTTGGTAGTATATTTTCTCATACCCGAATACAGAATATTCGGCAATAGTTTTATCATATCCGTTTAAGGGCGTTATAAAATTTCTTAGATGCCAGCAACGCGTTGGTAATTTCCCTGGTGTTGCAAACATCCATAGACGACGGTAACCACCTTCCACCAAGCGGGCCGTCTGTTTGCCTGCTTCAGGCAAAAAAAAATACCCGGTCTAATTATTCGGCGAATATATTTTATATGAAGCGAATTCAGGCTAAACAAGAATATATACGGAGCCTACGTCAACAAAAGCGACAAATGAACACGTGTACACGTGGTTTGCGTCTTAAAGTTAAAAACAAATCGAAGTTCGGGGGAAAAAGTTCTAGCTATTTAAAAACAGCGATTTTTTAAAATTTGAATGAATTTAAATAGCTATAACTTTACATAATCGTAGCAATTAAGCAAAATCTAGATAGGGTAGATTCCATTAAAACATACATTGACAAAAGATATTAATTAGCTGCTGGTCGACGCTCAACCTCAAATACGGTAGGTACATATAATCGTGTTTTATAAATAGGTAAAGTTTAACCAAGACAGTGTTTAGTTGGAAGCTATGAGCTAAGCCCGATATAAGTTTAGACCTAATATCTATTTTTTCATCAAAGTAGAAGTTTTACTGAAAAAAAATCCCACTGGGTAGGAGCCAGGAGCCTTTAAGTTATATAGAAGCTGAAGATACAAATATTAGAAAATTAGTAAAACATCGACTTTTTTCAAAATACAAAAAATTCATCGTCTCCTTTTTAGGTGTACTTTCGAGGAAAAAAATCAGAACCAAAATCGCCAACCCTAGTGCGCACATTTTCGTCGAGAATTAATGAATCTGCCCATATATATGAATTAGGGATGGGCCGAATGTGGTTTGAACCGAATATGAACCTCGACCGAACCTTCGGTTAAAACAAAAGATTCGGCTGAAATTCGGCCGAACTACGGTTTGATTTCACCACACATTCTTAACGCCGTAAAGTTTAAGTATGGGAGGATAAAACAATCGATTTTTAGACTTTTGATTGAAAAAAAATCACCATTTCATAATACTAAATTCATAATGTTTATTTTGTAAAAAGTGATTTCAATCTTTAAAGTTGTTATTGCTGATGTCCCTTAGACATGTTTTTTTTTTAAATTCAGGTTACGCATTATAATTAAGCACTTGCACTACTTAGTGATGTTTCTTAGAGGAATAATGAGTTTATTTTTTTTACCATGGGTTATATATATGCCAATTTTTATATTACGGTTATGAAGATATGATTTCTATTAACTTCAGTCAAAGTAGTGCAAGTAGGTATTTTAATTTTTTCTTGTACCGAATGTTCGGCATTTAAACCGAATTTCGGCCGAATGCCCAAGTTCGGCTCAAGCTGCCGAAATGCGGTTGAACCGAATGTAAAACGAACTTCGGCCCACCCCTAATATGTAAGTATGTATACAAATATACGTAAAAATAATAAACATCACATTTTTGTTCTTAAATATTGTAAGTGATTTAGCTTGTCTAATAGTAACTAACATACCTCATTCCAGATTCGAATAGCCTGTACAGTAAAAGAATTATTGATAAAAGGTGAATAATGTTTGGGAGTTAAGTATTAAGTATAAGACTAGAAGGAGGTCTTACGACCTTCTTCTAAACTTATTTGTTGTTATTGTGAGAGGAAGAGATGAATTGATTTCACTTTCGAATCATATTTCAATTATAGAAAGACGATATATACGAGTCATTCAAATCTAAATCTAATCTTTCTACCACTAATCTCAGAAGTCTTTAAGGTCACAGGAGTATCTGTTTATGGTATCACAATTTCATTTCTATTACGGTGAGATAGATTCCAAATTGCGTGAGTTTTGGTTTAATTTAATAATAATAGTGTTCTACAAACTTTAATGTCAGACAATGCATAAAATTGGCTTTTGTTTCGACATACAAAATGGTGTTGTTGTTATCTGATGTATGTACTTAATTTTTTAAAAGTTAAAGCGCAAGTTGCTCAATTGCAAGTTGCTAATTTCAATTAATTTAAAGTATGACAATATTAGAGACGACAAACCCAGTACATGTATGGTAAGTCTCGCAATGTTTTGTTGTTAAATAAATGAATTCTTTTATTACTTAAGCGTATTGATTTTTAGTTTCTCTTTGCTCATTATGCTGATTTTGGGCGGATCAACCGAATTGGATCAATTTTTTGGAAAGCGCAGAATTGAAAAGACAGTATTCAATGATATTGAATGATTCAAAGAAGACTGGTTGATTCATCCATATTGAAAGGCATAAAAGAAATGTCTAATATCGGTTTTACATGCTAGTTAGTAGTATTTATTGTATCTAACATTTTATATGTTGGCTAGTAAAAATACTGCTGGCATGTAAATCTAATCACGGCTATACATAACTTTACGCTAGGTCCCTTGCGGGATAGGCACGAACGACAGAGTGCCATTCAGGCTTATTACACCTTACCCACCTCACTTGCTTCTGTGACATTCATAGCTCTTGTCATGCACGCTTGTCTGTTCTTAAGGCTCCTGACATCACCTTCTGCTAATACACGATCAATTTGATCATGGAAGGTGTGTCGTGGCCTTCCGCGACTTCTGCATCCATCCACTTTTGCATTGTATATCTGTTTAGTCATTCTTTCATCATAGATTCTTTACACATGCCCGAACCACCAGAGCATTCCTTTTCTTACCTTCACCACGACATTCTCTTTCAGACCAACTCATCCAACTATGTTTTTAATATATCTGTAATAACACGTCTTGTGGATATATTATTACTAGCGGCCCCGGGAGACGTTGTCCTGCTCTGAAAAAATAAAATCTAGGACCCGATCCTAGCGCCACCTACCGGTTCCAATTATGGATTTTAATCATCCGGGGACCCACTTAAATACAAAAAACGAACTCACCAAAATCGCTCCCGATGGTTAGGAGGATTCTAGAACCCGACCTCAGCGCCACCTACCGGTTCCAACGATATAAAAAGTATCCTATCTTTCAAGTTGGATCAAACTGCACACGGTGTGCAAATTTGATTAAAATCAGGTTATGTAGTTTAGGAGTCCATCGCGGACAAACAACGTGACACGTAATTTTTATATATATAACATATTAATTATATCCAGTGGCGTAGCTTGCCTTAGACGGGCCCTGTATCAAAATGTGTTGGGGAGCCCAGGGCAAAGGGAAATATTTTTATAAAATAAACAAAAAATGCTCGAATTGAATTATACAATTATATATTGATTATAATTTATTACTTATATTTAATACTCCTAGGAGCTAAGTTAGACAAACAAATCATAGGTATACATTTCTTTTATTTCAGCAAATTTATTTATCAAATCATCCCTTGCTGAAGATGATTTCAGTTTTTCTAGAGTTCTGTTTCTATAGACATTAATGACAAGTCTGATAGCCGTGTCTGTTCGCCTAGAAGTTATTCTCAAAAATGGTAGGTATCAATCTATAAAAGATCAGAGAGAGATGTCACGACAATTAAACAATAAATTATAACAGCACACAAAGTCACAAACACACAACCAACAACAAAACTTACACACTTACTCACACCAACGCGCACTACCACTGCATTACATTACACGCACAACTCACAAACAAACCAAGACACATAAAGAGCCTAAAAATTAATAACCTAGGCACAGAAAGAAAAAACAACATACATGGCACTAGTTAAGATAATATATAATATTTATATAGGTATAGACATAAGGCACACATTGCACATGCACTTTCCCACAATACCAGCATGTAACAGATACACTCAACATTAGTATAAGTTTAGTATTAAAATTTTAAAAATTATAATTATATTTTTGCTGACACATTTTCGGGGCCTCTGTAACCTGGAGGCCCGTATCATTGTTACGGCTGATACGGCGGTAGCTACGTCCTGGTTTTAACAAAACAAATTCAAAGTTAACGGATTAGCTAGTAGCCTTGCTGTCGAGCGCTAAAAAATGTATTAGAAAAGCAAAAACAGTCCAAGATTAATTAACACACTTCCCACATGAGGTCGTGATTAGCAAATAAAGGAGTTCATGGCTGGCATATTTGCCATCGTAAGTTGAGCTCTTGTAATACACTTTTTACTTTCAAATTACCTTCCATTTTAAACGGATCTTGTTGTAGCATGTATAAAAATGTAAAAAAGGTTTAATCTTTTGTTCTGAAAGAGCAATACAGTTGATTAACAGAGAAAAATATAATACTAGTTACAATTACAGTTTGATTCATAATCGAATTATATTATTTTTACATACTAGCTGTCCCGGCAGACGTCGTCCTGCCCGGTAAAAAATAGGGGTTGATCGTAGAGGGTTGAAAATCTAGGGTTGTATGTATTTTTGTATGTTGTATCATAAAAAATTAGAAATTAAAATTTTTGTCTAAAAGATAAATAAAAATATTTAGGGGTGGACTACCCCTAACATTTAGGGGGATGAAAAATAAATGTTGGCCGATTCTCATAGATACCGGATAAGCACAAAAAATTTCATCAAAATCGGTCAAGCCGTTTCAGAGGAGTATGGCAACGAAAACTGTGACACGAGAATTTTATATATTAGATAATTCATACAAGTATTATTAATCTATACAAATATTATAAAGAAGTATAAGTTTGTAAGTTTGTTCATAGGAAGTAATGTCTTAAACTACTGAACCGATTTTGAAAATTCTTTCACCAGTAGAAAGCTACATTTTCTTGAGTGACATAGGCTATATTTGATTGTGATTAATATATTTTTTTATGATAAAGTGTGTCATGAGCACGTGTCACCTAGTGTATCTAAATAACTTAACATATTCGTTTACTCAAAGTTATTTTGTGATTAACAAATATGTATATACACATTACTTTACATCAATCTAAAAAGACTTAGTAGTACATGCAATTAATTAACTGGTTTGGTACATGTTAGCGGCTTCCCACCTTCCAAATCCAGCCGTCACTGCCGGAGGAGCTGCCTTCGAGAAACCCTGACACGCCGCACATATGCACCCATCGGTGACGGATACATGTTCGTGTCTTTCGGGGTTGAGACTTTGGAGCCATGGGGACGTGAGGCTTATCAACTTTATCCAGACCTTTCAAAGTGATTGAAAGTCTCACGTGGCCAAAGTGCTGGCCTATATTTAGGGAAATGGATAAACGTTGCTATACATCGTGAGAATGCGGCCAGCATTTTGGGAACGCTCCCCAGCGACAGCAATCTAGAATTTTTACTTGGAAATATGTTTCTAATAGTATTTAATTCCTATGCTTTTGTTTGTAGTGTAATTTATTTATAATTTAGTTTATTTTTAAGTATTTAGTATTAATAGAAATAATTACTATACTATAACCAAACTAGTAAATTTACATCATATTACAGATAAAACGCCGATAGACGTGTACATTTATTTTAAATCAGAAACAATTTAAAAATGGCTACCGAAACGAAGATCATCAAACCTTTAAACACATAATAATATATTTACTTACTCGCAAGTCTATCACCCTCTTTATAGTACTCCGCATCTAAGTGTACATTGAAAAAATACACAAATAAACAATATTCAAAGAAGAAAAAGGGTGATCAACATTCATTTGACTAACTAGAAAATGAAATGATTCTATGCACATTTTAATAGTTATACTATAAAAGGAAGTAAGTAGTATAGATATGTATAGAATACAGATTTCATAGTATAAAAAGTGTATTCAAATGGTCACAGCGTGATACCGCGATAGTGTTTACATTTGACCTATTATAACAAGCATCAGTTTGTAAGTGTGTAGGTACTACTATAATAGAATAGGGAACCAAGATTATAATTATCTGAAAAAAAAAATTGAAACTCGCTATGTTATCGAATATCATATAATAATATATAAATCGATGCCATCGACCTTTCAAAACCACTACTAAGAGTAAGGAAGTCGAATAGTATTCACATTTGTAGTGTATGTTTATTTGAAATTATCTTTTGAATTATGTTCAAACTAAAGTTATTATGATTAATGATTAATATGTTGATTATTTTATACCTGAGAACACCTATTTATTTTTAGAATAGTTTATTATTGTCTTAATAAATTTTATAATAAGTTTTACATAACTGTAGGATCTGTGTTAGATATTATAATTAGCTTAATTTATTTCAGGGTTCCCTAATCAAATAAAAACACAAAGCCCTTCTAAATTCGTTATGTGCATTTGTCTATAATAATAACAACAATAATAACCCGCCGGGTGTCTTTATGTACGAAGTCTTTGGTGAGTAGCGACACCTCGGCCCTGACTCCGGAGGCCAAAGCAAGGCCCCCGCCTCAGTGCTTGCCTTAGCCAGCCGATACGGAGTGGAGATCGCTAGAGCTAAGAATCAAGCTTCAGGGGTGGAAGTGATAAATGACATAACATCGGAAGTAGCTTCGATGAACCTGCAACCCAGCTTAAAACACTATTATTAACAAACATTGATGGTAAAAATATACTATATACACAAATTAAACTGTATGTATATAATAATAAAACTACGTTTTAACGGTTTTAAGCGCGGTAATTTATTTTATTTAGGTTTATCCGACGTTTCGGCCGCTTTTCAGTTGCCGTGGTCACGGAAGACACGTATGTATGTATATATTATTAGTACAGATATTTATATATATTTATTATAAAATGTACTTTTTAATTTATTATATTGAACTGGAAAAAAGCTAAACTAACTTAAATACAAGATTCAATACAAAAATAAACTAAGTAATAAATATTAAGACAATCGTAAAAATAAACCTATATTACAAATAAAAAAAACTTAAACAATTATAATAATAAAAATTACACATAATATACGAGTCCCAATTGCCACCAGATGGGGACAACGCTGTCTCATTAAAATGTATTCTTTGACAACAGGTATTTCTCGATTGAGATTAAAGTCATTAATATTCAAATCTCGTATCGAATAGTCCGTAGTAGGCCTTTATACCGGTCTAGGCTACTTAATGTGGTCGCAATAATAAAATGGCAGTTGTGCTTGAATCACAGATCTGCAAAGATGGGGCATCTGACAAGCTTAATAGCCTTGTGCTTTGTTTTTCATGTAAGTTGTTTTTTATTACCGATTGTAAGGGCTTAGCTGTGCAGATTAGATCTTTTACAAAGGAGACTTGGGCCCAGATTGTACAAAGATGAAATGATTTTAAGATTTTTTTATTAAAGAATAATAATATTTTTTTCCGTAAAAGACCAGGTAAATGTAACAGTATAAAAGACAATAAAGTTATAGGTTATAGTTTATGGGTTCAATTTAGGACTTATTTTGTTTCTTTCTCTATTTATATTAACTTAGTTTTTTGTGCTAAGTAAAATATTTTCTTTCTCTCTGTCTTTTTCTTTTTAAGGGCAAGACAACTTTTGCCAGTAACAGCTAGTTTTAGATAGAAGAAGGAAAAACAAAGATTTCTTTAAAGTTACTTGAATATAGTCCATATAACACAAAAATAAATGAAACATACGAGCACAATGAAAAATACATTTAAATATAGAGAAAGCAAAATAAGTTCTAAAATGAAAACGAACGAGTAAAAAGGTTGGTCTTCATTTCTTAACAGCTCATGAAACCTTGATGTCATTTAAATTTTTTTTTTATATATTCGCGAAGATAAATAACGAGAACGGAAACTTCATAAATGCGTCATATCTGTTTGTCTATATATATCATAGTAATTTATCTCTAATATTGTTGGGTTTATAATAACTTGTATTCAATTGTAGGTATAAGCCGTTACACAGTGGTGTAGTAAATCATAATAAAAATTAAAGATGGCTACGATACATGTTAGTTAAAAAAAGAGAAGAAGAAAGAAAAAATCGACCCCTAGAAATATATATTTCTTTAACCTCTTGTTATAGTATTATGTAGTAGTATTGTAAATAATTCAAATCTTGTTTATCAAAAATGTTGAACATAGCATATTCGCGCTGTTCACTTCCCTCGTCACATTCCTACTGGCTGCAGTGGAAATGGTGATATTGTAAATAAGGGGAAACATTACAACTGCTATATCTTATGTATAAAAATAAATGTTTGTCTGTATGTCCTTTATAGAATTGTAAACTATACATTTCATCATGTGATAATCTTTAGCAAAGTTGTTGCGCATGAGCCAGAGAAGGTTTCCGAGTTGGTTCACAATTGGACCCGGTAGGTGGCGCTGCTGTCGGCATATCGATTGAAGCTTTTCCGGGCAGGACGACGCATGGACAGCTAGTTCTAAATTAAACGTGCGGTTAAATTTGAAACATTAATATTTTTTTCTAATCCTGAGGGATTTCCGAGATAAAATATGGCGCTCTGTTATTCGTGCCTACCCCGCAAGGGACCTGGCGTGAAGTTATTTATGTATGTATTAATATTTTCAACGAAAATTTAAGGCCGGTTCCTATATATGCAGTTACTTACTATCTACTACTTTACTTACTATATAGTTGAATTTTGACATTACTTGTATGGATTGGATCTTACGAGTATGTCAAATTTTAACCGATAATAAGGCTAACGACGAAACGAACGTGGGGTTCCCGAGATAAAGAAAATCTTTTATTTTTACATTAAAAATTTCGAAACTTGACATGTCAGTGCATTGAAGCTATTAGAAAAAAAAATGCAATAGACTATATAAACGACGGAGAACACAATGAATTTTTTAGATTTTTTGTGTGTTTGTTCGGGGTTCACGTTAAAAACTACTGGGCCGATTTTAATGCGGTTTTCACTTATCGACAGCTAATTCTTAGACTTCAAATCTGCGCCACATTTTATCCCTCAGGATTAGAAAAAATATCGAATTCAAATGCGATTTTTTCACTGATTAATAGCAAATTTTATGTATTAAAATGTGTGTAATTATTACCCTAGTAGGTACTCCTGCGGGAATTTTCCTAGGAGTGGTTTGAAGTTGTTCGGGTGCATAAAAATTAACTTAGTCCGGCACAGTTTTCACTAAAACGATAGCCTATATTCTTTTTAATGATGCGGAACTTTGTCATCATCATCATCCGAGCGTTAAATCCCGGTTGCGTTCGGAGCGTTCACTCCGACGCCCAGGGTCCGCTTTCCTACTTTTCCTACTCCACTTCGCGCGGTCTTCAGCATCCCCCGTTTTGAGACCATTGGCACGCATGTCATCCTTCACGACGTCAAGCCAGCATTTCTTGGGCCTTCCCCTTCGACCGGGACCTGGCGGAGGCGGCATGGCTAGACATTTGTTCCCCACGTAATTAGCCGGTCTGCGTAAAACGTGGCCGTACCAGCGTAAGCGACACTCTTGCAGTTTGTCTGCTATGTCACGGACATGAAGACTGCCGCGGATGCGGGAGTTCCTGACCCGGTCTTTCCGCGTCACTCCACACATCCATCGCAGCATATTCATCTCCGTGACACGCAGCTCTTGCTTGTGTCGCTCAAGTACTGGCCACGCTTCACTGCCATACAAAAGGACAGGTCTAATGATGGATTTATAGACCTGGCCTTTTAATTTGACCGGCATTTTGGGGTCACAAATGACACCTGTTACCTCACGCCACTTGGCCCAAGCTGCTGTGATACGGGCCTTGACGTCGAGATCGATATCCCCGGACGCACTAAAGACAGATCCCAAGTACTTAAACTGATCCGTGCGCTCGACCGTATCTTCGCCTATGCGCACGGATGTGGGATCTGTAGTGTTGCAGGCCAAGTACTCAGTCTTCGCCACATTTAGTTTCAGACCACCGTTCTCTAGCGATCTCTTCCACGCATTTACACGTCCCACCAGGCGCCCCCTGTCCGAATCTGCCAGCGCGATATCATCAGCATACATGAGCAACCATGGAGGTTGCTCATGCGCATCTCTGATGCTGTTCGACACTTCGTCTAATATCACGCTGAACAGAAACGGACTAAGGACCGATCCCTGGTGCACGCCTACGGTAATGGGGAAGGGTGTGGTGTCGCCAACGGCGGTCCGAACTATGGAATCAGAATCACGGTACATATCCCGGACAATGTCAATATAGGCTTCTGGCACCCCTTTGGACCTCAGTGCCCACCAGATCATCACGCGAGGAACACAGTCGAAGGCCTTCTGCAGATCCAAAAACAGGAAATGCAGAGGCGTGTTCTTCGTCCTGTATTTCTCCATGATGATCCTTAGGGCAAAAACAGGGTCCATGGTTCCATGCCCAGGACGAAACCCATATTGACATCCCGAGATAGTGCACTCCTGCCGGATCCGAGAGTCGATTATGCGCTCAAAGAGCTTCATGGTGTGGGACATTACCTTTATTCCGCGGTAGTTTTCGCACTCCTGCACCGATCCCTTACCTTTGAAGACTGGGGTGATAACACTCAGTCTCCATTGGCTCAGGATGTTTCCGGTGAGGAGTATGCGGTTAAAAAGGTTTGTTAAAATGCCCACACCACGAGGACCCATCGCCTTCCAGGCTTCGATGGGGACTCCATCGGCTCCGACAGCTTTCCGATTCCTCATGCGGCGAAGAGCCCTATGGACTTCTTCAGGCGTTATCGGTGGCACTAGTCCTTGATTCAGAGGGAGGTTCGGTAACTGTACCTCTTTGTGTTGCTTATTCAGCAACTCGTGGAAGTACGAGCGCCATCTCTCCTTCACCGCGAGGTCCTCGCATAACAGGTTACCGCCAGGATCCTTAACACAGCGGCACTTGGAAATGTCCTGTGCCGCTTTGATCCTGGAACGTGCCAACTTATAAATGAGCTTCTGCCCCTCAGACGATTCCAACTTATCGTACAACGATCGAAAGTGGTCTCGTCTGGCTCTGGCTACAGCTCTTTTGGTGGCACGTTTTGCGGCCCTGTATGCGTCGCGATCTTCAGGAGATCTGGACGCTTGCCACTTTTTGAAAAGGGTTTTCTTCACCCCAACCTCCCTCTGGACTGTGTCGTTCCACCACCAAGTCTCCTTGTCACACTTGCGTCCACCCTTAGACAAACCTAGCACTGCCTTTGCCGCTTTAGTAATGGCTGCCTGGATCTTGTCCCAGTGGCTCTGGACTAGTTCGCTCTCAGCTCCGACACATCTCTCGACGGATGCTGAAGCGAACTCCTGGGATTTACCTTCATCAAGCAGCCACCATCTAATTTGGCGTCGACAGTGCTCAACGGGTTTGTCTTTGGGTTTTAAGCAGAGATCCATGACAAGGAGACGGTGTTGTGCCGTGAGACTCTCTCCGGGTATGACCTTGCAGTTGGCTACTTTGCCGATGTGGTGTCTCCTGGTGAGTAGGTAGTCGATCTGGGTAGCATGCCTCCCGCTCTTGTAGGTGATTAAGTGTTCGGATTTCTTTTTGAAATACGTGTTCACGATGGCAAGATCGGCAGCCGCACACAATCGGAGGATGTCCTCCCCTTCTGCGTTGCGGCTTCCGTATCCAAAGCCACCGTGAACACGCTCAAATTCCTCCCACTTCTCACCCACATGACCGTTAAGATCACCACCCAAAACGACCCCCTGTGATAACGGGATGCCACGTAGCACATCCCCAATTTGGTCCCAAAACCTCATTCTATCAGTGTCGCTACAACCAGCCTGTGGCGCGTAGGCACTTATCAAATGGGTCACAACCCCTTCGATAAGAACCGACACGACCATAAGCCGGTCGCTGAAGCGTTTCACCTCCAGAATATTGTTTTGGAACTCCTCGGAGAGCACTACAGCAACCCCGTTTTCCCCACCAGGAGCACCCGTATAGATCAGCTTGTAGCCATTCCCAATGAACCGGGATCTGCAGCCTTTCCACCGAGTCTCCTGCAAGAACGCCACGCCCACCCTCCGCCTGGAGAGTACCTCAGCCAACTCCCTTGCACGTCCAGTCAGCGTGCCAATATTCCACGTCGCGAAGCGGAGTTTCCTAATTTGAGTGTGGACTCGCGTCGTTAGCCGTGCCCGCCCTTGACACGGTAGCCCTTGCCCACTTGTCGCAGGTGTAGGGCGATGTGCCTGCGCGTCGTTTTCCGGCGACGCCCTAACCATACCCAAAACATTCCTAGTACTGACCATAAATGATGTGGCGAGTATTGGTTTTAAATGTAGCGGCTGCCGCCCGACCTACACAACCTATATAGGGAAACCAGGAATGGATGGTGGTATGTGGGAAGGAGTAAAGATGGAGGATGCGGGGATGAGGAGAAGGGGGGACACTACTGTCACGGAGCAAAGGGAAAGTAACAGCGGCCGCGTCGAGGACCTCGGGCTCGCGTACCCGTGTGCACTATAAAATACCGGACAGGCATTTTACAGGCGGCACCCTCTGAGGGTAATGATGCGGAACTTTGTGTCCCTGGAATTCTGCGGGAATTTCAAGTCACGCGAATTTCAAGTTGGGCATATACATTTTAGGATTTTTTATTGCTGAAGTCCAGCGGAAAGGCTGATTGCCCAAATGTGGTGGAAAATGGTTATCGTCGCCTATGGATATTAGAAATACCAGAAGAGCTGGCAATGTGGTGCTGGACTTGAAGGAGAAACTGGAACTTAGCCACTGACCCCGGAACATAGCTCAAGGAACCCAGCATAATTTATATTTAAATTTTAAATTTTGTACTGTAAATTATTTGAAAGAAAGAAAGACATATTTTATTTAGGACAAATACAACATAAAAGTTTTATCAAAAAGTAAAATAACAGAAATAGAATAAGTCCTAAAATAGGACCCATTTTTTTTTATATCGCAGGGTGAATGTCTTTGGACACCGTCCTCGGGTCCTTCGGGGAAGGTCCAAATGCAGCGCAGAAGCATGCATCGAGAGTGTGTGGGACTCTCAGCGACCGGTTCTCCACGCTAGCTTCAAACAGAAGCAGTCGCGAGAAACCTATCGCCAAACTACCCACTAAACCTAAACCTGCGCCCCTGTATCCGCGCTTTTACGGGGCGTCACGGGATTTAGAACAGAGTTACTGCACCGCGACGCCCTCGCGCTCGGTAATACTGGCCAGCCCGGTGGCAAATTGGACCCAGTCTCAGCAAATGCTGACCAATTAAGACCAGCGCGGTTCTTCCGTCTGGGACCAGGAAGTGAAGTCACGAAGGACAATACAACACACATAATAAATAATTCATGATGTACAATGCAATTCAATAATTATAAAACTATAACTTATTTCAAGACAACATTAAAATAATATGAATAGAATAGAAAGTAATGTTAAATTAAAATTCAAATAGCACTTGTGTCTTGTCTTAGATTATCTAGTAGTCTTATTTCGTGTAGATAAGTTGTTGACTATAATAAGGCACATAATTAATCTGATTTTAACATAGATAACCAACTTTGGCATAAAGTTTACACCTGTCTAATGTTTATTTCATTAAAACTAATAAATAAAAAGACCTTCAAACTAGTATTCAAATATCTTGGAAATAGATATCATTATGTACATTATTATAATAAAAATGTCATAAAAAATATTTTACATCTGTTTTTATGTATTTGTTAACGGTTATTTACTATTTTATATTTAGCACAAAATATTTATTATTGTTTATTTGATATTTTGACGGCCCCTGTGGTCGAGCGGGCTAAGCCTTTGCCGGCCTACCTCGCCGCAACTCAGAGGCTCCGAATTTGATTCCTGGTATAGTAAATTTCGGAAACGTATTTTCTCCGTTATTTACTTTGGTCTGGGTGTCTGGGATCGGCTCTAGAGTAGGCCGTTGTATATTACCCATAACACAAGCGTAACTTGCTAATATGTGTGTTTGTCTGCCGATTATTATTATTGTTATTTTAGAATGTTTCTGAATATTTAATTCGAATATAAACCCTGGCATGATTTTTGAGGCCTTGAGGCTTGTAGCCACACTAATATTGCCGGCACGATGCGATGGCCGGGAGAAGGCAAAGGGAAATGGAAGGAGCAAGGGAAAGTGATTTACCTCGCCAACAGTCCACCACCACACTGCACTCGGCTCCCGGGGGTTCACACACTCACTAGGATTTAGGGTTAGGAGAACTAAAGTTATTAAATTAAAATATTTTCTTTGCATCGCCTTTCAACTATTATTTTTTTATATGTTGTTGGCTACAATGGAAATAGCGTTAATTTTGGTAATGTCAGAGTATGAAGAGGCCAGTAATTTATAATAAATGTAGTTAAAGTAAGTGTAGTAATTTATATACGTTTTCTGCGAACCTGGAAATAATAAATATAATACATTTAATATAATATAATAATTAAATTATTCAAAATATGTCTATTCTTTGTTTCATCTTGTTCTAATTATAAATAATATTAAAATATTAAATGTTCATCAGCTATTTTTCTTCTTCTATGGAGGTGACGTTAGTGGTTGGCACTAACGGAAGACCAGCGTTGGTTGTTATCAACCAGCATTTGCTAAGTTAGGGTCTGCTTAGAGTTAGTTAACTTTTGGCTTTTGTTAAACTGCTTATGTATACTTTTGTAATTTTGGATAACTCTAAATATACATTATATTCTTTCTATAATATCTGTACATGTGTATTCAAACTATTAATCGGACGAAACATATGATTAAATATTACATATATTATACAGACTACAAAGCTATACTTGGAATGAGTTATCTTACTTCCAACCATCTTATTTTGCTATTTATTGCGGTGACAGCACTAAACGAAGTTGAATGTTTTGTCTAGTATTGCGCATTCTTCATTTGAAAGTTAATCGAGGATGGGGAGGAAGGATTTATAACGTGGTGTTTCTCAGCGCAACCAAATATCCTTAGGGATCGATACTGATTTTTCAGGATAGCCGGGAATCCATAGACTCGATCGTGTTTCAGATGCATTATTATTTTATTGTGTTATTACAGATTCGCTCTTTGGATCCATAAACCCCACAACATTTTGAAATTATTTATTTTTGACGGCCCGATGTTATTGATCAGTAAATATCAACGAAAAGTTTTACTCCACTTTCGACCTTTTGCGGCAATAGGTGTCTTAACTGTGTCTGCAAATTGACCTTGACCTGCACACAAATTTGGCTCTTATCTAAAGTAAGAGGTATTGTCCCACTCGAGTAAAGAAACACAGAGATAAATGTTATGAAAATGTACATATTATCAATTTTTAAGTTTGCGAGGTAAAACAAGTAACCATTATTCATCAATTTAGGTCAATTTAAGACCAACTATAAAAAGACCTTAACTTTTGGTATCCGGGAACGTTTCCCAAACATTACAAGGTTATTTAGTTGGATTATAATTCCGATAATATATGTCAAGGTATACTTGAAATATTTGTAAGTCGGTCTATAGACCGATTCTAAAATCGAAACGTAAAAAATAATACTGATCATGCATTTAGATCACGCTAAAACTAGATCAACTAGTCACATATACATTGGCAATAGTAACTACATATGTGGAGCGACATGAGAGATTATTAACTGCATTCCAGTTATGGCTGTGTAATACCCGTATGTTTTATCTAATAAATATACATCATGGTAGCGTAATGGGTAGAGCACGCGACCCAGCAAAAGGCGCGATATATCGAAACAGTAACGCAGCATCGCTTAGGAATATATATATATATATATATATATATATATATATATATATATATATATACTAGTTGTCCTGGCAGACGTTGTCCTGCCCTGAAGAAAAAAAAATTTAGAACCCGATCTCAGCGCCACCTACCGGTTCCAACGGTATAAAAACTATCCTATCTTTCAAGTTGGATCAAACTGCATACGGTGTGCAAATTTGATTAAAATCGGTTGAGTAGTTTAGGAGTCCATCGCGGACAAACATCGTGACACGAAATTTATATATATAAGATATATTATTCATATTGAACGATTCTTGTTTTTATATTTATATTATATTATACATTTGTTCTACAGACCGCAGTAGCTGCTCAAGCCACCTATTTGGAATTAAATGATGGTAACAGAATACCCATGCTAGCCCTGGGAACTGGTAGAGGAACCGCTAAAAAGGTACATATTTTTTCAAAAGTAGATACACAAAACTATAGTTAATATATTTTTGGCAAAAAATCGGCGGACTTATTACTTAAAACGATCTCTTTCAGGCAACCAAACTTATAGGATATACTTAATTCATAGAACGATATTTTTCTATTTTGAAGTTTTTATATTTTTTCATGGTACTTTTAGGTGGTTGGTTACCAAAGGGAAACTCGGATTCTGGAAATACGTTTCGCATTCACTAGGTTAATGTAATTATTTTTCTCCCCAGGGCGATTCGTTAGATTTAATCCGCCAAGCAGTATATTGGGCTATCGAAGCAGGTTATAGGCACATTGATACCGCAACATTATATGACGATGAGGAGCAGGTCGGCCAGGGCATTGCGGAAGCTATTCGAGATGGACTTGTGTCAAGACAAGATCTGTATATTACGACAAAGGTAATTCTATAATACCTGTTATGTAATGATGTAGCAGCTGGTTTTTTTATTGCTGGAGTACATACAGCAAATACGCTGATGGCTCAACTGTGATGGAAAGTGGTTACCTTCGTCTATAAATATTCGCAAAACTTGGTATAAGTCCTGCGCAGAAGGTTTGGCGATGGTCGCCCCTCCCGCTACTTACGACTGGTACTGGGGCTTGTCTAAGTAGTACTATCAACTAGAAGACCTTAGAAGAAGGTTGTCATCGGCAAACCTGCGCACGACTGATATTAACAACGTGTTACTGTACTCGTAGATGGGACTGGAACCTGGCCACTAATGCCGGAACACAACTCAAGTTGTTGTGGTGGCATACTCTAGTCTAGACCAGGGTGGTACCAATCCAGACAGGCAAATACCCTACCATCTGGCTGTGGGTTGTTCTGTCACTTTTTACGATAGGCCGCCTGGCCACAGGAATTAGTGTTATTTTTCCGTTCCTGCACGGATAATACGGTTGTCTTTATCCTTAGTCCACAGAAATTCATTCATATTTTAGATTGCTTAGTCTGCAAGAGAGATTGCTAAAGTAGCTAGATTTCATGTTCATGATCATAAAGCATTCAAACTAGAAGACTATTGAACAGTTAATAAAGAAATTATTCAAAAACCGTTAACATAGTTATAAAAAATAGTTAGTTAGTAGAGTTAGTTAGTTAGTTTTTTTTTTTTTTTTTTTTTTTTTTTTTTTTTTTTTTTTTTAGTTAGTTAGTTTAGTTAGTTAGTTTAGTTAGTTAGTTAGTTTAGTTAGTTAGTTAGTTAGTTAGTTAGTTAGTTAGAGTTAGTTAGTTAGTTAGTTAGTTTAGTTAGTTTAGTTAGTTAGTTAGTTAGTTTTTTTTTTTTTTTTTTTTTTTTTTTTTTTTTTTATTTTTTTAGTTTTAGTTTAGTTAGTTAGTTAGTTAGTTTAGTTAGTTAGTAAATTTAGTTAGTAATAAAAAAAAACGAGTTTAATTTAAAGAATCGTAAAACAACTAACCGAATTAACGTACAACATCTATTAAAAAGTACATATTACATATAAGTAGTGGTAGCGTAATGGCTAGCGCACGCGCCCCTGATCTAATGTGCATATTGTTACAATTACCACGTGCTAACAACGGTGAAGGAAAATATCGTGATGCAACCAGCACATCGAGATAACCGATGTGTCAAACCTGCCAAGCCGCCTTGGGCAAGCGTGGCGGATATACTATCCGTTTCCAGCAGTGGGACATTTAAGGGCTGATATTATATATTATATATCTATTAAAAAGTTAATAATGATAAAAGTTGATATTAAAATAATCATAATAACCATAAGATATTATATGACGGATAATATTAACATACAGATTATTCAACATTTTCCCATGAGGGTAGGCAGAGATTATGGATCTCCACTTCGAAGATCCTGACAAACAACTTTCGCTTCATCTACTTCAATTAACTTCTTCGTACATATACTTTTATTTGATATGCTTTTATCTGAGCTTTCTTTAATATTTACCAGAAATTATTATGATAAATTGTATGTTCAAGGCTTTTGAAGTAAACGTTGTGAATTTTTCAGATATGGAATGACAAACACGCGCGCGATAAAGTGGTACCTGAACTCACTTCATCATTGAAACGACTGAAATTAGATTATGTCGATCTTTATTTAATACACTTCCCTATTTCAACAAAGGTACGTAAATAAATGTATTACATACTTATACCTACCAGACATAGATTTGATAAGAACGATGCCTTCACCTACGATCTACCACTGCACGGCTTACATCGGCTGGGTGTCCATTGTCCACCCTTATTTCCTTGCGATTCTAGGATGCAGGCGCGAGCAATACAGATTAGAAATAAACTCTCAGACGAAGTTTTCTTCTACGATATGGGTTCTTTAAAAGGGTCCTAAACTGCATGTACAATGGGGAGTGTTTTGACAATAACGATGCCTTCCCCTGCATTCTACCACTGCACAGCTTGCATCGGCTGGGGGCCTATTATCCACCCCTATTTCCTTGCAGCACTAGGAATCAGGCGCAAGCAATACAGACTGGTAAGGAACTCTTAGTCAAGGTTTCCCTTTACGATGTGGGTTCTTTAAAGGAGTTTCTTGACATCTATCAAGAAAATCCTCGAAGTCCAGCAGCTATAATACAATGTTTGATGTGTATGAAGTAATGAGTTGCATAAAAATTTAAAATTGTAGTGAATCAAACAATTCTTTGTTTTACAGGCTGATGGATCTCCAGACAACATAGATTATCTGGAAACTTGGCAAGGTATGGAAGAGGCCAAGTCATTAAATCTGACAAAGTCTATCGGAGTTTCTAACTTTAATATCACTCAGATTGATAGATTAATTGCAAACAGTAAAATACGGCCAGCAATTAATCAGTTTGAGGTATGATTTAGTATTTTTTAAATGATTACAATTCATTATAGTTTGTATTATATACATAGTATCTTAACACTTTAAGTAAGATACTAAGCGTAGGTTATCGTTTTCTTTGGTAAGGTGCCTAAAAGGTTGGCTACGTTACCTTACTAGAACGCCATACTGATCCGTTCTCCGAGATTTTTACTAGCTTTATTATAATCGTTGAAATTATATATTAGATTATAGCTCAATGTTGATCCCCCGAAAAGTCATTATTATTTATTTAGGTTTATGGCTTGACAGCTAGGCCTTTAAGCCAGATCTTAATTTACAATATAGTTTCTTCATTTTCTTAAGCCTATGTGTGCACAGCTGAACTGTAGGTAATCAGCAAGTGCCATTCAACGGAGTTCTTGTGACAACTAAAAAGGCCACATTTGACTATATAGTTCACATTTCTCAGAAAACACATAATTACGACTCAAAAACTATCAATATCCTACATCCTCCATTCATCCTACTATTATTCATTTGAGAGTAATTTTACACATTTTTAGAAATTAAACTGCACATCACGACATCCCTTTCAGTTCCGCCAAAAACTCACCCGAAAAGTCAATTAATTATTATACTATATTGTCTTATACATATATACATACATAGCTTCACGCCAGGTCCCTTGCGGGGTAGGCACGAACAACAGAGTACCATTTAGTCTTATTCTTATATTGCCTTATGTAATACAATTTTGATAGAAAGCAAACTGTCCTTGTTTAGGTATATTTTATCTGTCCCGTTCACTTCGACTTTATGTCGTGAAAAAAATATCCTTTACTCGAAATAAAATTCCTGTTCTTTTCTCCTTCGCGGGTTGACAGTATTAGAATACACAATCCTTTGATATTATATCTCAGGAAGCCCCCTATTTTGAAGAAACATTATTCAAGAATTATAGTCGTTCGAACTTCCAAGCATTTTACTTTTCCGCGTTCCGCGTTCGTAATACCGAAGTAAGGAAAAGAGTTGGTCTGAAAGATAGTGTCGGGGTGAAGATAAAGAAAGGAATGCGCCGATGGTTCGGGCATGTGGAAAGAATGACTAAACAGATATACAATGCAAAAGTGGATGGATGCAGAAGTCGTGGAAGGCCACGACACATCTTCCATGATCAAATTGATCGTGTACTAGCAGAAGGTGATGTCAAGAGCCTTAAGAACAGACGAGCGTGCATGACAAGAGCTATGAATGTCAAAGAAGCAAGTGAGGTGTGTAAGAATAAGTCTGAATGGGGCTCTGTTGTTCGCGCCTACCTCGCAAGGGATGGCGTGAAGTTATGTATGTATGTAGCTCGATGACGGATCGATTGGTAATGTTCTAATGCGTTGTCCACTCGATTTTTTATAATTAAAATTGACATAATTTATAAATAAGTTTTAATCATTTATCTATTTCTTATGTATAAATTACTCTTAAATTGCTATATCGTGTAAAAAATGTATTTACTACACGATTGTTTCGCATTATTATATTATTCATTGTATTTAATTCGGAAAAATAAAATGGCACTTATAATAATTGCGGTATTATTTTTATTTAAATTAATGATAGTTTATTACGAATAGTGTCTATGGTTAATAATCTGTGCGTTATATGATTGACTTAACATCACTATTACGTCACACACATACAGGTACGAAAATTATGTCATTTGTATCATTTAGGGTTTACTGTCGAAAAGTTGTATCTTGATAGACGTGCTAATGTCAAAAGTAAACGCTTGGAAATATGTAGTAGAGAAACCTTCTTGCAGGTAAACCCGACTCTAACCCAAGAGCCATTGGTAAACCACTGCCGTAGCTTAGGCATTCAGGTCATGGCGTATAGTCCCTTCGGATTCCTCGTGTCTAGAAAGTCACCTGACGCACCTCCGCCGAAGTATGATGACCCTATCATAAACGCTATGGCGCGGAAGTACGGAAAGACTCCAGGACAAATTGTATTAAGATATCTGGTGAGTTTTTAGACGACTAAAAATAACTATGTTCGTCTAAGGGTGAGTTTTGTACTTGTTTCATCGCTAGGGGCACATTTTCGAATCGATTGAATGCGACTACAACAAAATTAGTCAGGTACATGTAAGTCCATTTATAGTGATGTACTATTCGAAGAACGCCATTGTTTTTGAACCTAAGGAATATTTAATCGAAAATACCAGTCATTTAAATAATATTTAACTCATATTGTTCAAATAAATTTTCGTTGAAAGTATTGATTGTAAATGTCTAGGTTTAAGATATGATGAACAATAAAAAGTTTACATTCATTCATTCATTGATTGTTTAGTTTCTATCCAACGAATCTTTTCGTAATTTGCCACCCCATAATTTAAAAGTTAGAGATATTTGAGTAATTTAAGATTTCAAATCCTACTGTTATTGATTTTCATATTCACTATTTGTTTTACATGATTAGAAATTTAATTATAGAATTAAGGGCTGATTTTTCAATCATCAAATAAAAGTTACCGGGCGAATAAATTATAACTTGACCGAATACGAAATTGGAATAATTGGACTGTTTTATTCATGCTTTGCATAGACCAGCTTTTTGGTCACGTGAGACGTCTACCAGGCGTTTCGCTACTTTTTGATAAAGTTAGAGGGCTTATACTTTTCTCCAATTTGGAAGTGAACATCTTGTCACCGATTAAACAAATTAAATCTGTGACATACATAATTACTACTTATGGATACTTGTCTAAAGATATCCTACAAGCTTATATTTACTGATTTTTTGTTATTCTTCAATTCAATGTATAATGGCCAACTTATAGAACACACTCTCCTACCAACTTTTATATATAAAGACCGGGCAGTGTTTAAGGTGACTTGAAATGTATTCAACTATATATATAAAAGAAAGTCGTGTTAGTTTCACTATTTATAACTCAAGAATGGCCCAACCAATTTGGCTGAAAATTGGTGGGTGAGGTAGCTTGGAACCAGGAGACGGACATAGGATTCTTTTTATCCCGTTGGAACCGATTGGTAGCGCTGAGATCTGAGATCGGGTTCTAGAATCCTCCTAATCACCTGGAGGGATTTTGGTGATTTTGTTTTTGTGTTTGAGTGGGTTCCCGGATGGTTTAGATCCACAATTAGAACCGGTATGTAGCGCCGGGATCGGGTCCTAGATTTTTATTTTTTCAGAGCAGGACAACGTCTGCCGGGGCCGCTAGTATTAAATTGTCTGGGTCTAAGTTACGGTGAACAATAAAGAGTTTTCATTCATTATTTCGTTTGTGATATTAACAACTGTCGTGTTATTTCAGGTTGACAGAGGTCTTATCCCAATCCCGAAATCAACAAACAAGAATCGCATTGCAGAAAACATAGACATCTTCAATTTCCAGTTAACACCTAATGAAGTAGCAACTATAAATCAATTTAATAAAGACAAAAGAGTTATTCATCCAATTGGTTGGCAAGACTATCCTAATTATCCTTATGAGAGGGTATGAGAGTAGAATAGAGTAGAGGAGAAGATAGTAATGCTTTGCATTTGTGATTAAAACATTATACATTATTGTCACGCTTTCATTTCACGTCACTTATAGTTAGCTACTAGTAAATCACTTGTATTAAAACCTAGCTCGTTCAATAGCCCCAGATCTTGGCAGATGTCTTACCGTATACCGGTATACGGCTTACATAACCACGACACGACTCGCATACTGTGGTGGTTATTGAAATTTATTTACTGCGCAGGTAGATCGGGTGGAATTATTAGTTATGTAGACCTGTACATACTCACGTTGTTCTTAGCATAGACATATTGAAAAATAAAATAAACTAATAATAATATGTAAACCAGGGCATAAATATAGATACAGCTACCAAGATGGCTTGTGTTTCTTGAAAATTTATAAAATAATTATCTCGTTTTTTTGGCGGGAACTTGGACGGCTATATTATGCTGCGCAGTTTTATTTACAAAATTAAAACAACTTTCTGTTAGAATAAACTTCACGCAAAAATAATAAATAACAGTCTATAATTTTTTCGCTTGATTATTCACCAAAACTTGAATACACGACCGTGACTAAATACACGAGTCATGTAGAAGCCATATTTAAAGAGAGGATAAGATAAAAATGAAATATAAATTAATGGACATATGTTTTTAACCTAGCTAACTTAATAAGCATCTCAAGATAGTACAATGTCAAAGAGCCAAAATACTTTCGAATTTGAACGGATTGCCTTGAACTTCTTCTCGAAGTTAACAAAATAAGTATCTACGAATTTGCTCTTATAGTTGACACGTAAAATTGAAATGAATATAAACTAAGGAAAAATTGTATGCTTTGTTGTATTATATGCTTGAAAATAATTATTTATTAATAAACGGTTTTGTAAATAAAATATTATATTACTTCGCTAGGATTAGTGTGTGTTAGTTATCTGTGCAGGAACGGAGAAAGACAATTTGTTGCGGCCGGGCGGCCTATCGTAAGAGGCGACAAAAACAGCCCACAGCCAGGTGGTAGGGTATTTGCGCGTCTGGATGCCAGGTTCCAGTTTTTCCTTCAAGGCGGGCAGCACACTCACGCCGCAGTCTATAGGCGACCGTACCTACTTTCCAGTACTAGGGGTCTGGGAATATGGGGACTATACCGTTTGTCCACCGTAATGTTCGGGGAACATTAAAATATGGGCAGCCGGTGAGACGCCACTCTCTGCAGGGGCTTCAAAATATGACATAAAAGACAGGAGCAATATGGGCGTGAGTGGTTACGGGGTGTAGAGAGATGGGCTGCAGGTTCACCGAAGCTACTTCCGACCTTTTGCCATTTATCACTTCCGACCCTAGAGCTGGAGTCTTAAATTTAGCGATACCCAATCCGTGCCCGCTGGCTAAGGCAAAGTATGGAGGCGGGGCCTTGCTGCCTTGAGTGTATATTATAGGTTGAGACTGACGGACGCGGGTGAGGAGTGCGGCTTACGACGGACGTATCCTGGATAAGTAAAGTACGTTGAAGTATGCAAATTGTAAGTCGTAAGTCGCGGACGTGACCTTGAGGTCTTGAGGACATCCTAAAGTAATCTAGAGAGTGGGTTACGGTTCTGGTGGGCATATTGTTCGGACTGTATCGGCACCTTAATAGGCAGACCGATCAGCTTATGGAACTTAATGTTACATACCGACACAAACCGCACATCTGGCATGGTGTAAAAACGAATTCTTTTATTTACTTCCTGCTTCAACTTTAAAAAACATCTGTTGTTATCGTACTTCTTTTATGGCTGTAATTAGTGTCCAAAGAATTAATCCTTGTTTTATGGCAGTCGAAGCTGGCAGGTGTGCGGGATTAACTCGGCAAACGTGATCCTTTGTTCTATTATATAGTTTAGTATAAAACAATGCCCGAACGGAGGGGTGAGGCAGTCAATCGATGAATATGATACGATTAAGATGTGTGAAGTACTTTCGATTAGCGACACAGTCATGGACTTTTCGCGTGTTGAATTGCATTGAATCGTGCAATTTGAACTGGTTGCACCCAGTTTTATTCTGTACTTGTTTTATACGTATTTGTACAGTTCTAATAAACTCTATAGTAAATCCAACGGCATTTATTTTAATTCGAGTCCTGTAGCTCGTATCATTTAGTTACATAACATACAGTACAAGTATGATTTATTACACAGATCATAAATCATAATGATATCGAAAAATAACGCTTAAACAAGTAAATTATAGTAGGAACATGATTTCCTCGTTGTAAAATCATCTAGTGGGTAATAATGTGTTATTTGATTTGTATAATTATAATAAATTTCCATATTTTGTTAGATTTCAAATTTATATGATTTGAAGGTCATGGACGAAATGTATTTATTATATTTGGAATTGTAAACAAGAACTTAAAAAACGGCTTGGAAAAAGCCAAGACTCACACTTAGCGTTACTAAGAAAGGAGATTAACGTGACTATTATGCTCTGTTAAAGGTTATATAGTTGAACATGAGGTGACGGACAGAGTTTTTGGGCAGTATGCTTCAGCACAGGTAGTCATACTTGGGAACTTTAATGCTCATCACGCTGAGTGGTTGGGTTCCCCAAGGACTGAGCTGCCTGGGACTACTGCCTGTTATTTTGCTCTCGCCCATGGATTCACTCAGGTGATCACGGGGTTTACCCGAATACCGGATAGAGTGGATCATGAGCGTTCTTTGTTGCATCTTCTGCTGACCACACACCCGGAGAATTACCAGATCTCGATTAGTGCTCCACTGGGAACCTCTGATCATTGTCTGGTATCTTCGGTGGTGCCTCTTGTTATCCCCGATCACTTCCACTTCCCGCTGGACGACGGAAGGTGTGGCGATACAGGTCAGTAGAATGGGATGGACTGCGTGAATTCTATGCATCCTACCCATGGAGGCAGCTATGTTTCTCGTCAGAAGATCCTGACGCATGCGCAAACTCGATCGCCGATGTGGTACTGCAGGGAATGACATGTTTCATTCCAAAATCAACGGTACCCATCGGTGGTACGAGCAAACCATGGTTCGATAAGTTTTGCGCTGAGGCTGTAAAGCTTAAGCAACAGGCTACCTTCTGGGACTAGAGCTTTTTGGGCCCTCGCCAAAGCTGTCGAGGGAAACTTCTGTCGGGCGTCTCTTCCAACGATGCATACAGAGGACGACTGTCTGGCACCGTGTGTGTTGCGAGTGCGATATATTTTATTTTATTTGATGACATGACAATGAATGACTGACGTGTCTGCGAAATGAGAACGCGTCGTCAAATTTGAAGAGGGAATTTAAATATGTTAGAAGAAATTTTGAATAGCTCGAAAGGAGGTTCATATGGCGGTACTAGTAGGAAAGCGAAAAATTTTAACATTTATAACTGTTAGGTATACTATACTTATTCTTTTATTATCTACATATATGAAAGGATTGGGATAAAAATAAAATAAAAAGCGATCAACTTTAAAATCTTCAACTATCGGGGGAGTTTAAATAAGAAATAACAGGGTTATCCCTTAAACTTCTTATTGAGTTCACTCCCGTTTTAGGGGAATGGAAGGTATATCCGCCAGGCTTATTTAAAGACAATTGACATGTTCCACGAATTGGTATTTCCACATTTAATAATTATATTACTATGGCCTATGCCACCACCAGAAGTCGCCATTTACCGTCAGGAATTACAATTGTATTGTTTGCACTTTGATTCAGAAATAACATTAGCAATTATGAAAGTGGCCTTCAAACTTTACTAATTCATTAATATGTCAGTACAACACTTGGCTAAAACTATTACATACATGTATGTATGGACAACAACAATAACATGAACAGCAATATATTGTGCGTTTTTATAGATACTCGTTTGTGTAAGCATAATTAACAAAACTAGATAGAGACATTATAGAAAATACATGTAATTATTTCTATAATTTTTCAGATTTCTTAATTGTAGTGGACAAGAATGGTGTTTACATACGCTTGTGTTAGTTTCAACTGTGTTTACATAAATAAAATAATTTCTAAAGTTCGTTCTAATGTTGTAAGCAGGATTATGAGAATTTTTTTCAACGAAAATCTAGATTTACGTTACAAATTGGGTCCACGGATTACAAATAAAATTTCGTCTTAAATTTTCGTGAATTAAATTTCAATATTTTGTATGGTTCAGAACATATAAACATAAAGCCCAAATACCGTACGAATGAAGTGGTGAGCACATAGTATAGGTAGTATAAAAAAAATATTAGAAAAAAAACAAGTTATTGGGTTTCTACGGGGTTTTTCCGGTTTGAGTTTCCTTATACCAGTCATCATTATTGGTAATAGGAAAATTAAAATTCTAGTGCCGAGACATACCTATGTCTATCTATAATATTAAAAAATTGTTAAAGTGTAGTCTTTAGTTTCTTAATTTTTTTGTGTGTTGTCTGTTTGTTCGGGATTCATATCAAAACTACTGGGTGGATTTCGATACGGTTTTCATTGATCGATAGGTGATTTCCGGAATTAATATATGCAAAGCAGAGGTTTAAAATGTCCAAATAGAAAAAATACACACACATCTGTATATATCTAAGCGTGATTGTCACGCGAGTGCTGTGCTTTTTCCCCAACCCAAAAGTAAAAAAGTTTAGCCATGAAAAATAAATTCAGCTAAGTACCCAACAGTCCACGCCCAATTAAATTAAAATATTGTGAATGATTATTGATGTGTTGCTTACGTTGTACGGCCACGTTTTACGGAGACCGGCTAATTATGTGAGGAACAAATGTCTAGGCCATGCCACCTCCGCCAGGTCCCGGTCGAAGGGGAAGGCCCAAGAAATGTTGGCTTGACGTCGTGAAGGATGACATGCGTGCCAATGGTCTCAAAACAGGGGATGCCGAATACCGCGCGAAGTTGAGTAGAAAAAGTAGGAAAGCGGACCCTGGGCGTCGGAGTTAACGCTCCGAACGCAACCGGGATTTAACGCTCGGATGATGATGATTGTGAGTGATTATTCTTTGGCGACGGTACCCAATTAAAAAATTTGAACAAAAATACCCCATAAAATAATAAGGAACCCACTAAAGTACCTAAATAATTCCTCACTAAATTTAAATAAAGTTTTAGAAAGAATCAATAGGTTCTAGTATCTCGTAGCTAAAGATTACAGGAATGTATATTGTTTTAATTATATGCTGTCTTTATGATTGATAATAAAACTTTGTGAAATATGATGTCACTTATTTTGAAACTATTTCGACAAGTTAGATTATATCATTATCATCTTTATAAAACACAATAGAACATACAGGCCGTGTATTGCAAAAGAAACTGCTACATCAAGTACTGTTCAAGAGCTTAATATAATGATAATCAACCTTCATTTATACAATACGATTCTAACATTACCTACGTTGAATATCTAAATTTTTGATAAACATATTTCAAATATTGCGCTACACACTAGGAAACCCTGAAATGTCGTAAATGCATATCCATTGGTAGTGGGTACATATTTGTGGCTTTTGAGGTTGAGACTCTAGAACGCTGGGGATGCGAGGCTAATCAATTCTATTTTGAACTTTCAAAATTATTGAAAGCAGTCTCGCGTGACCAAACCAGACCTGTATTTTGGACTACGCATTAGCATTGCCATAGATCATGGAAATACTGCGAGCATTTTGGGAACGCTCCCCACCGACAGTGACCTGGAATCCATATTTTATTTGTAATATATCAGTTTCATTTTTAGGTTTTAATAAAAAATATTATAATGTTTTCTTAAGTTTTCGCGACTTGTACACATAATAAAACTACGTTTTAACAGTTTTAACTAGGCATGTTTGCTGAAGAGTTTCTTGCGCCGCTTCTTCTCTTCAAGCCACATGTTGTGAAGTACCAGTATATATAAAGTACTCTGTGTTGTGAAGCGGTGGTAAATTAGATTAGGCTCCCATAGAGTAAATAATATCCATAAACAAAATTTAAATTAAATAATTAAAATGAACAAGTTGGCGGTAGGCTGAATAAAAACTTTGACAATACACGTTCGACAAATGTCATCTTTGTCTTCCGTGACCACGGCAACTGAAAAGCGGCCGAAACGTCGGATAAACCTAAATAAAATAAATTACCGCGCTTAAAACCGTTAAAACGTAATTTTATTATAAAAAATATTATATGTTACATATAAAATAATGTAATATGGTTATTATTCATAAATATTACTTCGCAGAGACTGTAGTTATGTTGAGTTATGTGGAGTCACGCGGAAGGACTGTGCCAGGAACTTTCGTATTTGTCGCAGTCATTATGTCTGTGATATAGCAGACAAACTGCAAAAGAATCGCTTAAGCTGGTAAGACGACATTTTTCGGAAACTGGTTAGTTATAATACGGCCGGCGAAACTTGGCAAACGTGAACATAGGCTCTGCGAACTTTAGAGCATGTACACTCGTATGATGAGTGGGCATAACGACTCGTCAGTGAATACAATTGGTCGCCCTTCATCCCTCTATTTTTTCATTGCTTTGTACTAGTTGGTCACTGTATTTTCTTCACGAGTTTACATGCGCTAAAGTTCGCAGAGCCTATGTTCACATTCGCCAAGTTACGCCGGCCGTATTATACGTGGGGAATAAATGTCTAGCCAAATTAGCCATGCTGCCTCTACTAGGCCCGGTTGAAGAGGTAGACTTAAAATATGCTGGTTTAACGCTGTGAAGGCTGACATATTTATCGATGGTATCATAAAAGGGATACCGAAAATCGTGCAAAGTAGAGAAGCAAAGGTAGGAAAGCGGACCCTAGACATCGAGGAGAAGGCTCCGAACGCAAAACGGGATTTAACGCTTGGATGTTGATGAATCAGTAGATTGAATCAGTGACAATTACGTATGAACGTTTAAGTTTTTGAATGTTTTTCGAACAGGCACCAGTTGAATACAAGATCCTTATAAGCCCGCATAGCTTCAGACTAGTTATGGGTTACTTTACCTAACTGCGGCCATTTTTAATGACCTAAAAAGGTTTTTGTAATTTTTTATATTTGCTTAATTGTATATTTCAAGAGATTCTCACCTTCTCTGAAATTGATATATTTTAATTATACTAACAGCACATCAGCAAGATCTCTTTTTCATTATCAAAATACCTCACTTACTCCGTATATCGGAAGTAATTTATAAACTCAAGAGTGAAGTCGGTCATTATTATGGAAAGCATTATCCTGTATATTACAACATACGTTAAACATTCATTCCATTCACTACATGAGAAAAACTTTCAATAGGTAACGTTCGAAACATGTTCCACAACTATTCTGTATCGTAATCGTGATTGTGTAAGATTTGTGTAATACGTATTTGTTGTTGGCTTGAAATATACCCAGTGTTTATTTATCAAGTCTGTTTGTTGAAAGTACGTTGTGCCACAAGTTCTATGTATAAGCTTATTGCTAATGAAAGGCATGTTTGTAAGGTTCCGCAACGTTTGATATTGTGAGATTGTGTTCTTGTGCTTGGGTTGCTTTTCAAGTTGGTATTGAATCATAATTTAAACTGGAAGAATTATGGATGTAAGCGTGCAAGTAGACCAAAAAAGAGATGAATTTGACTATTTGAACGATGATGTGGAGATTAGTGGTGTGACAATAGACGTATTCCAGAATATAAGAGTATGGAAGGAAAAAACATACTGTTCAATCCAAATGATTGGGAAAAGTTGAAAAGATAGCATAAGAGCAATAGAGTATATATTTCAGGTTAGGTTAATGTTAATACCATTCCAATCGTTTTCGATTACAGTAACACCTATATACGAGATATATTATGCCTTGGATTTCCAAATCAGTCGTGTGCTTATAACAGGCCTATATAACCTATTTAGGCTAAGAATAGGCGATTACACTTCGGACAGGTCAGAATAAATATGTAAAAAATATGGACTGGCCGAATGCATGAGGTTATGTTGTATTCGAATTTGTTATTTGTAAAACTCATGCACTAATTTACTCTTTACTAAAAATTTGGAATAAAGATTGTCTAAAACAAAAATTAGATATACATGCCAAACACAACTGTATACTTGTGGTAACAAAGTCGGATCATACTTAAACGGGTAGTTTCTGTGCGATACGTTAAGTTACGTTACGTAAAGACGTTAAATTAAATTAAATTTAAAATTGTCTAGTCTTTAAGTGTCGTCCCTTATGTGTATAGCTATAGGTGCTGTCTCTGTGCATTACATATATATTATATAGATATATCGTGTCGTGATCGAATCGTGAGCACTAAATAGATCCTTCGTACAGAAAACTAATTTAAAATCTTTGTTCGTGTCGTGACCATCAGTCGTAAGTTAATTATAAGAAACACAGGACGCATCAAGATGGATGTTAAAATAACATTTTTATTGTTCGTGACATTATACAGTGTAAGTTTCCTTGTTGTTTAATTTATTGGAGTACGTAAATATTTATTATATATTTTATGTATATATATATATATATAGATATATATAAATATACGAGTAGATAGTCGCTATTTATTTTCAAATCACATAATACAAAAAATATATGGATATAAATAAAATTGGTGTTATTTGTTGTATTATTGATATGTTTTCCAACATAGGATCATATATATATGCAGGCCTTTTTTTTGTCACTTCCTTTTTGGGGGCACGCTAAATCTCGAAAGTTAAGTCTATAATGTGTTGTTTGTAGCTTCACTCCAGAAAACCTATTAAAAAAACCTTTTTTTATAAAGGTTACTAAAACTGATTCTTTATTTAATTTTTCAGTTTTTATGGCAATTTTTCGATATTTTCGAAATTTCTTTTAAGGGCACTGCGTGCCCCCACAGAGAAGCCTTGCATATATGTATTTTAAGTTTAACATTAGTTTTACACGACTAAAAGGCTGACATGTATTTGGAGCAACGTATAAGCGTTGGCTTCCTACGTAGAAACGCTTCCACACCTTCTCAACATTCTGTGATTTGGAACCAATGTATTATATTATGTGTTTGCAACATTTTTTTTGCAATAGTTTGTGTTATTGTATCACAATTATATATTAGTAAACTAGTGATCCCGATAAATGTTGTCCTGCCTTGAAAAAAATTTAGAGCCAGATTGCAGCGCCACGTACTGTGTCCTGTTGTGAATCTAAACAATTCGGGGACCCACTCGAACACATACAAAACAATAATCATGATGTACATTATAAATTATATTGTATATTTATTTATAGGTATACATATAGCTGCAAATACATATATGTGTATGCCGTACATATGCATAAATACATAATCATGATGTTACTAAGGCTTAGACGGAGTTTTGTGACATACACATTTGCATTACTATTTTATAATCAATAATCGAGATGATAACTCCTATATTTTAAGTTGCACTTAATTACACATAGTTATACATTTTATCAAGATCAGTATATATATATATATATATATATATATATTTGATTTTCTTAATATATAATAGTAATGTGTTGGTTGTTATAAATAACTAATTAATTTTCTAGGTGTCCAACGCAGTCCTAGCACCGACTATACAGCTGAATGATGGCAACAATGTTCCAATACTCGGTTTAGGGACCTATGGAAGTGTAAGTGGATGCAATCTTTTGCAAAGTATTACAGTTTTGTAAAACTAATAGTTCCTCCTGATCTACCTGCGCAGTAAAATAATTTTAGTAGCGCGCGGCAGTGTACGAATCGTGTAAGCGGAGCAGAGGTAAGAAGGCGTAGCAAGCAACACTGCCATTTCTGCTTGCGAATAACGTTCACATGTCTCTGGAATCCCGCGGGAATTTCAAGTCAAGCGTGGACGGAGTCGCGGGCATATCCTAATATGATATAAAAGCGTGTCGCAAGATTTACTTATGTATTTATCTTATACTTGACATGCGTACCAATAGTCTCAAAACGGGGGATGCTGGAGACCGCGCGAAGTGGAGTAGAAAAAGTAGGAAAGCCTGGGCGTCGGAGTGAACGCTCCGAACGCAACCGGGATTTTACGCTTGGATGATGATGATGATGATTATGATTATGATGTATTTATCTTATAGTAATATATAAAGCTGAACAGTTTATTTGTTTGACTGAATGCGCTAATCTCAGGAATTACTGACTGGTCTGATTGGAAAAATTCTTTCAGTGTTAGATAGCCCATTTATCGAGGAAGGTTGAATTCTCTACTTTCAGGGCGTTCCATTAGTAGCTCACAACGCCCAAAATGCTCAGTTAGCCGTTCCACAAGGCGACCGCGATCGTTGCGTTCTTGGCAAAACCGTCACTAATTACGTCGTAATTTTCGATCACACAACGCTCACAACGGCCCAGGATAAGAGGTGGGTCGAATAGCCGTTCCACTTGGGTTTACGATTGTAACTCTGGCAAGCAAGTGGAACAGGAAAAATCGCGGTCGTGAACGTGTTCGTTGTGAGTCTCTAATGGAACGTAGCCATATATAGGTATACATGTCTGCAAAATAAAGTGTCAATGTTGTGCCTTTCTAACACCTCGAAAGAGAATTTATTAGCTGAGCCATATCTCATTAAATAATAATCTGTGTTAATGAAATTCTTATTAATCGTTTTATTGGAAGAATCATAAAAAAAATATATTATGAATTTCACCTTGGTCTTACTTTTGTGAAAAAGATAGTCAAGGTAGATAGCATTCAAAATTTTGTAACAGGTATACTCTCATTACGAGAATAGGCGACAGCATTAATTTTTGTACACTTTAAAATCTGACAATAATACTTATATTATACGGATCAACCAAATCACATCAATTGGCTTGAAAGACACAGAACTCAAAGGACGTGACGTATTCAATGGCATTGAATGATTCAGTGTATTTTTAAGGATCACTAGTTTCAAAATGAAAGACATAATTGATCCGTCTACTATCGGCTTAATTAATTGTTTATTAAAAGTTCTTTTACATGTCATTTGGTAAGTGGTAATTACGTCTCGCCAGTCAAATAGGCCTGTTTAAAATGCCATCAGGTGCAGTGTTGCTTTACATAAGGTGTTAGTGTTAGTTAGAATTGCTGTATACAAAATTGTCAATAGACCAATTTTGATGTATGGCTGTGAAGCCTGGCCACTGATACTGAAGGAGGAGAACCAATTGTAGGTCATAGAGAGTAAGGTTCTCAGAAAAAAATTGGGCCCCACAAGAATAGGAGATGCCAGCTGGAGGGTCCGAACCAATTCCGAAATAGAAGACGTCATGGCCGAACCCAACATAATTGGGGAGATAAAATCTCACCGTTTCCGCTTGTTTGGATATGTAGAACGGATGGAGGAGGATCGGGGAATGAAAAAAGCAAACTTGACCGGCAGGTCGCCCCAAGTATGATTTTTGAGTGGAAGCTGACCTGAACGCACTACAAGCACATCACTGGCAAGACACTGCGCAGGATAGAGGAAGGCGTGCTCTCGTGTCAGAATCCAAGACTCTCTTTTAGTCGCTGAGTCAACGGAACTAGTTAGTTAGTCAGAGAGTAATTTTAAATTTTTGGACAGAATTTATAAATGAATGTTTTTTTACCATTTTACAGGACAAAGATAGAGCGCGAATGCGTCAAACTGTAAACTGGGCCGTCGAAGCGGGCTACAGGCATATTGATACAGCAGCTCTGTATAATAACGAAAGGGAAATTGGACAGGGTCTTCAGGATGTTATTAATAGAGGACTCGTGAGGAGAGAAGATATGTTCATTACTACTAAGGTACGTGTAATATTTGTGCTATCTTACTCCTCAATAACCTAGTAGGATGACTCAATGGCCTCGCCTTCACTTACTCTCACTTTTGCACAATATTCTTTTTGATCCTTGTATCCCTCGGAATTTAAAGTAATATTTTGAATTCCTACATCTGATTCCCGTTATTTGCGTTCTTATAATAATATCTCCTTAATCACATCTGTACACACTTCTTCCTTCGTTCCCTCTTTCACGGTACAGGCTGTCCGTTTATGGATCTCACTGCCACACAACATCAGACAAGCAAATCCATATTGTCTTTTAAACTTATGGTTACTAAATATAGTGTGATGTATCTTATTTTTGTATAGTATATAAAGTATGACTTTTTTACTTATTCTTGGTATGCATATTTATTGTCTTCACCGCCACCGTTGTCTTAATATTTCCTTAGTTTAGGGGTGTGCCTGGAAGAGGTCGCTTTAAGCGATAAAGCCGCCTTTTGTTCAACATTTACTGTACTTAGTTTTAAGAACGTATAAATGAATTTCCCTCAAATTGTGAGTGTGACGGCCTCTTAAATATTTCAGCAGCTTTTAAACTTCAAATTCATATTCTCAAAAGACCATTAATTGTCCGTTAAATATAGGAGCTGCTCATATTAAGTGGCTTTCAAATGCCACTCAACGTTATTTAGCTGTCAGATAAACTGTCAAATCGATTTGAGTAGCCCCTAAATTTAAGAGTGGTCACTATCATGAAAAAGTGAAACGCAATGTGCTTAACATTAGCACAAATGAATAAAGTGTTTACACCTTAATAGAGCCAATAAGAAAAGTGCTATTGGATATATTCTTAGTATAAATAATAACATCTAGTATTTATTATAGTATTTAGGTAATTTACTTATTAATCTTATTTCTTACATTAAATTATAATTTTAATATTGCTTATTATATTGCTTGACTTTAAGATGCAGCCAGTTCATAGTCATCGTTGTGCAAGTCGTTGATACAATTCTCACAACTCACTTATGTATGAGCCAAACTATAACACTATGCTTCAAGCTTGTAAGCTTGAACATAGTGTTATAGTTTGGGTTCGACTGCAGCTATTATTTTAGTCTAGATAATTAAAAAGCCAAAATCATAGTATAAACGTCATCATGACTGTATTGTTATGAAGAAATATCAGATGAAATAAAAATTTACACTGAGCCTATGTGAACAAGTGTGATGATGTAAAACATTTTTTAAAGACTCGTGTGCGTCAATTGATGTAATATTTGTTTTATGGATGTATAGGTTTGCGTTTGACCACTGTAACTGTCAAAAACAGACTCCGGCAAATTATTCCACTCTTTGGCAGTGCGTACCAGAAAAGATGAATCGAAGCGCTTGGCTGTGACTGGTGGCGTTTCCACCGGTGGCGCAAATCGGTGCGTCTGATTGTCCGATGATAAAATGGGGATGGAGGAACCAGCTCGTGCCGTTCTAAGGAACTATGCTCGTGGCGTGCTAAGGTCTATACTCTAGACTCTGAAGTCAAGCAAAAAAGACTTTCATTGCAGACCAGCTTCTTGGCTCTTTTGCCAATCGATGCCAATGCCTCTAACTAGTATTTGGCTGAGCCATCCCAGAGATGAGAGCAGTACTCTATGCACGACTGAACTTGTGCTAGGTATAAGTTCAGCTGTTAGATATAGGTATGCGTATGGTTGATTTTTCCACTGGCAACCATTCCACCTTTATCTGTACTAATTGTATAATTTGATTCGATTTAATACACAGTTTTCGTAACGTATTGCGATGCCATCGCCATTATTTAGCCGGTTTGAGCGGTTAATACCGTCTTTCTATTAGTAATGGTCTCAGGAAACAATAGCCACTATGCCGCAAGTGGTCAACCATTCTGATGCGTATCCACGTAATAGCAGAAATAGGGCGCAGGGTTACAGCCATCCTGACCAAACCACTAAGTTGTAGGTTTTGGTCGCTTCTTTTGATAGACCGCCGGCCATAGGAATTCTCTCTCCTCTTGCACAAGTAACCATACTTATTTAATCAAAATGTTCTATGGTATTTCTTGTTCTTGCAGTTATGGGACAACAATCATGAACGTGAAAAGGTAGTGCCTGCTCTCCGAGAGTCTTTGAACCGATTGGGTTTGGAGTACGTGGATCTCTTTCTCATCCACAGACCGTCCTCAGAAGACGTAAGTAGTTTCAATTGATTTTCATAGGGTAAGTAAGGACTTCGGTCTTTATTCATATCACTATCATATGATTGGGGCATAGGCCGATCTAAACTAGTAAAAAGAAACGGTATAAATTGCACCAAGAGAGATATTTACTGATATATTGATGGATTATTTGAAGGATGATCTGATGATTTGTGGTGTGACACAGGATATATGTTAGAATAGAGGGGTGTGGAAAGAAAAGACATAGGAATACTGTGCCACCCCAAAGAATTGGGAGAAGTTGAACGAGAACTACTTACGTTACACTGTTAGGTTAGGTTAGGTTAAAAGATTTTCTGTGGGTTATAATTGTTACATACATAAATAACTTCACGCCAGGTCCCTTGCGGGGTAGGCACGAACAACAGAGCGCCATTCAGGCTTATTCTTACATACCTCACTTGCTTCTTTCACATTCATAGCTCTTGTCATGCACGCTCGTCTGTTCTTACGGCTATAATTGATTTTTTATTTAAATTTTGACTCTCATAATCGGTTCTTTAAATCGAAACATAATACTAAAATTGAAATTACCACTAATAGCAAATATGTTCATGTATCAGTTTAAGAAGCGGTTTACCACCTTCCATAATGTATGAGTTGATCGATAAATAACACAAACATGTAAAGTTTTTTCATTATTTTCGGCTCTTTAATTTAATGGCCATTAAAATTTTGAATATTATTAATTTAGCCATGACCTTTGTAGTTTCGAATAAGTGACTTTATTAGTTTCGTGACCTTGTTACAAGAAAAAATAGATAATCTTGACATAATTAGTATTATATGTAATTAGCATGTTAAATCTGATTAACATTAGATGAAGGAAGACTTAAAGCATTGATATTTAATCACGCAACATATTATTACAATATCTTGGAATAATATGTCACAGTCCATTAGAAATTTGATATCTATTACTGGATGCTAAATAAAAGATATTTTTAAAAGAGCAACTACAAACACAGCGCTACCTAAAGAATGATAGAAGTGGTATTTGATTGCAATACTTACATACATAAATACGCCTATTTCCCACGGGGGTAGGCAGATATTATAAATCTCCACTGGCGACGATACTGACAAACAACTTAAGCTTCATCTACTTTCATTAATATCTTCATATATATGTGCACGATTATTTGATATGCTTTTTACCTGACCTCGTTCTAACACTTATGTTATATATATACCTTTCAAAGCTCTCATTTCAACTGCATTTATTCTACTTTCATGCTTCTTCTGCCACACCCCTTGATGGACAGCACAGCCAAACGTGCCTTTACAGACACTTTTTGGCTTTTCATAAAATTCCACTCACCTTATTACCTGCAATTACTCTTATTTCGATTGTCACTTTCATGCTTTCCGTTCCTAGTAAACATGCACCCAAGGTTGCAATACTTATATGTATATATGATCTTGTAGAGTATATTATTGTAATATGCCATTTAACGGTGTATTGGCTGCCGTGAAGATGCCTTATGAGCTCAGCGGAAGATCAACGCTGATTGACAGACTAGTATTATACTAAAACTATTGTCCATTTTAGGACAAATTCGGCTTCTATGTATGTGCTTTTCCCTTAATAAAATTATGTTCTTTATTTCTTTACAATTTATGTCTTGCGCTTTCTATAAAACCATTCACAACACTACACCGAATAATGGTTCACGAATCGAACTATAGTGGTGTTGTGATGATTCCATTATTATTTCTTGTAAGGGTCATGAATGTGGAACGGGGTAAATTAGAGTAGGGTAAAAAAATGGTTGGACATAAAATATATGCAGGAAAAGTAATATGTATTTCTTTATGTTCATAACATGTGTGTATTGTAAAATAATACAAATATTAATCTTTCAGGAAAATGGTAAGCCTTTGAATATTGACATTGTGGAGACTTGGGAAGGTATGATAGAAGCTAAGCGCTTAGGCTTGACTAGATCCATCGGCGTTTCTAATTTCGATGCCAAACAGATTGACAGACTAATCGCCAGTACTCAAGTAGTACCTGCTGTTAATGAGATTGAGGTAAGTAATATATACGTTTTTTTAAAAGTGAATTTTAAGTAATGGGATAATTGGTAAAAAACAAAGATCCTAAATTGACAGCAAAGCTTACATACATACATACTTATATAAATATATTACACTAGCTGTGCCTGCGACTTCGTTGGCGTGGAATTGTTTTCACGGACCCCTAAAAAATGGCCTAAGTTCTCCTTATAACAACTGCCCGTAAAAGGTTCCGTTAAAATCCGTCCAGCCGTTTCAAAGATTAGCTCAAACATCTAGACAGACAAAAAATTTAAATATTGGTTTATTGATACATAAATATCTAATATATAAAATTCTCGTGTCACAGTTTTCGTTGCCATACTCCTCCGAAACGGCTTGACCGATTCTCACGAAACTTTGTGTACACATTAGGTAGGTCTGAGAATAGGACAACATCTATTTTTCATCCCCCAAAATTTTTTTTTTACCGGGCACGACGTCGTCTGCCGGGACAGCTAGTATCGTATATATTTTCATATGCATTTAGTAAAAAGCTGTTATTTTGATATTACATACAGACACTTCAATCTTATTATCTATATAGATAAATATATTGAAGCTATAATATACAAATAAAGATTATTACGAAATTGTGTATTGTATATTTTCAATGACAGGGATGAAAAAGTAGATTGTTTTATTGCCCGAAACAGGCAAATAACCAGACGGCCTGATGGAAAGCGGCTACCATCGCCTACGAACGTTTGCAGCACCTGAATTGTCGCTAACGCGTTTCCGACCTCTAGGAAATTTTAAAACGCCCTTATTAAAATGCCCTAAATCATAGCGCAAATGGAAAATTGGTAATTATGCTCTCAGGGGTACGTATGTTTCGGTAAGAGTCTTTCCACTACATTATTCAACACATCTGGGACTCCGTGACCACCACGGAGCTTTTCGTGTGCCACATGGTATGAGCGCCCCCACGGGTCTCTGTCGAATCCAGCCATGAGCTCTTTCCGGCCTCGAGTTTTCGACCCACATACCTTATCTTGGTGGCCTCTCCCGGGGCCTCGGATACGGGCAAATGCGTTCCATTCCCATGTCCCAGCGTTGCCAAAAAGGGGGTACGCAGCGTGTGTCTTTACTCGGAACAAGATGCGTGGCAAACTCTAATCTTGGCACCAATCATAAATAGTATGCAAATTTCTTGAGATGAGGAAAATAAACAAGAAAATAAAAATAATTACTAAAAAAAAACACCTGGCAAACCAGCTTAACGATTGCTTAAACATGATTTTAAACATATTAAGTGTTCAATGAAAACCGCTAGAAACGTGACGCAGTAATATTGATGTTATAAACTTTACGATTTTTTAGTTTTAGATAAAACAAAGTAACTTTTAGATTCTTAAAACTGGGAGTGCGTTAAAATAGTAATAGGTACCTACTGATAATGAAAGAAAAACTCCTTGTAGCATGTAGCACTCTTGTATGTTACACTTTTTGAGCGTGGTGACCGATAAAAAAGAACGGGGCGCACATGCGGTGAGTGTGGCATTATAAAGATATGATAGATACCTATACACCTATATACTTTCTCACAAATAGCTGCATACGTATTCGTCCGATTTCAGAGCAGCTCGTCTCGATCCGTGCGAGCTTAGTACAGTCGTACCATATACATACACGTTAAGCGAACGCTCGGCCGAGCTACATGGTAGACGGAGTGGGGGGTGTTAGGTTTTATTTCGTTACGGAATTTCGTGATTCGGTCGCCGCGCTCACAGCCCGCGATAAAAGCTATGCAATAGCTTAAAAGTGCGTAAATGTGTACTAGTCTAGTCTCGTCAAGTTTTTTTATAGGTTCCATAAATATTTAAATAACTTAAATTTTAAAAATTACTCAACAGATATTGTTTAAATCAATTTTCTTTGAAAGGATTTTTAGAGTTCTATAAACATTTTCAAATATTTCCATATCATGGTTCAAAATTTAGACCGTTGTTACAATTTTTACGCTTTGGGAGATAATATCTTTATGACCTACTTTCATCGTCAGCCAATAACAGTCTACTGTTGGACTTAGGCCTCTAAAAGTCCCTCCCAAAATGACTTACTTTACTAAGATTTAATTTTATTTAAAAAAAGTCATTAAATATCTAAATAGTCTTAAGGGGTTGTAGGTAGAAAACGCGTCCACTGAAGGGCAGCAAATTAAGATGGCGCCATAATAGCAAGTAGAAGTATTTAAAAATAGCGCCACAAATAATTAGAGTAAGATACTAGATTAAAAAGGAAAAAGACTTCCTCTTTGTAACCGAGAATTTCACAAAAATGTTACTATTGCCTTTATATACATACATCTCAATACGAGAAAGTCTCAATACTTTTCCAAATTATATTTTTTAATCTTTTCATCCCAGCACACTTCAGTTCGTTTATAAATTCATATAATTTCCTTTTCCTACACTAGCGCTATTTTGACGAGTTTTCGAACCATAATTTGCTGTTTACTGATGGATACTTTTTCAACTGATCCCCCATACATAACGTGACCATACGTCCCGATTTGGGCGGGACAGTCCCGCTCTCAGGCAGTCTGTCCCGCCGTCCCCGGCGACGCCGACATAGTCCCGCTGTCCCCAGCCAGGCCGACATAGTCTTGGTTTAGCAAACAGACCGTTTATTTCAGCAGATTCTGCTTAACAATCTTGAAACAATAGTTTTCAAAATGAGCATAATAAGGCGTTTCAAGTTTAGTAAACAGCGTAATAAAAATTGGTGAAATTTAAGCCTGCATTTTTCTCCGTGTACTATTTTGTGTTTAGTGCGTTTATTATTTATTTTGTGTTATTCTATCTTACTTATATAATAAAATACTTATAAAACACTAAAACATTTTTTTTATTATATAATGCCCTAGATGCCCCACTTTGACAAAAAATCTATATGGTCACGTTACCCATACATGATGATCCTCCTTTCCTCTACCCTCCACAATTGTACTATACTTCGGTCGCTATTAGAATGCGTTCCTATTTAATTAATCTATGACATTGTAATGACGAGTAATTTACGCTAATTTATTTTTAGGGTTTTATATTATTAGTGATTCAAGATTTAGTTAAAATTCGTATCACAATGACAATTTCCGGTAAACTTAATTAGTTTAGTACAAAACACAAACGTATACTTAGATCGGTTGGCCTATATTATGTATATTTTGATATAAATAAATATTTTTATCATAATTGCTCAAATTATTATTTAAAAAAAACTTTTAATAAGGAAACCCTACAAGGCTATGTACACTGAAGAAAAATCAATCCCCAGTTACATGAATGTTGCCCATTCTTAAGTATTATTGTTTCGTCACTTTACTGTACCATCTTTAACATCATATGTACTACACTTTATTGTATACAAACATATTTATTACAGCGACTTTATAAAGTAATTCAATAAAAGAAAACTTACGTTAGTTATATTATAATATACCCATAATCCCTCCCACAAGACTGTAAGTAGAACAGTGAACAATGGTCACCGTCTTCTATGGGTAAGGCACCCAGAAGGGGTTATGTTTCCTCGCTGGATCGCCATACTAATTTTGTCGAGGCAGAACTAGCCCTCTGATCACCTGAAGAATCAATGAGTCATTTTGATAAAGACTAAGTACTTGCCTGTCAAATCACACCCAGCCCAGTACTTTTTCAGAAAAACACCTATTATATACAAACATAGACGGAGAGATTTTTTTCAAAAATAACCACGCAACCCAAAAATAAAAATATAATAAGCCAACATTAACACCAGTATGTAAATTCACTGACCTTTCAACTACGATTCTCACGGCTAATAATCTCTATTGACAAATTATTCATAGGTCACATGTCAGAGTATTCATTAGTCAAAACATTTGATTTGCTTTTGATAAATATTTTTTAGAATATAATTTTAAGACATCAAACACGAATTTTGCAATCAATGACACTAAAACCTATTTCCTATTTCTTACTACGCATTCTATTGGCCTAGTATCACTTAATATTTGACACACGCTCCATTCGAGTAATATAATTCAACCTGTGTTAAGACTCTTTTCGCCACAAAAGGTCGAAAGTGGAGAGCAAACGAAACAACTTTTCATCCTTATTTACTTACCAAATATTTACCAAAAAAATATATCATAAATCTTCACGATATGAGACGTAACGTGGTTTTAAAATAATTAGTAGGTTAGTAGTAACAATTCAACAAATCATCTCCTAATTATTAAAATTAAACCAGTTTACTCCTTAAATTTTTATCAAAACGGCATATAAAATATCTGCGTTTTAACAGAAACTAGATTTTTTTGGAAGCGGTGGTAGACTTGACTTCCAATAAGTAATCTGTGAGATTCCATTTTGAATAAACTACGTTCATTTTCATTTTCAATAGAAGATATAGGAACCGGCCGCTAGTCAAAATCATAAACATAGAAAGAGTTTGTACACTACCAGCATTCTCCTAGGGCTATAATTAGAATACTGATTCTAGATCACTATTTTTATGGGTATGGCTGTTTATGATAAAATATTTTTTTGCATTCTGTCACCAAATCCAAAACTTTCGTCACCTCTACAGAACCCTTCATTAGACGTAGATTGAAATTCACTTAACTTTAGCCATCAAATGGATCTGGCGGTTTACTTACGTGCAATAGACCAAACAAAATAGCTCCCAAGATGAACTTTTACCCATTCTTATTTTCAGATTCATCTCTCAAAAGGCCAGGCAGATCTCGTAAATTACTGTCAGGCCCGTGGGATTGCTGTAATGGCGTACAGTCCATTCGGGTTTTTGGTCTCTAGAGACATTCCCAACCCTCCTCCGCCAAAGATTGACGATCCAGTCCTGGTGAACATAGCCAGAAAGTATGGCAAATCCGTTAGCCAGGTTGTGTTGCGGTATTTGGTGAGTATTTATTGATATTTATAGTCATTCTCCAATTAGAATTTGAGAAGTAGCCAACAATTGCTAGAGCTATTCGTTCGTATAATATATACATCAGGTAACAAGGATTGAAGACTTTCACATATAGGTCATCCCAGTTTTTTTTACAAATATTTCCTTTTATGACTTCTTGACGGCCTCAGTGGTTGAGCGGGTTAAGCCTTTGACGGCCTACCTCACTGCAACCCAGAGGTTCCGGGTTCGATTCCCGGTATAGTAAATTTCAGAAACGTATTTTCTCCGTTATTTACCATGGTCTGGGTGTCTGGGATCGGCTCCAGAGTGGTCCGTTGTATATTACCCATAACACAAGCGTAACTTGCTTAATTTGGGGATATACAATGTGTGTGTGTCTGCCGATTATTTATTTATTTACTTCTACGAATTTATGTTTACAGATCGACAGATACCTTATCCCAATCCCGAAGTCAACAAATATGGCGCGGCTTGCGGAGAACATAAATGTCTTTGACTTTAGATTGACGGAGGAAGATTGCGCTGCTCTAAGCCAATTCGACTCAAATACTGGGGTCAGTATATTATTTTAATATTTTATATTGTTGTACAGTAAAGAGGATGGCGGCTCGCCTGATGGAAAACTCTTTTATTGCGAAGTTCGCAAACAGGCACACGGCTAATGGAAAATGGCTTCCGTCTGGGGTTGCCCTTACCTTTTTTGAATAGAATATTGTATTTTTATTTCTTAACCATAAAAATATAATATTACAAAATATACTATATATTCTTCGCTAATTCAATCGCCAAGCTTTTATTCTGATACTTACAATTATTTTGAAAAAGAAATACAATTTTGCTGACCAAAGGAAAAAGTAGTCTCAATACACAGACAATTCAATAATGAAATAAATATTATAAAAAATGAATATGTCTATTTATTATTTTTCTAAATTTTCCACTAGTATTATATTTTGGCAACTTAAAGTACCTCTATACACAATAGTACCACTATTTGTTTTTTTTAAAGTGGCAACCCTAATTGTTATAGATTGTGTGACAGAGATATGACTCCTTGCACTACAAAATTAAAAGCGCCACCAACATTGTGATCCACCCTCTCCTAAGATGGGTTCAAGTTGGACCTAGGAACAGCACACGGCACTTTTCACCTTCACACTTTGTACAAAGTTTTCAGTATAATAAAAGTTCTTGCCACGGCTAGTAATATCATTAAGTTGATGATAGAAATAGAGAAATATGAGCGCATGGTGCGATGCCTTTCTTCATCAAACGTTACATGGAATGATTCTAATATTACATCCTATGTATACTCTGCTGCGTTCGATGCCGCCACACACAAAGAGGGTAGACACCAAAATTGACAGAGCGAAGTTCCACTTACCATTATACACTGCAAGGATCGAACAGATATCGCCACCTATGGTCATTTCCAACACCAGCTATCAATATGCTACCACCGCCTTCGAATATGAGGCTGATATTTTTCCACTAATGCCGAAAGACATGTCAAGACTATTATGGGTGACCCCGGTGGTAGCTGTTCAGATAGCAAATACCCACCACCTTGTGCACTAACGACTCAATTCCTTTTTTTTCAGATTTTCTAAAGATCGAAGAGAAACTAAGTTATCAGTACAAATAAGTACTCCATCCTAGTATTTTTGGAAGAGTCTCAGTATGATACTGAGGACGTGTATTTTTTTCATAATAAGGATCTATTTCATGTGCTGCTAGTTTTGTGTATGCAAAAATCCGATAAACAAAGCATAGTCTTACCCTGAGGTTCAACTGAGAGTCAAATTAAGAATGTCCAGCAAACTAGCGACTAGTAAGACAAAAGTACTCTACTGGTATCATTAAGCTAGTAGCTTAAAATATACATGTTTAAGCATCAAATCACAATTTTACTTATTCTTTCCTCAAACCTAATCTATTTATTAAAATGATGTAAGGGATGGAATTAAAATAATTATATTTTAATATTTAGTAAAAGTATGCTCAAGTATGAGAGAAACATATGATTAGTAATTTACTACATTGCCTAAATATACCAGTTTATGTTGTAATGTTTTTTATATATTATTTGCTTAATACTGTATTTGAAAACCAATTTACAGTACGCACTTTTAAGTTTCAAAAAATTTTACCAATATTATACATTTTTAATATTTTTACATTAATTTTGTCATTTATAAGCTTTTGAATACATGAAATTGTATTATATGATAATTTATCAATGAGTGAGTGAATAAGTGATATTGGATATGTCACTTATTGAGCAAAAGCGATTATGATAATAAGATACATGCGTAAGAATGCAAGTAAGTTTTAGGTAAAATTCATTGAAATAGCAATTTATTTTAAATCTATTCTTTGCTTTTACACTCAGATGGGCCTCAATTTTAATTCGACATGCTCGTAAATTTTTCAATCATTGTAAACTTTTTAAAAAAATTGTGAAAATAAATAATATAACATCTTATAATATTCTTGTATGTATTTTATTATAAAAGCCTTAATTATTTGATCAATTATTGATTTAAATTAACTAGTCATAAAAATGCAATTATTTCCTAACACAAATGAGCATGCAAGTCCAATGAGAATAACAGAATTTTATGCTCGTATTGTGAAGCATGGCTCTCGTGTAAACTCTTGAGATGAAAATTCAAGTGTTTTTTTTCTTTCTTTCAAAGTTTTTACTGGGGAAATTTACATTTATAATATTTTTATTGTTTAGGAATACGAGTCTAATTATACTGTTACAAACATAAAATATTTACTTTGTCAAAATGTACACGGTATTTTTGATTTATGAGAAACGTTAACTTTTTTTTAAATCTTAATATCAAGGTATACGACATATCTGTTTCTCAGGAAAGTAAGACAGAAACAATAAAGCTTTATGATGAAAAATATAACATAAAATTAATAGTTAATGTCGTATACATTACATTAAAGTCGTAGTACTTTTCTGTTAACAATTCATTTTAAAATAATATATAAATATATTTTTATTATCACAGTCATGCAAAAAAAGAAATACAAAATGCAACTACAAATAGTCTCAAACTTTGACTTTTATAATAATTAAAGTATAATTAATTACAAAATAATTATGAATACGTTAATGACATGCGACGGAGACAGGTAACTGACAAAACACAGAGACAGCGACACATTACAGATGTCTTTTATATGCAATTGTTTAAAGAAAATTTGGAGCGCAAGAGAGAGATGAGCGGAAATGTTAGAAACTAGTTCTTATATACTTAAAGAAACGATTCACGTTACTAAATTTTAATTGAAGTATTAGTTCACTCGGTCAGCGCCAGTCAGCTATACTACAGCCTTGTATACTTCACGAATGATGATGAAAGTTGATGAAGTGAAAAGTGTTTTCAGGATCGTAGGAGATGGAAATACATCATCTCTGCGTACCCTAATGGGAACCAGGCGTCAACGATGAACTTTTAGAAACCGTGATTCGATTGCTAATAAAAAAGACTGAAACTTTTTAATGACCGAATAGTAGGTACTAATAGTACTATTTAAGTAAACTGGTTCAGCGACTGTACTAGAAGGGAGCGCTTACTTGGATGATCGAAAAAGCATAAGACTAGTTCTTCATAGAATTATTATTGTACACAAGGCAGAAGAGTCGTGTATTGGCATGTCACGTGTCTCGGTCATCTACCTCAGTCGCGTAATCCAACGTCTCCCTTAATTAAATGTGTACAGCTATATTAAAAAAAAGTCTATAACATCGTTTTATTGCTAGAAGAGTTTTCGTTGTTGACTGTCAAAAATTTACATAACTTATAATACAATTTATTAGTATACAATTTGAAAATAAGTAACTGAATTATGAATCATTATTATAATCTTAATAAATAAAATCTAGTTTATTAAGATCAGTCTTATAAAGACGTGAACTTAAAATTCAAAGAGCTAGAGTTTTTGTTTCTTTGATAGAAAGAAATAAAGTATCAAATTATGTTCGTTTTCTTTACGTTCACGGACTGTTTATCTGAAAAAATGTTTAAACCCTGAAAATCGAGAAGAGTTTGTTTAAAAAAAAACCTAGAAAACATACATAGATAAAAGTATTGCAATTTTTATTATTATATTTTATGCTACCTTAAACACATTTTCTATTTTATAATAAATGTCAATATCATTAAAACAACGAAAAAACTTATTAATCTATCAATCAATAGCTAGTTGTCGGAATGATCCATCGATGCCGAACAATTCGTCGTAATTGGTAGGTTTCCCAGGTCTTAGGGCTTCGTTTGCTTTTATTGATTCCTGACGCATAAACCATTCGCGGTATTCAAGGAGTTTTTGCTTCCATTGATCTGAAAAGATAAATTAATTATTATTATTACTTTATACTGTATGTCTTTCAAGACCACGGGTATTAACATCTTTGGAAGGAGTATTTTGATAGAAGGTCTTTAGACAAAGGTATTTGGTATAGAACGATACGGAGTGAGCCTCCTATCCTCCTATCGTATATATTGGGTTCATTCTATTAAGCTAAATAGACGTCTTTTAGTTATAGCGCATAGATTAAGATCCGGACACATTTCGCTTAATAAGTTCAAATACCTTATGCGCAGAAGTATAACGCCAAATTGTGAAGTTTGCGACCTTGTCGAGGATGTGCCGCATTTATTAGCAGAATGTGTCAGGATGGAACAAATGAGGAGTAGGTAATGAAGAGCGCTAATTTATGTAGGTTTGACATAGGAATGTTTAATAGTATTCTAGCAGACATAAAATCGAGTGCATCCAAACAAATGTTAATAGATTTAAGTGAAATAATTCGTTTTTTTAACTAAAGGTACAATGGGATTGACATGTTTTTTGTAAATATAAGTGCCTTCAAAATAAAGAACAAAAAAAGACCACTGGTCATAAAAATGACCCGGACTTTTGCAGGGCTTTTGGAGGGGCCATGAGAAGGCTTAGAGGCCTATTGACGAATTTAATGTAAGTAAATGTGGTGTGCCACTGACTGGCGATTTTGCCTGTCTACACCATATAGTAATGTACCCAAGGACAAGCCCCGGCCAGTGTAGGACTATTGTGGGAAATGAGGACTGCTAGTGGTATTAGGGTCTCGGAATATAGGGACTATGAAATGTCGCAATGTTCGGGGAACATGGGAAAATGAGCGGACAGTGAATTATTACTTTTACTATTAACAATCTGAATGTAGAGTTAAAACACAAACTCTGTGTGACTGTTTGTGAGGCTGTTTTCATAATTTCATTCATGGACTCCCGATATTTAATAATATATATTTGTAAACGGCTTTACGTAAGATTAGGTTATACAAAAAGTATATTATATACTGTACGATATGGTATAAAAGGTTGTGCGGACGATGCAAGCTATAAATAGGTACGTAAATAATCATAAATATTATAGTAGTATACTTCAATACTTGCCTTGTAAAGATGCTATCGTACCGCATTCTCCACCATATTCGAGAGGTAACATTTCTCTAGGAACGTATGCGTACAAATCCTCCACGTTTCTGTGTATGAAGATCTGTAACATAATATATTAAATAAATGAAAATATTCCTTACATACCCCTATCTCTGACATACATCCTCTACCACACCAAAAGTCATCTTTCTCATAATTAATTAATTTTTCAGTATAATAATATTGATGATGTCACATGATTTTCATTACTACTCATAATCATCACATTTTCGTACCATGGATACATTCTTCATCGGGTCATCATCATTTTCAAAATAACATAACATGACTATCCGTGTCGCCATCTAACGAAGACAATGGGACTAACTACGAGAAAACACGTTAAAGTACCTAGCGTTGTTATTCCTTAGTAATCTTCTACCATACTCATACCACTTTGATTATTATCCTCTACATTTTTGAGTAATGGATGACACTTCAAAGATTCCCTTTCAGAGAAAGATAAGTACTCTTTATCTTATACATTTTCATAGCCAAACACATCCATCTCAATATTGTTATCTTGGCTGAGTTCAAATGTAATTGATCTATGAATTTAACAGTCTAACATACAGTATTCCGATTTTACTAACATTCAGTCTTATTACAAATTTAAGCACATAATTATTGTCTCTTTTAGTTTCAGCCTGGTTGTTATACTGAAAATGAAATCTTACCCTTTTTCTTATTTTTTCTTTGAGGAATGGTTTCACAAAATTAACAAATCTCTCGATGATAGGCGAGGTATTGATGATGTGAACTTCTTTTAACTTTATCGGGTATGCCTCCTGTAACGTAAAACATACATTGATTTTGAAATTAATGACAGTAAATAGACACATACTTTTTGTTATTTGAAATGTTCTATTCTTACTAAAAATTCGTGGTAGCGTAATGGTTAGCGCACGCGTCCTTAAATGGAAGGGCGCGGGTTCGATCCTGACCGGAACGCATGCACCTCTTAGCCAGTTTCCTGATCTAATGTGCATATTGTTACAATTACCACGTGCTAAAAACGGTGAAGGAAAACATCGTGATGCAACCTGCACATCGAGATAACCGATGTGTCAAACCTGCCAAGCCGCCTTAGACAAGCGTGGTAGGTATACAGTCCGTTCTCCCTATAATGGTAGGCCCGAGCCCAGAAGTGGGACATTTATGGGCTGACATTATTATTATTCTTACATACATACATACATAACTTCACGCCAGGTCCTTGCGGGGTAGGCACGAACAACAGAGCGCCATTTAGGCTTATTCTTACACACCTCACTTGCTTCTTTGACATTCATAGTTCTTGTCATGCACGCTCGTCTGTTCTTAAGGCTCCTGACATCACCTTCTGCTAGTACACGATCAATTTGATCATGGAAGATGTGTCGTGGCCTTCCGCGACTTCTGTATCCATCCACTTTTGCATTGTATATCTGTTTAGTCATTCTTTCATCATACATTCGTTCCACATGCCCGAACCATCGGAGCATTCCTTTCAGTACCTTATTATTCTTACTTTACTCTTATTCTAACTAATGCTTTCAGCAGAATGATCTGAGGTAATTATTGTTCTGGGATACTACTTTGTTCTGGTTTGATATTTGAAGTTATTTTTTCTGACAATATCTGTAACTTATTGTTTTGAAATTTGGCCTTTTGGTTCACTAGGAGTGGCTAGAACCCAGAATTCCAGATTTGATAGAATAGGGAACGTATGTATTAATTACGTTTATGTTGAAATATATTTTTCTGACCCTATATGATTGATAAGAGGTGAAAAAGAATTAACAAGACAAACCTGAACACAAATCATAAACTTCTTTATAGTCGTTGCTGACAATTTGGCAAGCAAGCTAGGACCTAGAACAGCTGCATCCAAAACGTAGATGTCACCAGCTACACCTTCTTTTTCCTCAGTCAGTCTTACGTCACCGATCATCAGGGCTAGCTTCAAGGTGTCGGTGATTTGTTGAGCGTCTAAATTCGGGTGTATTCCTGAAGAGAAAATATCACAATCGGTTAAAATTGTATAAAACAAAATTACCTTTCCTTATAGGTAAATAAATGAACACTAGTTTGGTTTATTTATCTATAAAGATAGTGTGTTTCTCTATGTATACAGTTTTATGTTACTGTACCTACAGAATTTCTCATTGAAAAGCGTTCCTTCCAAATTTTACTTGAAGAGAAGATTAATAGGTTTGATCGGTGTAATCAAGTTTATGTATTTTTTCAAAAGGACATTCTCATGAAGCCTCAACATAGATTGAAAATAACTACCATTGTTATTGTAAACACTGAAATGAATTTGCGATACCTACAAGAACAGTAAATCATAATTACCTCTACAAATTGTAACTCTTCTGCCATTTGGAGTAAGACCAGGTAGCGGTGGGCCTTCTCTGAAATAAAAAATATTTACTGCATTATTTACCATACTCAAAGAAACGTAGCTTATTAATTAAATAAATATATTTTCATGGATATTATACAGATAGAATTGTAAAAAGATGATATAATTGATGGACTTGGTTATGCAGTTTCATACATTAATTATATCCGTCTGAATAATTATAAAATAGAGAGACATCAAGGTCACATCAATGTATTAAAGACATACTTAAGGAAACTTACATTTTGTTAATCATAATCTCCTGCAGATCAGGTCTACTGGCGTCTCTATTGGCGAAGAATTCAGGACAAGCAGCTCGCATAGTAAAGTACATATCCAGTTTTCTCTTACATTTCTCCAGGGAAAGCTGCTGCCTCTCAGGAACGTCATAAGCGGACCAGTTTCTGCAATAAAAATAACAAATATCAGTTATATATCCACGTAGTTATCGTAAGGGTTGGATACATACCGTACGTTGTCGGATGAATGCATGTCGGTTAACGTTTAAGTAGAGTTGCATAATGGTGATTAGAGTCTGCTTCTAACTGAACCTCTAGTGCGTGTCTCTTGTCTATAGAGCAAGCGCTACAGGTTATATTGTATTAAATTTTTAAGAATTTGACCACGGAAGATTCACTTGATTTTATATCGCAAACTATACCATCCCCCGTCTATCTGTTAACAACATAAAATACAAAACTTGTCAAAAAATACCAAAAAAGATAACATGGACCAAGTTGACTAAGTGGACCCAGTGGGCCAAGTGGAGCTAATGGACCCAGTGGACCAGTAGACCAAGTGAACGAAATTGACCAAATTACAAACCTATTCTAGTTTCCGGGATAAACTTTACATAAAACTATCCCAAAATGTTTCCAAAATTTGGGATAAAACCTCGGTTTTAAAATTGTATATGTACTAAGTTTCAGCCAAATCGGTCCAATAGTCTTTCCATAAAAGAATAATAAATCTATCCCAAAATGTATCCCATTATCCGGGATAAATAAATCCCTTGGTCACCCTCGGTATTAAAATTATATTGTACATAGTTTCAGCCAAATCGGTCCAATACTCTTTCCATAAAAGGATAACAAAGAAAAATAAGCTATTTATATATATACTGAGTTTCAGCCAAATCGGTCCAGTAGTTTTTCCGTGAAAACGGAACAGACAGACAGAGTTACTTTCGCATTTATAATACTAATAGGGATTATTTTCAACTTGTAAAGGTGGTCTGGAATAAATTGTCGGCGGCGATAAAACCTCCTATTGCATATATGTAACTTATATATATGCAATAAAGAGGATTAATTAATTAATTCATTCATTAAGTTGTAGCGAATTCAGAAAAGTTAAAATTGCGAAAGCTACTTAAAATTCAACCGAGAGCTCACGTTTTATAACTATTGTATGCTTCATGATTTCGGGGATTTCCTAAAAGTTGTTTAGGTATAACTTGAGATTAAGTATATCGACTTTTTTAAAAGCAACCATTATACGAACAATAAACCTTGTTTTTGTGTATCAAAACAGTAATTATGAAAATAACCTGTTATAATAGTTCTAGAGATTATTATATAATGTATGTCTTTGACGATTATGTTAACTATCACATCACAAGCGATTCAACGCCACCGACTTTTTCACCTTTCATTATATGTCTCTAAAAGTGTACAGTCGCGCAATGAAAAGGTACGCCAGTATTTACATTGATTAATTTAACGTTCCACGAGCACATGTTACCTTTTCAAATTAAGGCATAGAACAGATTATTCTCTCAAAACTTATGTAACAGTTTGACAATGAAATTTAAAATTACTTAGATGAAAATTGTTTGATTTTCTATCTTGTTTAAAATGATTTTTAGAGATGTAAAACCTTTTTACTGTTAATATTTATGATAAACAAAGTGTAGTGGTAGTAGTAGATTATATCCTCTTTGTTTATGATGATTAAAGCTATTATTAATCTTAGTGTCTGTCATTGTCAACATTCCTGTATTTTATAAATCGACAAACCGTAAAATTTATTAAACGTTGGCGGTACTGTTTCTTGTACTCCTTCACCACGTCACTTTTTCTTCTCGGTCGAACCTTCTTAAAAGGCTGGTGGTATTCCCACGTTGGATTGCAACACATATTCAGACATCGGAACAAATAAAGCCCTTTTATTTAGCGACATTTGAACAATGTTTCTGGATATTGATCCCACAAGGTCAAGGTTTCAACCCTAAATGCCGGCAGCACGGAACTGTTCACATTGCGGCACATTTAGAGTGTTTAAGAGCTACCAGTTGGACTGCAGTAGAGCTTGCTATAGGACCCGTTGAAACATAGAACACCGCCAGTGTCCATGCAAATAGGACGCATACTGAGGCAAGCCACTTTCTAGGGCACTAACATCATTCCAACCGATCTCTGCCATCGTTGCAGCATAGTCCACTTTTTCTGAACTGCAAATATCCCAGTGTTGACAAGAGATAAATAATATAAAGCGGCCTTGTATGTTGTTTCATTCAAATACCACACCATATTATTTCTGAAGCATATGACCAGAATAATAATGTTAGATTTCTGTCTTAAATATAGTTATGGTTTTTAAACCTTTGCCACGATAGGAATTTGGAACAAAGGAATTTACGTAAGTAAATTCTTTTTAACCATTTATATCATCTGTATCAAAGGGTAACCTTTGATCTTATAGAAATACCAATAAGACCCTGAAATTCGAGGTGAACTTTAAATGTAAGCTCGAGCACCTTAAATTAAATCAAAACTTCTTTTAATTATCGGCAGATCAACACATACCCCATGCTAAGTAAGTTACACTTGTACTCTGGGTGGTATACAACGGACTACTCTGGGGTCGCTCCCAGACATCCAGACCATAGTAAATAACCGAAAGTTCGCTTCCAAAATTTACCATGCCAGCAATGGAACGAGCGGCTTTGGTCGGCTAAGAATAAGCCCGCTCAACAACAAGTCCGGTTAATTAAACCTTATGGATTTATAGCATTTGATTATATAGGTTAAAATATTATAATGATTTTGAAATTTCGACAATTAATTGAGGCTCTTTAGACTATATGATGTGATACTGATTTACGTTTATTCCATATAATATAGGAATGCACCCAAGTATAAGTCCCGATCTTTCCAAAACTATTATAAAAATGAAAACCAAAGGATTCGATTTGTAAAACAGACACCTCCGGGTGCTTTTGATGTAATTGAGGAACTGGTGATATTGGATGGATTCTGGTATTTGCTCGTGGTCGCAATTTTAGAAGGACATCGTTAAAGTTAGCCAATGAATCGCTACTCAAATATGATTGCCGCATAAAGCTGTATTAAAACACAAGGAGCAACATGCGTGTGAGCCCTTAATAATATTTTAACATACCCCAATCATCAGGCAAATGTGGTTGTTTTTTAAGCCATTCCCTGATGGCGGCTAGATCTCGATCTTTGGTGTTCACATCTTCTTTCAATTCCACTCTGATGCTTTTCCACATCTCTCCAGTGGGTTGTACCAGGATCTCTTGCTTTATCTTCATGATTATCTAAAACAACAAATGGCCTTTCAGAATTGATATGAAAACATGGTGATAAACTTGAAGTTATGATAACTTAGTGACAAACAATTAGCGACTTATTAGTTTTGACAGGAATAAGAAACACATTTTATACTTGAATAGCCGAATGAATTGTTGTAGAAAATTGAATCATACGCAAACATGTTCAGTGTAATTAAGTGGAACTGCATAAATTATAGGAGCACGTAATTAAATTCAAATAGTACTTTAAGATAACGAGGAGTACGCGGGAGTAAATATAGTAGAGAGAAGAAAGATGAAACTGCTCTGGCAAAATCGAATCTTTTATTCTGATTGTTGATATGAGTAATAACCTTGACATATGCACAAAACAAACTAAAGGTTTGTTCACTAAAAGCAGTAACTCATGATGTAACCTTTCGTAACACATAAACAAATACTATGGTGAAATTGCTGAACGATATAGCAATGTGGTCACAAAACTGACCACATTTGATCCAGTGCGTGTTGACTTGTGGACCAAAAGAAACGGGGAAGTTCTTGCATTGCACTTTCTAACTCTTTATAACTTGGATTGTTTGGGAGAGATTGCTCATAAGTGATAACACCACTTACTGTTGAAACAACGAGTTTTACATTACAGTCTGTAATTAATTTATGCAGATACACTTTTGTGGTGAACAATAAAGATTTTTCTATTAAACTTATACATATATCTTGCGTCTTCTTATGATTATTATGCTTCTGGGAGATATGTGATCTTGGCAATTTCAAGTACAATTCTCCAATACTTGAAGTTTTGAAATTATATTCAAGCTAAGCAGTATAACCGCAAAGGTCTTTAACTAACGCCAAACGAGGAGGTTTTGTGGCAGCTATAATAACAACAAAATAGACAATTTTAAATAAAAATGCACAAATTTCTTTAAAAATACTCAACATACTGTTGTTCACTTGTAACCCATTTAAAAATGTTTTTGAGAATATAATTGCAAGAAAACACTCTGCAAGTTCCCTCCAAATACTCTAATTGAGAAGTTATGTTTGGGGAAGAAATATCTGACCGTGTTGCTTCAGCTACATTATAATAAATGTCAGACACCCAAGAAATGCTGGCTTGTTGTCGTGAATAATATTTGTGCCAAGGATCTTACAATAAGTATATCAAAGACCATGCCAAGTAGAGAAGAATAAGTGAAAAAAGAGACTGGGGTCTGGAGGATAGTCGGAATAAATCTAAATTTATCGTTGATTCAGTAAGACTAAAAAATCTGCAAAATTGTGATGATATTGATGATGATATGATATTATTTTACTTTCAGTACGTGAGATTTACTCATCAGAGCTTAATTTTACAGTATAATATCTGTAGACGGCCTAATTACATACTCGGTGAATCATTTTGAGCGATCTAGGGCTCATGCACTTAAAATGCTGTTCATAAAGGTACAAGGGAAACAAATAATGCAGATAACGGACTGACAAACATTTTAAATTCGTCATTTCCGTGTGTTCGGATGTTACGGTATATTAAATGAAGTAAATATATTTGTACATTGTAGAAGTTGGTGGAACTTGGAAGATGTTTAGTAATGCGTAGTGGAAGTAGAAAACACAATTTAAGAGAATCGTTTAACCGAGGGATGAAATGAATGAATTGTTTTTATAAAGATTTAAACCTATCATCAATACCAATCCAGATATCGTTAGATGATCTTGCAAATAATGTTTACACTATTTTGTTTAGCTGAAAAGCTGAATCACTCAAGCGGCGCAAATATGCAATCCTCAGTGAGAGGTTTGTGCCGTTTGCTGTCAAGACACTTGGACCGTGGGTCCTGATGCCATAATCCTCTACCAAAATTTATCGAAACGACTCATTGACTCTTCAGGTGATCAGAGGGCTGGTGCTTACCTCAGCCAACGGATCAGTATGGGGATCCAGTGAGGAAACGTAGCCTGCCTTCTGGGCACCTTATCCATAGAAGACGTTGATCTGGGCTCAGTATTCTACTTATAGTCATCAGGGACTATGGGTAGAATACAATACAAATAAGTTTTCTTACATTGTATTCTATTGTATGTAATTAACAAATTTCTAGATATAATTTTTGCTTTTTAGTTACTGTTGAAGTCTGTTTATTTTTCACTAGAAAATATTTATTTTGGCTTTGAACTCACGTATATGGTACCCAATAAAAATAATGATGTAAACAAATTTTCCAATATCGTATCAAATATATTTATTACATGTTATTTAGTTTAGTATGTTAGAAGTATGCAATGAGATTTAAAAAAAAAAAAAAACAGTCATCCTTAAAAAAACCCTAATAATCTCAGGCTAGTTTTGACCATATTTATTTGCTGCTGAATAAATATGATACTTTCACTAACACTAAACTTGATATTGGCACATGTAGTCGTTGGCAAATATCAATTAAACATCACACCACGATGGCGCAGACGGACGCGCGTTTCGAATTATGTAGCAATAACAGCCTTGACTTCTGTGAGGCCTAATAACCTCGTAGCTTTGACAACATTAGTATTTAAATATATAAAATGCGTAAGAAGCATATTCAAAGCGTAGATAACAAAAATAAACGATGACAAAGATTCATAGAATCTTTAATTGTTGATTTTGTTTTATGTCCCTACTATACCTGGGATAAGTAAGCTTAAGACAGATTTACATTTTTATCCGTGCAGGAACGGAGAAATAACAAATTTCCTGCGGCCGGGCGGCCTGTCTTAAGAGGCGACAAAAAACCCACAGCCAGGTGGTCCCTACCACCTTTTTTTCCCGACTGGATGGCTACCACCCCTGGTCTAAAGTATGTCGCCATAACAACCTTGATTTGTGTTCCAGCATTAGTGACAGGTTTCAGTCTTCCTTAAGAGAGCAGCAGCGCATTTGTAACACCTTTGGTGTTGCAAATGTCTATAGGTGATGGTAACCGCTTTCCATCAAGTGGGCCGTCTGCTTGTCTGCTAACCTCCTGCAAAAAAATAAAATAAACATTGATAAAGCGAGGTATCCGGAAAGGCCTAGATCTCTGGTTAGCAAATGGTAGGGCGAGCCCTTAAAGGCTGGCCGTCGGCCGTCTAGGCCAAAGGTGAATGAGCGAGTGAGCCCACAGCCCGGACAAGGGACGTTCAAGGATCGGGCAGGGGTTTTAGTGGGTATAACTGCGGCGTGGAATTGGTACTTCATTCGTGAGGTACTAGTGCCACCCCAACCTGACGAATCCCACACACGGTGCGGCCTATGGTTCTTAAACGTATTTCCCCTAAATAAAAAATGATTTACATCGATCAAGCTACTGACTTGGAGAGCAGACTGACTTCAGAACATTCATTCAGGAATATTGAAGTCATTGATACTGATACTGATTTGGTAGCGCTGTACTGACTTCTAATCAATTTACACGATGCCTGTATGAAGTTAGCACTGGCTTCCTTCGGATTTGACATCAGTAGCTGGATCAGTGCAAATAAGTGTTAGTATCTTTGTGACTATGTAATGTATTATTTGAAATGCGATATTGTTAATGACGTTAAACATTGACAGATAACTCGTACATAAGCTTATTTAGCTAATCATTAAAAAAAAGTGTTAGCGTTATAAATACGTTGCATTTTGTCATAATCACTAACATTAATGATAGTGGAGCAGGAGCATTAGACTAAATAAAAACGAAAAAAGCGATCATAGCATGATCTAAGGTGCTATCTAGTTATATAGGATCTACGAAGTTTTCAGAGGTACTATTTTACTGGCCGATTGGTATTTGCACAATCTTCTTTCTATCATTTGATTAACAAAATTAAAAAATACAAGAGTATCATTAAAAAGAAAGCTAATAACAGGAATCAATCAACAAATAAAATGAAATAAATAGCTGTTACAAAAAAGCACTTTCAAAATTACCGCACTTTCTAATTAAATAAAACCTAAATTAAATGGGTAATCATAATAACACATTTAACTTAGGTTTTATAAAAAATATTAATAGAAGAGGTGTATGAAAGTAGATGAAGCGAAGCTTGTTTTTCAGGATAATCGCAAGTGGAGATCTATAGTTTCTGCCTACCCCCATGGGAAACGACGTAATGGTATCTATTACTCAAATATACATTTTATATATGTAGACGAAGCCTTGGATGTCGCTGTCAAGAGTGATATGTTATCAATGTTACTCTAGCGAAGCGTAAGGAAGAACTATAACCTCCTTTTGGGAATGGTCCCAACTCACCAAGGTTTGTTTAGACGAATTGGTATCAATTGCCTTAACCAAAGTGAATTATAAAGAAATCAGTGTTAATGTCAAGAGAGATAATTGTTATTTAAGCGTGGGATCATAATGTTAATTTCATAAATACACCCAAATCATCATATCAAGCCATAATGAAATCTGATGAATAAAGCCTTCTTGACACTGGTGTGACAAGCTTACCATATGCAACAAGATCTTCTTAAGAGAAAAAAAATTGACAATACTTTTGTGTCCAACAGTGTATCGAATACCTTGAACTTTTAGACTGATTTAAATAACCGTTTAGTTCCAGTGTAAACAATAAAAATTGGAGCACATCGAATGGCATGGTCACATTAAACTTGAACACTGCAAAGGCTGTATGAATGTCATTGCCATTTCTTGGTGCAATCAAACTGCAGCTTGCTTGCAATGAACTGCATGCTACACCCAATGACATTTAAATAACGCCTATGAACAATAATTTATTAAACATTTTTGAATATAAGTTTTGAAGTGAGGGAACTAGACAAACGACTGAGATACGAGACATTTAATTGCGACATATCCGCTTTGCATGCAATTTTAAACGAATTTTATACATATTAGGATATAGGTATAGTCGTGGTAGCGTAATGGCTAGCGCACGCGTCCCAGACCCAAAGGGCGCGGTTTCGATCCTGGCCGAATCGCATGCTCCACTTAGTCAATTTTCTGATCTAATGTGCATATTGTAATAATTACCACGTGCTAACAGCGGTCAAGGAAAACATAGTGATGCAACCTGCACATCGAGATAACCGATGTCTCAAACCTGACAAGCCGCCTTGGACAAGCGTGGTGAGTATATTACCCCTATAATGGGAGGCCCGAGCCCAGCGGTGGGACATTTATGGGCTGACATTATTAGGATATAGGCATAATGGCATAAGTAACCACGACTACTTATCTCTGAGGTCTTTCATTCTAACTTCTTTCATCGATCCTTTTCGTCCGATTTGCCAGGAAATTTTAATGACTTTTAGAAAAAAGAAACAGAAAAGATATTTATTTAAAACTACAAATAGCATTAATCTATTCAATAGAAAACAGACCGACACACAGAATTTTAATAATGGTCATTTATGTTTAGTATAAATAACATTTTTAAATTATTGTATTGCTGCCAACCTGTGTACCTGACACTGCCCAGAAATTTTGGTTTTTTAAATATTGTATGAATATTTTCTTTATTTCTTTGAATTTATAATATAGTTTTTAGGTTTATTTATACCCCAATTTTTATTTACGTAAAACATTACATAATCCATCAAATTTTAAAAATAATTAATATAAAGTTTTCTAATGAAATAAATACTATAAACATATTTACAAGCAAAAGATGTAGTCCAAATCGCTGTCGGTGGGGAGCTAATTTAATTTTAATATATCTATGTATAAGTGTTAATTACTGAATGCATTTATAAATAAAAAATCATGGACAACACTTCAATTCAAAATCAAATCAAAGCCATCTGTTGAGACTTATGAATAGCTGTTCTTTAGCCATCTCTGTAACGTTAGTTTGTAAAACTTTAGTATGTAAGACTACAGCTGTTAACCCCCAAATAAAAGAAAATAAAATTTTATTTATTAGTATATATTAGACCGGAAAAAATGCATTAGTCCCCAAAGAATTAAAGCTTGAAGTGTAAGCTTAGAAACCATGAACTTAACTATGGCAAAAGCATTTAGCACATTCCTTTGTTTGGAAACTTGTTTCTTCAGGTCAATAGACTCAGAAAGATCCCTGCAGAGCCTGTCCCAGAGTATCTATAAGAATATATACTTTAAATGTTAAAGTATGATTGTTGGGTTGTCTATTTGTTCGGTTATTACGGCCTTGGGAATGGACGGGTTTCAAGAAACAACATCACAACGATGTTTTAGTGGCTTTTTTTATTTTACAATGCAGACGTAAATTTTGCATATGCACTAACTAACTTTAGAATTATCTATAGGGTAGAAAAATTCGGAAAAAATATAATAGTAGAAATTGGAATTTTTGAGATGTGGTTTTGTTTTCATCAAACATTTTCTTTGGTTCTTTCGATAAATGACAAAGTAGTGGACGTTCATCAGTACTACGTAATCTTTACTGTGCTTGGCCTGATATACATTTAGTTGATTGTTTATAATAACTTAAAATGACCTGAGGTTTCCAGCTCAAGCCACAATGTTCAACCTCAAACAAAAGTTTCGCAATGAACTTTCGTAACGGATCACTTTCAAAACTTAAGAAGGTTACATTCGTTCAACATTATAATTTTTAATCAGCTTTGGCTGATTAATGACCGAAATTACTTTTGATCCGAAATCTGATACTGCTAAGACCGCTTATTAATAACTAATTTCTGCTGATTCCCCATCTATAAGCATTCTACCACCAATTATAGAAAAGTCTTCTACGTATGTATTTTTCCCTAATTTATAATTGAAAAAAAAATTAGAAATATACATTTGTTTTATCCATACTTTCACTTACATCAATCTATAATATCTCCGGACTGTGGCTGGTATCTTTATACTTGAAATCGCAAAGTCTCCCTTAAGAGAGCAGCAGCGCATTTGTAACGCCTTTCGTGTTGCAAATGTTCATAGGCGACGGTAACCACTTTCCATCACAGTTAGGCCGTCAGCCTCTCTTCTGTACTTTAGCGATAAAAAAGACTGTGCTGCGAACGCTTTTCATTGGTTCCAGCAACTCATTACTCTGCTATTCACACATAAAAGTATTTTTATAGGTAACGTAAATTGTTGATGTATAGGACTTGATATATGGTTAACCGTCGATATATCACGAAAGAAACATGTCTTTTTTATATGTAGGACCGAGCCTTAATGTTTGTTTATGTTATTAACAGTCGTGCCGTACTGACGTAAAGACTGATTAAAGTTAACAGACTATTATTAGATTCTGAGTGCTGCGATTAATGACGGTCATGGTCAAGCATTGCTTGCAAGGCATAGATTAACAGTTTCTAGACGCAATAAGTTGCGAAACGTAAAGCCTACACTACACTCGCATAGAGTTCTTGCTCTCGCGTGCTCAGCTCCATTGTTCTGGCGGACATCATTGCGAGAACACAAGAAGGCGTGCTCACTCTCAGTTTCTCACGTTCTCGCGAGAATGTGGGGGAAGCCTTAAGGTCTGTATACGGATGTCGCTGTAAGATGCGTTAGATATTCTTTGAAATATTTTGTAGCCGATATTTTCGTCACTAGTTAGACAGCCTCTGTGGTCGAGTAGGCTAAGCCTTTGGCGGCCTTCTTCACTCCAACGCAGATATTTCTGGCAGGGTAAATTTCGGAAACAAATTCTCCCTGTTATTTACTATGGTCTGGGTTTCTCGGAGCGGCCCCAAAGAGAAACCCAGAGGCCCGTTATATATTACCCCTAACAGAAGCGTGAATTACGTAATTTGGACATATATAATATGTGTTTGTCTGCCGATTATTTATTTATAAACTAGTGTTTAAAACTAGTTTTGGACCTAAACTTGCGACTTCATATTTTATATTATTGTGTAGTTTTAGTCTTCTTTTTATTTACAAGCTTTTATTTAATTTGCAATGGATGTATGTAGGGGAAAGCAGGTAGGATTCGTACACAGGGAGCATTCGTACAGTGGAGATATCTCCGCCATTTTGCAACATTGAAATGTTCGCATTTGTGTGCGTGATTGCCGTTTGTAGGATATGGGTACCTGCGGGATGGGGCCACAATACGGCCATTAGCTTCGATGATGTAAGTCGATACGTGAATTCGCTCTGCGTAAGTATTTTTCGTTGTCATCTTTTAATTCGCTTGGCTGGTATAAGTAATGCTCAAATTATAAAAGTGATTTATTATAGTTTATGCCTTAAAATATTACTTTAATATTTAAATAGATATTTTAGTTCAACTATAGAGGTTATGTTTATTTCAAATTAATTTGTTGAATTATCTGGATGGGGTACCTTCGTGCAGTTACATGTGGGGTAGATTCGTACTGTACGAATCCTCCTCTAGTATAATAGGTACTAGTAGATATTGTACCTATGGGCAATTTTGTTATAATTTCACGATAAATACAACTCAACTTTATGTTTTAAGTCTCTGCAAAAAAATTTTTTAGTTGTTAGCACTTTGCTTTATGCGGATGATGCCGTGCTTTTAGCCTAATCGCCATCAGAACTGCAAACACTAGTCACAATGATGAAAGATGACTGTCATGCGAGAGGCTTATATTTGAATGCGAAGAAAACAACGGTTATGGTGTTTGAAAGAGATGAAACCAGAATGAATGCAAGGATAATGGTCGATGATGTTATGCTGGAACAAGTGAATGAGTTTGTATATCTTGGATGTGCTTTTAGCAGGGATGGAAGGTACAGCGCTGACATAGAAAGAAGCGTAAATTTGAGGAATAGTATGAATGGAGCCTTAGGTAAACTTCTAGGCGCTAAGAAACTCAGCCAGAAAGCCCAGCTTGCCATACACAACGCAGTGCTGGTACCATCCATGACAAGAGCTATGAATGTCAAAGAAGCAAATGAGGTGTGTAGGAATAAGCCTGTATGGCACTCTGTTGTTCGTGCCTACCCCGCAAGGAACCTGGCATGAAGTTATGTATTTATGTATGTTAAGACATGTGATAAAATTTATAATATTGATTTTTAGTTCTTTTATTAATGGAAAAAGTATTATGTTACATGAATATTTTCAGGACTTATTTTTAAGTATTAAAGTACTTAAAACAATATTTTTGATCATTACTAGATGAAGATCATTAGTTTCATAATTATTAGAGAAGAAAAAATACATTTGTGTTCGTTACATAGATACTCTGAATACAATAATTACTAGTTGACTATATGACGGCTGATGCTGTTTTAACTTTGACCTCATTAAAGGATTTTACTACATTGAATAAATGGCATTTTCTTTGATTGTACGGAGGTTCCCCACTGTGTACGAATGTGCCCCTCGCTATGCACGAAGCTACCCCATGCATGGGGTGCTTTCGTGCGTTTTCCATTTTTTAGGAAAACGGTCGTAACTTCTCCGTGTTGCTTTATATGAAAACTGCACTTCCATAATATTAAAGCCAGATAAATGGGTAATATACCGCTATTAAAATAATTTTGTAATAGCTAATATTTTCTTTTGTATAAGGATCAGAACAAAAAATGTACGAATCCTACCTGCTTTCCCCTATGTAAGTTCGGGTGGAATCTTGCAAGTTAAACTTGACCAACTTCCCGGTATCCAATTGAGTTGAAATTTTGCACACATATGTATATCGCGTGACAATGCAATAATATGGTACCATGGAGCTGATCTGATGATGGAGTCGGAAGGTGGCCATACGAACTCCTGTACTAAACATAATAGACCCGTCGTGTTTGGGCTCGTTTTACTTGTCTTGGCTAGCACTTTGCTACTACATGATATCCAGGATCTCAAAAGCTTGTATTAAAAAAAAATTGCGTGTTTAACTAATATCGTGTATTCATAAATATTGAAGTCTCAAAATATGCTTCAAGTAAAAAAGGTACAAGCCGAATCCAGACCTATTTAACAGAAGGCTCAGCCTAGTCGGACTTCATACACAATTTATATTTTAAAGACCAACACATACGTTCTTGCTAAAGAAAAAATCAATATCTCATAACAATTTACATTATGAAAATATAATATGTAATTTAGTCTAAGTTAATAAAATTATATACATTATTAACCAATATTAGATATTCTTCAAAAATGAAAATTCTTCAACAAAGCATCACTAAAGAAGAACTCGGGACGTTGTTGAAAATATAAACTAACATCTATAGTAGGTATATACTAACTGACATGTGCTCGTTTCGTATTAAACGTATTGAAGTCACAATCCAATATAGCCTATGTCACTCATGAATAATGTAACTTTCTACTGGTGAAATAATTTTCAAAATCGGTTCAATAGTTCAAGAGGTTACTTCCTACAAACTTTAATTCTTATATAATATTTTTATAAATAAAAAACTTACGATTATTCCAGAATTCGTAAAATATTCACAAGTCTTCGATTATCCGAAGACTATACAGTAGATGCTTGTTAAAACTGTTTTTGTTTGTATGTATGTCGCGTGCAGTTCCAAACCATACGAAGTGAACACTGAGCGAATGAATGTCTCACCTCTCGCTGCGCAGGAGTTGAGAAATGTACTGTAGTGAACTGTGAGACGCGTGAACACATACGGGTGAAGAATTTGACGAATTTTGTATTTCTACAGCAACACTTGACGGCCGCTGTAGTACATACATACACTATTCATATACATATCATATTCATAATAACAAACGGAACATATCTCTATACCCGACGCGACAAAATCCCATATAAGAAATTTTTGGATTTTGTTAATGGGGATGGTCAATTGTCTAGCAAATTTTATTTATTTCTAGCATTAAAAAAAGATATATAACTTTAAATAATCAAACGTGAGAGAAAGGGAAGTCAGGCAGACTGGCACCGTAACGCGTTACGTAACGAAGCGGTTTACCCTCTCATAAGAAGTTATCATTCAAATAAGGTTTGGAAATCCGGCATGTAACATAAAGGTACTGGATTTAAATACTGGCAAGATAATTATATAAACAAATCTCGCGGTTTCACTAATGCTTGGGCTACACCTACGATAATGTTACAGTTATTGACTGTGGCTAAATGCGTCTTATTTATATTGTTCTAAAGATACCGCCGTTTGCAAACAGCCTAATTAACATATATACGTTATATATTAATATTTGATGCCATTCACAATTAATAACAACATCGCATCACAAATAACGTAATAAATAACACCCATCTCTACGTCTGCATGAAATGGCATATAACAGTAATATTATCTTAGATGACGGTCAAATCAAATTAAAATGGAAAAGATCTTGGTTTTATCTAATTATTATGTATATTGTACGTTTCTGAGTACAATTGGAGTACATGAACATTCTTTTTACATGCCAAATACTGAATTGTTTTCAGTGAAATCTTCACCGACCGATAGCTAGCTAACGAATTTAACCCAGAACACAGACAATTTTGCTTAGATTGGTGTATAATACAAGATATATGAGAATATTATTCTGCTGCAAAAAAAAATACTTGCTAAGATTCTTGTTATAATTTTGTGATTATATATACTCTTCTCCGTGCGTTTACGTGACAAGGTTCTGAGAAATTACAAATATTTTTTTAATTCGTTCGCTATCATTGTTCGACCAATTATAAGACCGTATATCGCCAACTTACTAGGTCTATATCGCATCGAAAGTCCGGTAAAAAGGAGGGTACGTCTTAACATGTGCCATTATCAGAGCATTGCCACCTTCCCACGAACTTAATTAACCTCATGGAAATCGGAGAAATAACCTTAAAAACAATGCAATACTTTTTATGCATCGCATTTCTAGCGTCTTAATACGAATATGTATATAACAAGCTTCTGCCGGCGACTTGGTCCGCGTGAAATAGTAAAAAAAGTAAGTTAAAAGTATCCCCCGATTTTGAAATATTCTTGATTGGTGCTCCGCTTTTATTGGTCTTAGCGTGATGATATATAGCCTGTAGCTTTTCTCGATAAATGGGCTATCTAACACTGAAATATTTTTTTAAATCAAACCAGTAGTTCCTGAGATTAGCGCGTTTAAGCAAACAAACGCTTTAGACTTATATATTAGTATAATATTATACCACTTTGTATTGGATATAGTTTGCCCGTGCAGGAACATAGAAACAATACAATTTCCTGCGACCGGGAGGACCTGTCGCAGAAGGCGACAAAACAACTTACATGCATATATGCAGAGTATTAGCCCGTCTGAATGGCTACCACCCTTAGAATAGAGTAAGCCGCCATAAGAACCTTGAATTGTGTTCTGGCATTAGTGGCCAGGTTCCAATCATCTTTGGCGAGCGGCAGCACGTTGCTGGCACCTTTGGTATTACAATTGTCTATTGGCGATGGTTTTTTTTATAATGAATAAGAAAGGAAGAAAGAAAAACTTTATTTGCAGAAATAGCGACGTAATTACATTCCTTGTACATTTTTATGCACAGAGCATATTTTGAAAATTTATACGCCGCATTTTCAGCAAACACGGTTTGCACTCAGCATATTGCTGTGCCGGAATTATATCCGACACAACGCTGATTTTCAGTGCAAACCTTCCTCTTGGCGTAAGACGAAAACGACCCAAATTTGTTAATAAAATAATAATAATAATAATTAATAAAATTAATTCTACTTATGTAATACTTAATATCAATACTTTAATATGTAAAAGAAATTTTTAATAAAAACAACAGTATAATAGATAGAATAGGTTTGGGTTTGACCGACATCGCGCCATATGTCAGGCGGAAATGCAGTCTAAGGTGAATCACGCTTACCTAGTAAATACCTATTCACGTGAGACTTAAAGACACTTATATTTTATTCTTCAGGAAAAACAGAACACTGTAAATAGTTCCATTCTTCAGCGGTGCGTATGATGAAGTGGAAGCATAACTTTTCGTCCGCTTCGTTGGTATTTCCACCATATATCGGTGGCGTGAATGCATACGTGTGCACTCACGCCTGTAATAAAATGATGAGAGAGGAACCAATTCTAAATAACTCCGTGGCATACTCCCCGAAGTGTATCTTATAGAATACCGACAAATCAGCGATTTTACGTCGATGACTTAGGCTCTAACCGCTTTCCATTAGATAGACCGTCTGTCTGTCTGCTGAATACATGTTATATAAAAAAATATCGATTTTTTTATTGTTTAACAAGTATAATCTAATGTATAGGTTAGAAATGATGCAAGTTTGATACAAAACCAGTCCTAATCCTCAGACCAAAGACATTCAAATGTTGAAACAGTTACAAAGTAGCTTAACGACTTTATATTTAGACAGCGCATAAAAACTGAGTAGATAAGATTTCACAGATATATAGAATAGAATAGAAAACACTTTGTATAACACATACACATAAAATTAACAATTTACAGTAGTCACATTAAACAGTAAAAAGTAGGAGCAATGGGCGGCCTTATTGCTTTAGAACGATCTGTTCCAGACAACCCGGGCTATGACGGTGGTAACACATATACAAATAGAATGTATAAATATCACTATCATATATAATATATATATATATATATATATATATATATATATATATATACATATACATATTAAATATAAGATAAGATATATAGAAAATATAAGATATATAGGCACTAGCAGAAACAACTCTCCATACTATTACCCATTATACAGACGATAGAATACAGAGAGATAGACAACCAAGGAGAGACGAAAGAGGACTAACTTCTCTTCTAAGGGTCGAGGACTCTATATCGTCCGTTAAATCAGTATATACATAGGAGCCAAGTAGGAGCAGATGATAATGGGTTGCACCGATCCAGAGATGGCAGCAGTACTCCATCCATCCACTCGTCGAGATTTGTCTAGATTTTAGACACATAATTATACTTTCCATTAAATTATATTAAACCTAATGAAATATAATTAAGCATCACATGATTCGTTTAAGATTCACTTCATTATACATCGTTCTAGAAGATGAAAATAATTATAATAATCAAATGAATTTCGGCATGTAGTTAAAATTTATTGTGATCATTCAATTATCGATATTTCATTGACGCACATTGTATTTTTATAGATATACAATTAATTGAGATTATTATTTTGTGGTTTTGTTTGAGTTTCATTTCAATAACTAGTTATTTCTTGTTATTCACGTGTTTGCCATCTTCACAATATAGGGTTTACGAGTTGCAGGACTCGAATTAAAATTCCGTTTGAATTATTATAGAGTTTGTTAGAACTATACAAACACGTATAACACAGGTAAAAATATAACCGAACACAACAAATCCAAAGGCAATGCAGAAGATCGTAATTCAATAAAACGGGCAGTCCGTCACTATTAGATTCTCGATTGTATGCACGTCACGCCTTGATCGTCGTTGTCGCTCAGCTGCCTCTCTCTCTCTATCAGGCCGTCGTGTTATAATTTACAAAATCCGCAACACCTGGCTAATGATGCTAATGAGCGAGTACAATAGGCTATTATCCACAATAATTACAAACGTATGTCAATAAATAAGTAAACAAAAGGATCATAAAAGGATAACAATTAGTTCAAATGTCGACAGGTAATAAAATGTGCTTCTGAACGTGGAATTTGTCTTTGTCGGCGCCTAGGTTGTAACAGTACTATAACCAAAGCCAATAAAAGTACCCTATTAAATTAGTCATATTCATCCGTATATATATCGATGCCTCGGGGCTCAAAGGGCGTAACCGCCATTTCGGCGAAATTTACTTTTTAATGCAGTCCTACTTAACTTTTTCTCCTCTATCGGTCCGTATATCTAAAGCCTTCCAATTCGCCAAAAAATGGCGTTTACGACCCCATTTTTTATAGAAAATAAAACATATATTTTTAGCTTTTGTGTCGTAACAGCAACCAATGTTAATGATCATAAACGCGAGGGTAGTAAGCGACACCGTACATGATACAAATCTTTTTACGCCAAATATTTTACGTCGAAATAGTTTTATTTTTGGGTCGTATGAGCAACCACTCATATTGATAAATAAATGTGAGGGTAGTAAACGACATACCTAGTAACATAAAGGTGCTTACGCCAGAATATATTCATTTTTAAAGAATCAACTTGCCCGATACGCCCTAATTATTTCTGTACTTTAAAATAAAATGACACATACGTCGTAAAGTTTTAGCGGGAACTGAAAGGAGATGTTGTGCTGTTCAGTTTTATTTACTAAAATGTGTAAAATTACTCTAAAATGAACAATATTTGTAGGATATTGATAGTTTTTCAGTAGTAATTATGTGTTTTTGTGAGAAATGTGAACTGTATAGTCAAATGTGACCTTTTGAGTTATCACAAGAACTCTGTTGAATGGCTTTAGTTGATAACCTACAGTTTAGCTGAGCTATATACATAGGCTTAAGAAAAGAAGAAACTATATAGTAATCTAAGATCTGGCTTAAAGGTCTAGATGCCAAGCCATAAACCTAAATAATAATAATGACACATACGTCCAACAATTAACTCTAGTTTCTATGTGCCTTTTTAGTATTCAACATACGTACAGTGCGATGCGAATGTTATGACGGCTACGATATTAGCTGCAAGCGAAGGCGTGCGCAGGTACAGTCAATTTGAGACTTCAAGATGTTTTAGAAAATTTATATTAATAATAATAGCTTTACAAATAAGTTATTTTATACTTTTTAGTTCTTTAGTTTTTGAAGTCCGTTTTTTAAACGAAGTTTTTTTTTATTTGTTAATTTTTAGGGTCTAGATATGTATGGGTAAACCTACGCTCCTTAAAAAATATAGGTCCAAGAAATGGAAATAAAAAAATGATCGTAAAATGAAAACTACTAGGCCAAACTATGATAAATTTTTAGGGGACCAAATGGCAACTATTCCGCATCAAACTAAACAAGAATCACGTAAATCGAATGATAAATCTCAGCGTGATTGGTGTACATACGGAACGGCACGGAAATTTCTTCATAAGAAATGTTCATAAAATGAAAACTACTGGACCAAACCATGTTAAATTTTCAAGGGACTAAATGGCAGCTATTCTACATAAAACTAAAAAATAATCACGTAAATCAGATCATAAATCTCAGCGTAATCGGTGTACATATGGAACGGAGTAAAAAATGTTTGCATGAAAAATGTTCATAAAATGAAAACTACTGGGACAAAGTATATCAAATGTTTAGGGGACCAAATGGCAGCTATTCTGCGTCGAACAAAAAAAGAATCACGGAAATCGGATCATAAATCTCGGTGTACATACATAAAAAACAAAAAAACATACCGATCAAATTGAGAACCTCCTCCTTTTTGGAAGTCGGTGAAAAATTGAAATTAAATAGGCAAATAAAGAAAGAGTTTCTTATTTTCTCTCTTTACTTGATATTTAATTAACTGAAGAAAACAAAGCAACAGTCTACAAACTGGCAGAATTAGTAGGCAAATTGTCAGTTACGACCATCTCTGATCACACATCCATAGAATTTTAGGATGTAAACGCCCCAAACATTCGATTTTCCGGGGCGTATAGGAAAGCTTTTTTTGTTACTTTTAAATATATTTGAAATATAATTTAACAGTGTTTAGCATCATAGAATTTTAAGACTTTTGGTGTTAGAATGGTTTATTTAGGCCAAGAATCAAAAAAGTTATATCCGAAATAATATTTTATATTTTGTTTTTCGGCTCTCCTGAAAAGTCGAGTTTTAGTGCTTACGCCCTTTGAGCACCGAGGTATCTATATATTATATATATGTCGGAGAAGGCCGTATTCTCGTGATATGTTCTTTATAGATTGCAGGTTTAGTGGGCGTCATTAGGATAAAATGCGAGCATAAAACACAATGGCCACGGTTTATACACTTTTAATTTAGATTCGAACTTTATTTTGACATAGTTTAGACCGAGCAGCGGGTTCAGGGCACCGCTCATACTTCCAACTTCAATACTTTCTTTAAAATTCTCAAAGGTCCAACTCGACCTGTTTCCACCAATCAAATGTGCCACAAAAACTCCGTCTACCGAAGTAGATACTACTAAAGTATAGAGGGCGTCTGACCCCGCTCCGAGCCATATGCTCTGCTCTCATTGGTCGTTTGTTAAATTACAATATTCATAACTTTTATTACGTTAGGACGATCTTTATGTTATAGAAACATTTAACAAATCATATAAAATTAAATTAAGAATTTCAAAAGTAGTTAAAATGTAAACAAATAATATTGTGCGTTAAACATCCAAATAACAATCAATCCGATTCATAGCTGCCTACATATACCTACTAAGACATGCCTGCAACTTCGTCCACGCTTGACTGGAAATTCCCACGGGATTCCCGGTACTTAAAGTACCGAAGCATTTAAAAAACGTAAACTGTCGTTCTAGTGACAACTGTGTCTGAATAAGGTGATTTTTATGCACTCGAACAACTACTGCAATGTACAAACCACTGAAATTTAAAAAGAAATGGCCATATATTCAAAGGAATAAACTAATGATATTAATAAAGGAATAAAATAATGAATATTGTTTCTTATATTCAATTTACTAGTGTACTTGAGAACAAAAACAATTTGTGCTAAATCAAAATTAAAACGTTTTCTTCTTTAGTATCTTACCTTAGAAGTCCTTAAGTTAAATGTCTGATTAAACTTAAGAAATATCTAAGGTAAGATATGAAAAATAGATATGAATAGATAGGGATATATTCACTTCCAAAACCGCAGAAAGTTTACTCTCTTCTAACTTTGTAAATAGGGTGCAAACATTTTTGAAGAAATCAAGTTGATAGTACTAAGGAACCCTAGTTATTAAAGAAGAACCAGGGCCTTACTTATAATCGTTTCTTAAATTTTAAGAAACTGCTCAGTAACTGATTACTGAAAATCTTACCCATAAACTCCTCTTTAGCCGAATATAACAACCTACGTTAATCATTCAAATTTCGTTTATCTGTGCTCCTCTTAAGTAAACAACAGGTAATGCACGTTCATAAGTGAAAAAAAATATATTAATGGATTAGGGTCTGATTCTGATTCTTTTACTTAAAGATGCCTAATCGATTCTTAACGAGATTATTATAAGTAAGGCCGTTAGTGTCTAAACCAATACGAGTGATAAACTAGCCCCGCTCATCACTCGCTTTGCATCTCAATTAAGATCAAATCGAATCATTTGTATTTCAATGACGCTGGTCATTGATCATTATGTATTGTGTCTTATGTCGGACACCATTGTGTTATATCCACGTATTTATGTAACACGTCATTACAATCATTGTCTTTATTTTGATGAAGCAGGAAATTTTAATTGTTTTTGATTTATCGGTCAGGGATATTAAAACCATTACCTTAGCTTATAATAATAAAAATAAAATCTTCTTAGCTGTTTTCTGTCCACATTATGCTGTTCTTCCTTTTTTATTTTACTTTTTTTTTATTTTTTTTTATTGCAGGAGTTCAGCAGACAGGCAGACGGCCCACTTGATGGACAGCGGTTACCATCGCCTATGGACATTTGCAACACCAAAGGTGCTACGAATGCGCTGCTGCTCTCTTTAGGGAGCCTGGAACCTGGTCACTAATGCCGGAACACAACACAAGGTTGTTATGGCGACATACTCTAGACCAGGGGTGGTAGCCATCCAGTCGGATAAATGCCCTACCACCTGGCTGTGGGTTGTTTTGTCGCCTCTTACGACAGGCCGCCGGGCCGCAGGAAATTGTATTCTTTCTCCGTTCCTGCACTTCTTATTAATTTCATTATACCTAGACATAAGTTTTTAATGTATCCTCTCAATGGTTGCCTGGAAGAGATCGCTTTGAGCAACAAGGCCGCCTTTTGTTTTGCCGTTACATTGTTGTAATTTTTTTATTCTATAATCGTTTCTTTGGTGAACAATAAAGTGTTTTCTATTCTATTCTATATTATACTGACAAGCCTAACAACGATGATTTTATAATCCCATCAAAGGTGGAACAATCAATAAGCGCTGATCAAACTGTAGGATGCGTCCGTAAGCCCTGGCTGGGAGCCGTAATTAGTAAATGTGCACGGTACTTCGGAAGTAGTTTCAATATTACCAACTTTCGTTAAAGAAACTACACTTCTTCTGTATACTGGAATTTTATTTTTATATTTAAAAAAAAATATTTTAATAATAGAATTAAAAATCTATTCTTAATTTCTTTTTAGACCTTTTTTAAGAGTTGATACAAAATATCTTCATTAACCAGAGTTTGCAATACTTAATCATCCAGATTTCTATCAAGCGTCCGAACGCTCACGGACAAGCTAAGTTTTTTTATAGCCTGAAGCAGGCAACAGGCAGATGGCCCACTCGATGGAAAGTGGTTACCGTCGCCTATGGACGTTAACAACATAAGGGTGTCGCCAACGCTTTGCCGACTCTAAGAAATTTTATAACTCCTTTAAAGAACCCATATCATGTGCAAAGAGAAAACCGCGACGGGAAGTACTCTCCTGGTCATTGTTGTACACGGAATAAATGTTCTACAGAACCGTTGCGCAGTTGAGCGTGGGAGTTCAAGGAAACGATGGTGAATATCCCGTTGCTGGCGAGTAGTGCGGTTGTAAAAGTGAGGCGTTGGCACCAGATCAAACAGTTCCTCGGAACACTCCCCGTTGTACAGGCGGTTAAATACGCAGAGGGACGTAAAGTCTCTTAAATCTCTTTCAAAGGTTACTTACGTCCGCGATTAAATCCGAAAGTTTGTACATTTCATTGGCTATTCAGTGTACCTTTAAGTCGCGTCCGTCAACCTTATCTTACTATTTATCTATATGTAACAGTAGTATTAAAAAGAAAAACAAGCATGTTGAAAGAGTGCTCAAAAAGCAATTAATTGTAGGCAACATCTTAAGATAAACAACAGTCTGCATTTAACCAAATTTATTAAAAAATAATAAAGTTACATCAATTCGGCAATTCAGTTACCAATAGTCGGAATATTAGTATAGTTAATTTACTGATAAATATTGCCACATTTCAATACATTAGCACGGTATACATACACAGATTAAACACCGTGGGTATATGATTCATTTTAATTATACAAACAACATAAAATATTTGTGCGTTATATTAATAACGTCGTCGTATCTTTTGTTTAACCTTTAAGTAAATTAACACTACATTCCGATAATTAGTTTATCACAGATAACACCAATAAAGTATAATGCCCAAAATAAACGGTTTAGTTCTGTCTATATTGATAGAAATGAGGCATTGTGAAAAAAGGTTTCATAATTATGACACGCCAAGACGTACTGTAAAGTAATTCTACTATTCCAACCCTCAAACTTTAATAATTGTTCCCTACATTTAAATTCAATATTTCTACTCTGAACGCGGCTTTAGTCGATCTCCAGTTGTCTGAAGGAGCCATCGATTCCAAATAATTCATCGTAGTTCGTAGGTTTGCCAGGTCTGAGAGATTCATTAGCCTTAAGCTGTTCCTGTGCTTTGAACCACGGGGTGTACTCCTCCAATTTCAACTTCCAGGCATCTGTAACAGTCAATAAATATTTTGTTGGTTACTTATTATACGATCGACCGACCGACAAATCGATAGATCGACCGGCCGACTGATCGACGGATTGATCGACCGACCAACCGACTGACCTACCGACCAATCGAATACTGACATGTTAATGCACAGCCCAGATTATTAGAGCTATGACCATCAGAATTTGCATGAGGGTTTTTTTCTATATATTGTAGGCACTATGGATTTTAAAAAAATCTATCTCTAAGAGAGCGAAAAAGGGGATGAACGTTTATATGACAATCCACCATTATCAAAGCAGGAAACACGAAATTTTATATACCTGCGCCTGGTTAGAAATTCATGTACACGTATGGCGGTGTGTTTGGAAACTCAATTCCTAAGGCGGTGAAAAGGGGATGAAACTTCTATGAAAATCCGTCTTTTCGATGTAAAAAGCATGAAATTTTATACATTTGCTTCTGGTTAGAATTCAATGTAAGCAAAAATCAACTTTTCAAGAGATACAAAAAAGTTTTTTTCAATGTTTTCAATGTCTGTCTATGACAGTACTTCTAATAATATTAACCTACTATTAAGACAAAAAACAGAGGTGGTGTATCGATAAAAATATAAATAATAGACGAAATAAAAAAAACGCATTTTTTTATACGCCCCTCTGGCTTGAAGACCGCGATATTATTCGTGCAGGAACGGAGAAAAAATGCAATTTTCAGCGGCGCGCGGCCTATCATAAGAGTTGACAAAATAACCTACAGCCAGGTGGTAGGGTTAATGCTCGTATGGATGGATACCACCTCTGGTGTAAAGTATGCCGCCATAACAACCCTGAGTTGTGTTCCACATTAATGGCCAGGTTCAAATCTCTTTTAGGGAGCGCCAGCACATTGGTAGCACCTTTGGTGTCGCTAATGTCCATAGGCGATGGTAACCGTTTTCCATCAGGTGGGCCGTCTGCCTGTCTGCTGAACTCATACAATAAAAAATATATGTACTTTTCAATCCAATTTGCCTTGATAACATATTTAATAAGTTTACAACCATGTTGTATTTTCAGAATTTTCAGAAGATTTGTAAGTAGTGTTCACCATTTCACCTCGTGTTAAAGTAGGTAAACTTACTGTGAAGCGATTCCATAGTTTCGCCTTCACCTCCGAAATCAGTGGGTAATATTTCTTTAGGGATATAATCCAACAGCTTACTAGTATCGTTGTGGAAAAACACCTGAAAGGAATCACAGTTAGGCATGTCAATGGAAGAAGAATACTAAACAATAGTCCAGTATAAAATTGATTCGAATTCCATAACTCTCCTATATCCCCCTATATATCTTTTTAATGTTTGTATAAAGTAAGCACAGTTCGTGTAACTAAGTATTTCAAATTACAGTTTAAAGAATGGAAGAAAGAAAATGTGAAGGATAGTCGTCTAAAATCTTATTACTTGAAACATTTTTTTTAAATTTAAATAGTCGTAAATTAAAAGTGTGATAAGAAGATACAATAATAAGACTTGAGAAAGGAATGTTAAAGTGGTTTTGGACATGTGGATAGAATGGATGAAAAGTGACTAACAAAACAAGTGTATGGTGTGAATCGCAAATATCCTAATGAATGGCTACGTAAAAAGCACGTATAATAGACGTGAATGTATGGTATGAATATAGACAAAACCAATGATGTACGTCGAGATCGTAGAAAGTGGAAAACCATCATTTCTGCCTACCCCTATAGGAAACAGGCGTGATATTATGTATGCAAATAAAAAGTCCAAACTAATTTCAATTTACGAATGGTTAAACTTTAAAAATACGTTAAAAAATATCAAATAGAATTTTTCAAAGTAGACGCAACAATAATAATAATAATAATAATCGGTAGACAATCACATAAGCAAGTTACGCTTATGTTATGTGTAATTTATAATGGACCATAGTAAATAACAAAAAGTTTGCTTTACTTTTGCCATGCCAGGAATCAAACCCGCAGCTTCTGGGTTCAAGCGAGTTCGGCCGGCTAAGACAGCCCACTTAACCATAGAGGCCGTCATGAGCTGAAAATGGACGCGCTTCTTTAGTATCTCACAACGCCCAAAATGCTCCGTCAGTCATTCCACATGGCGACCGTGGTCGTTATGGTCATGGTGAAAACATCACTAATGACTTCATTATTATTTTGGATCGCACAGCGCTCACAAAGACCCATGTCGAGAGCTGGGTCGAAGTGGGCCTTCACCACAGAGCATTAATTATCTCATTGAAGAATCGAAACATTGAAAATGGCTTAAAATTTCAAATCAACCAATGATATTTGTGTATTTCGTAGATAATGACATCAACGCGAAATTCCTCTTCATAGAATCCATAGCCCGGGTTGTCTGGAAGAGATCGCTCTAAAGCGGTAAGACCGCCCATTGCTCCTGCTTTTACCGCTTAATGTGTCTAGTGTAAATTGTTTATTTTATGTGTGTATGATGAACGATAAATTGTTTTCTCTTCGATTCTACTTTACCCTTTTCCTTATTTTCTCTTTTACGAGTGGTTTCACGATATTGTAGGCAATGTCAACGACCGGAGATATATTGATAACGTGGACTTCTTTCACTTTGACTGGATACGCTTCCTGTAAGTTTGAAATATTTATTGTAATATGGTTATTGACGAGTGTTATGTATAAATTATAAATTTATTAATATATCTATATATAAAATTATAGCAACATGTAAACGTAGACGAGAGTGATAACCAAATACTTGTTTGATCTCTGTGTATTTTTTAAATTTTGTTTTATGGCTAGTGAGCTTAAAATTTATTTATAAACTAAAGTTAAATAACTTTATAACAACTAATAATTCTAACCTAAAAAAGTTCGGATTTGTGCCTAATAAATAAATGTGCCGTGAATCCCACCCAAAATTTATAATCTTTACCTATTGCTACTTGTTTTTATTACATTATCCAAGGCTTCGAAGATATCTTATAAAATTGCTAACTAGCAATTTTATAAGTTAATGTGATTAATTCTGTGTCAATTATCACTTTATATAAATTGAGTAGAATTATAAATAATGGCTAGATAATATACATAAATCCGGATTATTACTTTGGCTGTAACATATACTATATATGTATAGGTGTTATGGGTAACTGAACTTGGCACTACTTTTCTTTAAATTTGTATTGTTTTATATTCTTATTAATTAACACTTTTACAATACATTCGCACGTTGTTATCAAAGCGTCACTATATAAATAAGCATTTTTCGATATAAGCGTTTAAAGTTTGAAACTAAAAATTGTAAAAACACACAAAATAAAACAAAATCGTTTGATTTTGTACTTAATTTACTCAATGTTCGCCCCCAACTTTAATTTGCCCTCAATAAAGTATTAAAATAAAAGTTTTCAAATATTTTATTTGTTCTCTCAATATAGTGTCATTTTTACGCGTATACATATTCTTCTTACCATATTCGTAAACAAACTTGTGGGAACAAATAGTTTATGAAAGCTTACCTGAACACATATTAAAATTTTCTTAATCAGAGATGGCGTAACCTTGGCTATGTGGCTGGCGTTAGAATGGATGCGTCCAGTACAAACACATCTCCCGCAACTCCTTCGATCTCTTCTCTGATCTAATGTCACCGATCATAAAGCAATTTTCATGCCATCGCTGAGGTGCTGTGTGTCAAGTGTTTTGTCGAGAACTGAAATGGAGTGGTTCACAATTGAAATAACTGACTCAGTCAGAAAGAAAAATAGTAATTATTTGAAGACTTCTCGACTTTATTAAGTTAATTTAAGTCTATTAATACAGTCGAGACATATGCGGCTGCATTGAGTTGGCAAATGTCATAAAAAGAGCCATTGATAGATAATTAGTGGTCACCCGAGCTTGAAATTCGACCATAATAATTAATGACTATATTTCCCTAATAACACTATGTTTCTAAATGTATGTATAATCACAGATTTCGCCAAGGCTACACTGTTAATTTGACTTGAATAATAATTATGCCTGTGAGATAAAAGGTACGCACTTGCACAATATAATTGTTTGTGTCCTTCGATAGCTTAATGAGCAGGCGCAGTATAACACTCTCACATCTCTAGTTTAGAAATGTTAATTTTTACACACGTCGCGGCGCGATGATTGATTTTGAGCACTTATTTTATATTTTGAGTTGAACTTTTAGCAGGTGTGCGTGGTAGCGAGCGAGATTGCAACGTCTTTTTTGTGCGGTAGCGGGTAGAGGGGAGATTTTGAATACGAACGCAAGAGTGAACGAATGGAATGAACGGTCCGTACAATGCCTGTGTGTCGAATACATGTAGTGTGTTTAATGTTTTTTCTCTATATAAACTATAAATGTGCGAACTTTCAGACTCCTCCGTCCGCGCTATTTTCATAAAAAGGGGTACAAAGCTTTTTCACGCATTAATATAATGGTACCACATACCTAAAGGTAAAGACCTCCGGGAATCTTGATTACATCGCTTAGAGACGGTTCCACAGAATATCGGCGTGCAACAATTAGCCCTGAGCTAATTGTGTTTCGTGCCATTAGTGAGTTTGATGCCCGGGGGGGGGGCTCTATTCTGTTCACTTATCCTACACCCTCTATACAATTCTTCCAGTCTTGATCACTCTATTCCATTCCTCCTGTCTGATCCCTCATCTGTCCCATCTCTCCTATTCCATCCCCCTATCACACCATAAAGGCTGAAATTGCAGGCAACGTGTTGCTTACGTCCCTAGTGTTTCTTTTTTATTGCAGTAGTTCAGCAACAGGCAAACGGCCCACTGATGCGAAGCGGTTACCATCGCGTATGGACATTTGCAATACCAAAGGTGCTACTAATGCGCTGCTGCTCTCTTAAGGGACTCTGGAACTGTCATGAATACCGGAACACAAGTCAAGGTAGTTAGGGCGACATACTTTAGAACAGGGGTGGTAGCGATCCAGGGCAAATGCCCGACCACCTGGCTGTGGGTTGTTTTGACGCCTCTTACGACAGGCCGCCCGGTCGCAGGAAATCTTATTCTCTCTTCGTTCCTGCACGGATAAAAAGTGTTGCAAACGTCTACAGTTGGTATCATCGCGAGAATTTAATTTAAATAACTACCTCTGATGATGGTGACTCGTCGACCCTGAGATGTCAGGCCAGGTAGTGTGACAGCTTTACTGTAAAAAATAACATTCTGTTTAAAAAAAACCTTATGTAGAGCTGTCTGTGCACAAGTGACACTTGGAAAGCATTTATGATAAATTTATGCATGAATATAACACTAATTAAATAATATGTTTCTTTTATACAAGTATACAAAACAAAAAGAAAGGTAGATGCCCCCTATATATTATCTGAAACCTACAAGACATATATTTTATTAACTTTAATTAATAATTACATATAATCTAATACAATAAAAGAAAACTTAACTTATTTGTATTTATCCTACCCATAGTCCCTCAAGACTATAAGGAGAATACTGAGCCTAGATCACCGTTTGTAAGATGCCCAGAAGGCTGGCTACGTTTCCTCGCTGGATCGCCATACTGATCCGTTGTCCGAGGTAAGCATCAGATCGCTGATCAGCTGAAGAGTCAATGAGTCATTTTAATAAGTTTTGATAGAGACTCGTGGCTTCGGGACTCCGCGGTCTACGCATCTCGACAGCAAACAGCACAAAAATATAACTGTCTCTGAGGGTTGTATATTATTTTATTTTTAGATATTTATTTTTGTAGAAATCTTCTGAATTGTTAAACTAGATATAAGAAGGCGCATTTCTTTTATTCAATTAGGATGAAGTAACCCATGTCATTGATTAAACATTAAATTGAGTCAGTCAATGTGTTCTTTTCAGTTTTCTGCCTTTCAAATAAATTTATTCAATTTCTTTGTTTTCATTATCTGAAGGAAGCTAACAGGCAGACGGCTCACCTGGTAGAAGGCAGTTAACGTCGCCTATGGATAACTAACGCGTTGCCGACATAAGTAATTTTATAACTCCCTACATAAAGTACCCCATGTCGCAGCAAAACGGAAAACAGCAGAGGAAAACTTCCTCCCAGATCATTGTTGAGTCGCGGAATAAATCTCCTAGAAATTCATTGCGTAGTTGAGTGTGGAAGCTCAAGGATATTGATAAGAGAAATTATTTATGTAACATCAGATTTACAAAGCCTAGTCGTTATAAAATTTAAGTCAGACAAAAATACACAAAATATTAATACCACATCGATTATGAATTATAAATAGCAGTTCTGACGTTATTTCAGACGTTTATTTTGAAATCACACACTTTAATGTTATTAATGTAGATACACAGACAAGATATTAATTTGTATGCTTACAACTTATTTCATCCGTACCTACTCTAATTGTTCTGTCGTTGCCTATATTAAGTGGGTAAATCAGCGCTCCGCTAATTTTGTTGACTACCCTCTTTCTGTGTGAGGCGACGGCCAATGGAGAGCAGAGGAAGGGGCAGCCATTTTGGACACTCTCAGTCTTCGTATGGTGACATCGCGCCGTGCGCTCACCATTTACAAAACTAAATTAACTATTATTGGCCGTGCCAAAACTATTATGGACCTTATCTATGTACAGTTGTGCTATAAAGTGAATATAGTGCCGTGCTCTATTCCCGAGTGCACCCTGAACCAAGCCAGGAGAGGGCTGATCTCAAGGTTGGTGGAGCTTCCACTTTTATAGTGCAAGGATTCAGGTCATATTTCCGCTATAAGTACAGTCCACAGAAATGCTACCATAACCTGTGGGTTAGAGCATCCCACACTAATGCTTACCTCAATTCAACAAAAAATCTCCGCTTTGTATGCATTTGCTTGTATTACCGGATTATCAGTGACTACATTGTAAAAACAATGAATATTTTTAATCCAATAATTGGAGGTAACAAGCAAGTGGATATTTAATTGTGATTTGAAGTATCACTCTGTTTACGACTTTAAAGAAAATAATTCTTTACAAAGATGTATATGTACGAGTATACTCTAATTGTAAGAACCGTTGGTTTATACTAAATCTGTACCGGTTTATTGTGGCCTATTATCTATTCCTTTGCCTTACCGTTAGTAGAAAATTAATGTTACCCATTAGAAATGGCCAGGCCACGACCTTGCCGCTTTGTTCTAAGCGCGATGCGACGACAAGAAAAGCAAGTATTAGTCTTGTATGGTTTGTGAACGACGTACTGTTAGGAACTGGTTTCGCACACTGTACTAAAAAAAACGTTGATCGGTTTAGTACACTTGGTGATTGAAGTAATCATATTTAGCGTGCCTGTCAGCAAACCAACAGTTTTGTGTAGTTCATAAACAAAGAACTATTAAGAAACGAAATTTGATTGCTAATAAAGTTGATCAATAAGATATTGTTACGAATGCGGGACTCGAATCAAAATGCCATTGAAATTACTATAGAATTGATTAGAACTATACAAACACGTATAACACAAGTACAAATATAAATGGACGCAACCGATACATACTGCACGATTCAATAACATGCGCAAAGTCCGTTACTATATCGCTTATCGAATGTACGTCTAGCTCGTATCGTAATCCTTTTATTCTGTATAAATACAATATGCCTCGACGCAAAACAGTAACAACAAGAATTAGTTCGACACACCTGCGTAATGGCTGCAAAACATAAAACAAGTACAATAACAATAGAATGTTTTTCTTAATTACAAATTTTAAACACAAAGTAAACAAAATAAGTTCAAAGGTGGGAAAGGTAATAAACCTGGTCTATGGCAGGCAGATATGTATTCACTTTTTGTCGGCATGTAACAATATAATAAACGAAAATAATACTAAAAATACTATTATTGTGAACTAGTCAAGTGACCGAATTGTATTAGAAAAGAGTGGTCACTTGGATGACCGGATATAAAGACCTCCTTGACGTATCCATTAATGGCGAACCTTTTGAAGTCCAACTATGTTAGCACAGGTGGCTCACAAAACAAATTTTTTAAAAATATTTTGGAATACACTCCGTCTTTATTAATCATACATGTAGGCTTTGGAGCGGTTCTCTTTAACAAGGTTGCTCGAATAACTACAAAACTTAAAAATATAAAAATCGTCGTTGATCGTGTCAACCGTCGCTAAGCTCAAGGTCGTGGTCGGGTCCTAAGGTAAAATTTATAGTAAAATATAGGACTCAAGAGTAGCGGGTATTATGCTGTCGTAATATGAGGCGAAACACTTACGCTCTTGAGTAGAGATCCTTCAACTCAGGTCTGTCTATATCCCTGTTACTAAAGAACTCAGGACAAGCAGTTCTCATTGTGAAGTACATATCCAGTTTCCTCTTGCATTTTTCCAAAGAGAAATTGCTGCCTCTTAAAAATGTGACAAGGCAGCCGTCTTCTGCAAAGAAAAAGGTACTTTTTTAGTTGTAAATATTTCAAAGGTGTATATAGAAAGACATACCTAATCTTTGTAAAGAAGATTATAGATTACACGTATATGTATATTTTCCAAAAAAAATGTACAGGGATAATAATAATAATTTTGTCGCGGGTATAATATTTTGTCTTTGGAATGTGAAAATTCTAACTAAGGACTAAGATGTATCTAATAATGGCAACGGTCTCGGCAAATTCAAATTTCTATTTCAAATTCAAAAGCTTTTATTCAAAATAATTTCCACTCGAGAAGACCTTTTTAAGGCCATACATATAGGGTAACATTTAAATTTAAATTTTTTAACTTAATTTGGTGACCCTGTCGAGAAACAACGAAGTATATGTGTATCAGTTCCATCTTCGTGCTTTTCGTGCATTATCACGAGACTCGCTGGAATGTGGAGTGCCTATACTATCCGTGCAGGAACGGAGAAAGAATACCATTTTCTGCAGCTGGGCGGCCTGTCGTAAGAGGCGACAAAACAACCCACAGCCAGGTGGTAGGGCATTTGCCCAACTGGATGGCTACCACCCCTGGCCTAAAGTATGTCGCCATAACAACGTTGAGTTGTGTTCCGAGGTTAGTGACCAGGTTCCAGTCTCCCTTAAGAGAGCAGCAGCGCATTTGTAGCACCTTTGGTGGTGCAAATGTCCATAGGCGACGGTAACTGCTTTCCACCAAGTGAGCCGTCTGGCTGTCTGCTGAACTATTTGCCTTACCATCGGTAGAAATTTTACACTACTATAGAGCTTATGTAATATTTTAAATAGTATTCAAAGAAATGTACGGCAAGTAAGATAAAGGAACCGGCTATCAATCACGTCTCCTTATTAGCAAAATTATTATATAATAATGGGTTTACGCATGTATAGACACAATGTTTATTGATTCTTACGATGACCCTCGTCATTAAAATAGACATGTGAATAGAGAATATATGAATAAATAAAAAGAGTTATTGTTAATTAACATTAGATTGTAATTGTGCCTTCGTTATTTATAATTATGTGTATGGTATAAATGAGGATTATTAAATACTTAACTCCGCCCCGAGCATCGTTTGCTAGGAACTTGGACTTATATTCGTATGTTCTGAAGCTTGCAAGTCGTTCGTTATAAATAATAAATATTTCGTTTTGTTGATTTTTTTGTCGCTGTAAAGTAAAGCAGACAGGCAAACGGTCCATCTGATGGAAGACGGTTACCGTCGCAACTGCGTCTGCAACACCAAAGATCGTCACTAACGTGTTGCCAGGCTTGAAGAAATTTTATGACACTCTTTTAAAAAACCCATATGGTAGCGCTGTGGGAAAACCACGGCTGGGAGGTCATTCCAAGTCCCCACGGTACGCAAGAAAAACGTTCTAGAGAACCGTTGCGTATAAGAGCGAAGCGGCTCAAGGAAGTGGGGATGAACGCCAAAGCCGATGGCGGTGCGGTGCGGTTTTCTATAATTTTTGTTTCTCATAACAAGATGTGGGGGTTGAAATAAATTGTGTGGTGCGTCGATGATGGTTACCCCGTTGTATGGGGTGCCGCAATACTGGCGAGAGCCCATGGCTCAATCGCGTGAGATTACAAAATAAGATGACAACTTATTGTACTCTCCATGTATTAATTTTTTATTTGTTCCTAATTTAATTTAAACTATATATAAATACACCATGTATGATGAAAAATGCCTAAACAGATATACAATGCAAAAGTGGATGGATGCAGAAGTCGCGGAAGGCCACGACACAACTTTCATGATCAAACTGATCGTGTACTAGCAGAAGGTGATATCAGGAGCCTTAAGAACAGACGAGCGTGCATGGCAAGAGCTATAAATGTCCAAGAAGCAAGTGACGTGTATAAGAATAAGCCTGAACGGCGCTCTGTTGTTCGTGCCCCGCAAGGGACCTGGCGTGAAGTTATCTATGTATGTATGTATACATACACCTTATAGTTTACGTGATGTGCACACCAATATTCTAATCATTATTAAAAATTATATTTACACGTTTATGAGATTGGAAATTTTTGATGATGCAGACAGCTGCCCAATCTTATCGACAGCTCGAACATCGATATATATTATTGAATTTAAATAGCATCATGTTCATGCATTTGCCATTGTCTTCAATTGTGCTAAATTATACAGCAACTAGCTGATCCGTGTCCACTTCGCTGGGCATCAGAAAGAAATTAAAAAGTAATTAGTAACCTAATTAGTAACCTCTTTATAATATTAAGTATTAGAACTATAGATTATAATATTAGAATAGATAAATTGGTGGATTAAACGTGAAGCAACATAAGGGCTCCGAAAACGCGAAGCGGAGAAATGGAGAAGTAACGTAGAAAAGCTGACTTCGGACTTTCAAAGGAATGCTTAAATTATCGGATTACTCACCCCATTCGTCAGGTAAATGTGGCTGTTTCCTCAACCATTCTTTAATAGCTGCCAGATCTTGTGCCTTTGTATTTAAATTTTCGTTCAACTCCACTCGTATCTTCTTCGAAAGTTCTCCACTCGGCTGCACCAGGGTTAATGCTGATGCCATTTTTGATTATCTGTGGAAAGCAAACAAGAAGAGAGGTTTACAATTTCACACGCGCTATGTGACTAATTATGTCATATGGCGCCGAGACATGAACATTAACGGTGAGACTGGTCCACAAATTTGTTTCTCTTATGGATAGAGTCAGATATGAGATTATCCGTAAGATGACCAAGGTAACCAGCACAGTTCACAAAATTATCCAGTTGAAGTGGCAGTGGTCCAATGTGGGCGAGCAACTGGAGACCCTCTAGCTCGGTGGACCGATGACCTGCGTAAGGTCGGATAAGTAAGGCAGGAGCAGGATGCAGACCAGAACATGTGATGCAAACTTAGGGAGGCCAAAGTCCAGCAGTGGGCATTAATTGGCTGAAAAAGATGATGTGACTAATTTGTCAATTTGGTAGGATTATTATATTTCTATAGTTGTGGTAGTATTGTAGTTAATACTATCTTACAACTTGCGTTTCAAATGACATGGATTCAAATTCTAGCTGAGGAGCATGTCCCATATATACTACTTAGGTAATTCTCTGTGAACTCAAATTTAATATTGGCCATTGCATACTCCACTACAACTAAAAAATTGAAATTTTTGTTCAAATTAAGTTCTAATGAATATAATTTTTGAAGGTCATAATTATTTATTTCCTATTCTGTGTAACCCGCTTCGCAACATGTGATACACTGCAGCAGCACTACAGCAACCACTGATACAGAACACGCACTTAACCGATTTTTATAAAATAGATCACATGTACATAGGAGTATATAAATAGGGGCTTTGAATTAATTGCTAAATACGTTGTCCGGTTTGACTAGTTCTTGCTTAAACCAAACACCGTGCCTCGACCTTTTGAAACATTTTCGAAATGCGCTAGTTTGTCTTCGATTCCGGTAGGGTGCGATTCTAGTCAGAACGATAAGCGGCGCACTATTGGCAGCGATGTCGACGCTTTAGACTATACATGCATTTTGTAGACCTAGTGCAACCGTTGCAATCATGGAAGATTAACACTGGGCTAAAATTGCCCAGTAAAAAAGTAACGTTGACAGATGCTGTTGTTGAGCGGACTAAGCCTTTACCGGCAAATCTTTCTACAACGCTGAGGCTCCGGGTTCGATAGCACAGTTCATAGCACTGTGAATTTCGTAAATGATTGTTCCGTTATTTACTATGGTCTGGGTATCTTGGATCGGTCCCAGAGAGTCCGTTGTACATTACCCATAACACAAGCGTAGCTTGGTTAGCTTGGGAATATATAATGTTGTTTATCTGTCGACTATTATTATTATTTTGTATTTTTTAAAGACCACGGGCCATAAAGATGGCACGGAATTTTGGAGAGCTTCCGTGGGGCCATGGAGAGGCAACATGTATAGGTCTCTTGACAAATTTAATTTTAGTGTGGCGTGACACTGGCTGGAGATTATCTCTGTCTACACCATATAATAATGCACCTGAAAACAAGCCCAACCAGTGTAGGACTATTGTGGGAAATGAGAACAAAAAGTACCGGGCTATTGGGGTGAACTGCTAGTGGCACTAGGGGTCTGGGAATATGGGCATATGGCGTCTGCTCGTCGCAATGTTCGGGGAAAATAGAAAAACGGGCACACGGTGACTCGCCACTCCCTGCATGGGCCCTAAAAATGCCCTAGAAGACAGGGGCAACACGGGTGTGAGTGGCTAAGGTATGTAGAAAGGTGGGCTGCAGGTTCACTAAAACTACCTCTGGAGCTTGGGGTCTAAGATTATTATGATGACACTTTGTAAATATCCTAAATTCTATGCGACTGAGTGTCGTCAAAAGTCTTTTTCCTGCTTATTAATGTGTAATTTATATTTTTTTGGATCAAATCACTCAAAAAATTATAATATTAATTATTTTAAATTTTGATGTATTTTCCTTCCATGCTTGTACTGCCATCTTCAATATAAAACGAAGGTCACCAGGCCTACTTTTCCATGCACAGATGTAGTTCGCAACGCAGCCTTATATATTATTTCGTCGTTTCACATTACATCAAGAAAACTCAAGCATTTTCCATTTCCGAATTAAAATGTACACCTGTTTAACTAACATTCAGAAGCAAGTTCATAGACGAAGTAAAAAATATAGGTAAGTACATACTGAAAAACTTCATTAATTACTAATTATGATATTACTTTGGATTGGTGTATTTGCGGTTTTAGTAATGTAAAAATGTAAAAAAAAAAAAAAAAGTTTAAAAAAATAAATAATATATATTACCTATATGCTGGCGTTTGACCACGATCCCGCCTAATGTCAGATGATGATGCGGTCGAAGACTGAGCACACTTACTTAGATATATGTATGTGCGTAATGTAAATTATAATGATGGTAGTCTAATAAGAATTATAAATAATCGTCCGAGTCGAGAGAAAGAATACAATTTCTGGCCTGTCGTAAGAGGCGACAAAACAACCCACAGCCAGGTGGATCGGTGTTTACCGTCTGGATGGCTACCACCTCTGGTTTAGAGTATGCCCCCATAACAACAACATAACAACCTTGAGTCATGTTCCAGCTTCAGTGGTCAGGTTCTGTCTTCCTTAATAGACCAGCGTCACATTTGAAGCATCTTTGGTGTTCCAAATGTCAATAGGCGATAGTAACCTCTTTCCTCAGGTGGGCCGTCTGGCAGTCTCCTGTACTCATGCAATAAAAAGAAACAACGCCGTCAAGTTATACATCTCTCGCCTGTTAATGTTTTATTATTTAAAAAATATTTATTTCTATAGAATAACATAGCCAAAAAATGAAAGAAATACACTTTTTTAATTAACCTGCTAAGCAATCTTCTCAAGTTTTAATTAATTCAATCAGTTACCATCATATTTTACTATTTTATTATTCACTTGCCCTACCATCGCCGGTTGAATTTTGACATTACTTATTGCTTATGTTAAATTTTAATCGACAGTAAGGCAAATGAACGCCCGTTAAGATATAAAAACCGGCCAAGTCAATAATATCGATAATACAGTGCGTCTCTCGAAAAAAGTCCTGCGGTAAAAAATGGAACTAATCACACTTATCAGCCCAAGCCACGTTATGTTGCTTTTATCGAGTGTCTAAGTGTAAATGGTATATTACATTATTATTCTATTTACTAATACTATTATTAAATCAAAGAAAATCTAAAATTGTTTCTAATATTCCGTTGCACAACAGTAGCATTAACAAAACATTTATGTAATCGATTAATCGAGAAAAGAAAGAAGTTTGACAAATGAACTGTCATATTCAAATATCGAATTTAGCTCACCGCAAACCAACATGTCAAGGTTGTTAAAATTTCACTAATCTTTTGAAATATTGACGATATTTGTATAGTCTGTATAGATAGAGTCTAAAGAAGTGGAAAAATGGTTACGAAACGCTAGCATAATTGAAATATTTTATATTACATATTATAACAACATGTTTATAATAGTTTCTTACTTTTATTTTATTATTTTATAGTATTAAATTTAAAATTTAGTTTTATAATTGGGTAGTAAAATTTTTATCCCTAAATTTAATAAAATTTAAATTTAATTTATACTACTATATTGATACTATTACCTCTAAATAATGTATGAACACTAAAGTATATATACTATGTTTTTCCTTAGCTAATTTTGTAAATAATTTTGATACAACATACATACAATATTTGAAATTAATTAGTACAACTATTTAAAGATATTTGTCAAACTAGTAAAATAAATGTTTTAAATGTTTGTCTTTGAGTCTGTGTAAAACATTCTTTGCAAATAAATTCCCAAATGGTTCAATAAGGAGAATACTGAGCCTAGATGAGTAAAGTCGATAGTTTGACTTTGTGGTTAAGCGGGTTAAGCCTTTGCCGGCCTACCTCAGTACAACTCAGAGGCTCCGGGTTCGATTCTTGGCATGGTAAATCTTGAAAACGAATTTTCAATTATTTACTTAAGTCTTGGTGTCTGAGGTTGGTACCAGAGTGTTTGAAGGCGCGGGCGGAGCGGGGATAAAAGAAGGAAAGGACTTACAGAATAAGGTCCCCGTAGCAGACAGCTACGAAAGATGGTGGTTTCGCAGCGGCAGACTCTTCTCCCTCGTGATCTTTTCGTCACGCCTTGCGGTACCTTCGAGGAGTGGACCAGCTAGATATGGCACAGTGAGTAGAGTGAGTAGCTTCCAGCACGCGGGTTGATATAAACGGGTGTAAAATGGGGCACAACACACAAAATATGACGAGGTTTGTGCGGAAGGAGTGGCGCGTTCAGCGGTCGGACGTAGACAATGTCACATTGCACAGTGACAGATACAGCGAAAGAAACAAGAAACAAAGAGGCAGCGACCAAAAAGGTGGGCGTTAACAGTGGTTCATTTTATATTACCCATAACACAAGCGTAAGTTGCTTAATTTGGGAATATACAAGGTGTGTTTGTCTGCTGATTATCATTTGAATAAGATATGTGAGGTTTCCAAAAGGCAACCTCCCCGGTAACTTACACCCAGAATGCCGGGCGTCATGGTCACAGGGGCACGCTTATTCAGAGTCGAGTTATGGAGTCGTGCTTACGCCATGTCCCTCACGAAGACGCCTCACACCGGTATTTTATTTGATTTTTATTATTCCGAAGTTTCGGCCACTTTTCAGTAGCCTTGATCACAGAAACAAAGATGACAGGTGTCAATGAGTATTGTTAAAGTTTTTTAACTATCGCCAACTTGTTCATTTCAATTGTTCAGTTGGCAAATAATAAAAATCAAATAAATTACTGCGCTTAAAACCGTTAAAATGTAGTTTATTTAAAAAAGTGTATGTACAGATTATATGACACTCAGATAATAATAATTATTCTATAACTTTTGTTAATATAAATAAAATTCCTTTAGCCTACATCCGGCAACATATTATAATTCAAAATAAACTTCTTAAGCACCACTTTAAATTTTTCACTATTTTAGTCTAAAACTATTATTATCAGTTTCATTTCAGTCCAAATTGGACCTATGTTAATCATCAGTTTTATTGACTCTCTAATCTGTGATGAATAATGTAAAACTGGTATCTCTTTCTCTCGCAGGCTTAGTCATATACATTTATTGCTTTTTCGATGCATTAAGTTTCAAATCACATTGATTCTGAAGAAATTTCACTTGAAAAAGATTTCCAGAAATCTGGCTATGACCCCTTATTGGACTACCATATTGATGTGAAGACATGACTGGATGAAAGTGATAAGTCGCATAATTCCAATTCTGAGTAAATCGAGATAAAAGTTTTACTTTTACTTTAAACTGAACTGAACTTAACATCTTTTTCAACTTTTATTTTTTTAAATATGCCTTATATCTATGGTCTAAGGTCTGTAGTCATTTGGTATCGACCTTCATCTACGCAAAAAAGCAAAAAACCGAATATGCGACATATCACCTTCATCCACTCACGACTTCATGTGTTGTCCAAGGTATGAACCAGCCTCTGATCGCATGAAGAACACATTACACTTTCAGTGTTAATAATTTGATTACCTTATGTATGCAGGTTTTCGAGTCTGATCACTCACGATTTTCCGTAGGAATTTGTATGACTAAATCTCTCGGATGCAAAATGAAAATATTGCTGTTGTTTATAGTGAAACTGTTTAACCGAACGCCAAACGCCCGCTTAAATCGCGATTAGATTACTAACTGATTATCGATTAAACCAGGTATCTGAGAATGTCACTAAATCTTATCTCTGTAACGTATTTGAAAACACAACTTCACTTGCAACTTTACATACCCGCCACTTCTTTTGTGTGAGATTTGATTTAATTTCTAAATACTGTAAAATTAAGCTAAACTATAAAATAAAAACCTAAAATTAAATACCTACTAAAAGTAACTAAATTAATAGGCAGCTATGAGTTTACCCCTGGGGAATAGGGTTCTCCCACACCAATATGGTAGGTCTCTGTGTGGGGCGCGTTAAAAACCGCCCTACGAAGATACCGGACCTGCAAGATGCAAGGGTGAAAGTAGTCTCATGACAGTGGATGTGGCCTGCATGTTCCCCACCTGCCAGGACACGCGGAGTGTGGATAGTTTCCGCTTTCCCCCGTAACCCTGGCATAAGGCGAAAGGTGGAACACCTAAGGGTTTTAGTGGCTATCCACAATTGGGGAGTGGCAATGGCATGTTTTGTCTAGAGGCGCTAGTGTCACCTCCGACCTAGCGAATCCCAGCCCACACGCCGGCCACGGATTGTCCCCCCCAAGGTTCTACTCTTGATGCAGCCTACGATCCTCGATCAGATTTCCCCTGACTAAAAAAGGGGTATAATACATTATATACGTTTCATTCAGAAAGAAGTAGTAGAAGATAATAAAGAAGGAGAATATAACTGTAAAGTAGGAGCTTAGATCGTGTTTTATTGGAATCACCGTTGCAATTCAGTAACAAATACGTCGCCATGGCAACGCCAATATCATTACAGCGACTATTGTAACGTTTTTATTTATTTAGGTTTATGGCTTGGCAGCTACGCCTTTAAGCCAGATCTTAGTTTATAATAGAGCTTCTTCATTTTCTAGCTGTTGCCTTTCAACGAAGTTCTTGTGACAACTCAAAAGGCCAGATTTGAGTATACAGTTCATATTTCTCACAAAACACATAATTACTACTCAAAAACTATCAATATCCTACAACAATTGTTTATTTTATAGTAATTATACACATTCTTAGAAAATAAAACTGCATAGCACAACATCTTTCAGTTCCCTCCAAAAACTCTCCAGTTGTAAGTCCCACCTTCGTTATATGACGTAAAAGGTGTTTTATACGTAGGTACTTCGAATTAACAATTATGTTCCACATATGGAGGGTAGAGGTAAGGAGGACTATCTAGTATGGGGATCAGTTGAAAAAGTGTCCACCTGTAAACAGCAAATTATGGTTCGAAAACTCGTCAAAACCTCAAAACTCGCCCGCTAGTGTAGGAAAAGGAAATTATAAGAATTTAGCAGTTATAAACGAAGTGTGCTGAGTTGAAAACTTTAAAAATTATAATTTGGAAAATATAAAAATGCAATAGTTACATTTTCGTGAAATACGCGGTGACAAGGAGGAAGTCTTTCATTCCTTCTTTAATCTAGTATCTTACTCTAATTATTTGTGGCGTTGTTTTTAAATATTTTCCACTTGCTATTATGGCGCCATCTTAATTTGCTGCCCTTCAGTGGACACGTTTTAATATACTGAGATGGTTCTCCTTACCTCTACTCTTCGTGGTTTCACATATATAAGAATTACTTATAACATTCATGACATACCTTATCCTTTTTTACTTAATAAAGATGTAGTAGTTTACTTGAAGTAGTTTCGTATATTAATGTATATATGCATTAATTTATTATAATTTTTAAACAAAACAATTGAGCGCTGTGGGAATAATTCAAGTTTTTATTAAAAACAAGTTCCACTAGAGAACACTTTTTGAAGGTCATACATATAAGTTAAAATTACTTCCTATTCTATGTAGACCGCTTCGTAACGTGTTATTGCTTTTAGGAAGAAGAGAAGCGCCAAGAATCTCTCCAGCAACACGTCTAGCTAAAAATGGTTTTCTTCATATTTCTTATTCAATTTCTTTCCTTTTAATGGTTTAGCGTGACCTTGTATCATGTATGGAATTATAATAATAGTTCAAAGTAAATTACTTACCCAATTAAGAACACAATTACATTACTTATTTATTTGTAAGGTAGTTTGATTTATAAGTTAATTTTATTCATAATTAAGTACCTAGTTAATTATAAAAATATTATTTTCTGAGTTTTTGTGACTAGTATACGTAATTAAACTCTGTTTTAATGGTTTTAAGCGCGGTAATTTATTTTAGGCTGAAATGTCGGAATAATAGAATCAAATAAATTCCGACGCTTAAAACCGTTAAAGCGTAGTTTTTCATTTAAAAAATAATCATTTCTGCAAATTTGTGATACTTATTGCAAGAGAATATATTTTTTTAATTATTAAGGGTCACTTACTAAGCACAGACACTTCGCAACGATACACTTGGTATATTATATGTAACAACTAGTAACAAGGCGTTTGTTTCGTTTAAACGAGGTTTCAAGACTAAGATGCTAAGGTATGTTAGGAAATTTTCTCGTGTTTCGATCAGGTGTGAAGCCTTGAATGTTACGCCATGCGACTCTGGTTATTATGAAATAACACGTGCAACTTGTTTGGAGCAAATAAGTAGGACCGGATTTACCTTAAGAGCCGCCCTGGGTCACCGAGAATAATACTGCCCTTATTATCTAAATACTGCACTATTCGAGTAAAGACCAAAAAAAGTTATCCACTGTAATTAGACTTCGAAACCTAAGTATCCAATGAATATTCGATTTTTAAGTTTGTCTTGAAACCAATAATTCCCAATTTTTGTAAATCATTGATTATAATATATATAATAATTAATTTTTATTTGATTTTTGCCGCCCTTGTCACTAGCCCCTTTTTCTCACTTGATGGAAAGCGGTTACCATCGCATCGACATTTGCAATACCAAAGGTGCTACAAACGGGCTGCTGCTCTTAAGGGAGACTGGAACCTGGTCACTAATGCCGGAACACAACTCAAGGTTGTTGTGGCCACATACTTTAGAACAGGGGGGGGGGGTAGCCATCCAATTGGGCAAACGCCCTACCACCTGGCTGTGGGTTGTTTTGACGCCTCTTACGATAGGCCGCCCGGTCGCAGGATATTATATTCTTTCTCCATTCCTGCACGGATAATAATGTAAATCCATCACTGCAAATAAGAGTGCACTCTACGAACTGTACATATATATACCTACCTAATATGAATATTTGTATTGATTTTAGATAGATAGATAACACTTTATTGTACAAAAATGAAAAAATGAACTTCCTTAAACTATATCTAAAATTGAATAGAATAGATAACACTTTACTGTTCACCACATACACGTTAAATCAACAATTTACATTGTATCTTTAAACAGTAAATGCAGGAACAATGGGCGGTCTTAAATCAAAAAAGAAAAAACAAGAAGAAGTACTCTCTACCCTGTCACTCGAGTAGAAGCATCGGTTTAAAAATAATAAAAAATTAACAATATCTTTCAGTTTAAAATTGTGTTTCGATAAACTAACAGAGGTGTGTGACGCAAGATATGTTACAATGAATTCTAAAATAATCTACTACGTATATATAAAATGGATGTTGTCTGTATATCCTTTATAGAATCGTAAATACACATTTGATCATGTGATGATCTTTAGCGAAGATGTTGTGCATGCGCCAATGAAGATTTCTGACTTGATTCACAATTGGTACCGGTAGCGTTTTGAAGCTTTTCCGAGCAGGACGACGTCTGACGGGACAGCTAGTTTTTATATAAAAGAGGCGATGCTAAAATACGTCGTGTATTTAGTTTAGAGTAATTGAGATTAATAGTTGAAGTTTCTTCTGTCATCATTTGTATATATTTTGTAGTCCGAGATTTTAAAAACATAAACACAGTTGGATAGAGTTTGCTCTTAAATGTTTATACTTTACGATATCATTATGTTTTATATGAACAATTACAAACCTTTAATGAACACCATGTCAATTGTGTTCATACACTAGGGGTTTTTACACGGATACATTGGCATAAAATTCTTATAGCTATTTTAGCATATCATCGGTTATAATAAATATATATAAAAATGCGTGAGCCGTCACGGGACGCCTGGCAGACGTGAAACATCGAAATTGTTTTGTATAAGTATATGTATAAAAGAACAGATTACGATGGGAATCAGATATGGCATAATTAAAATATAAAACATTACAAATTTGGTCCATAAAATAGTGACTATTTATTACATTAATATTTATTTTTATTAAATACAAAAATTCAAAATTTTTAAATTTAATTTAAATCTCGACAACTCAATATTTTCATCAGTGACTTCGGTAATTACGTATAGACTGCGTATAGTATTTATGTTCCATCATAAAGCGTGGCGAAGCGTCGCCACAGCCCCATCTCGCCCGCCAGCAATCATGTTTACCCACGCCTAAAGATGTTTTACATCAAAATATATTTGAAACATGCTAATAGAGTTTAGTTTAGTAGATTAAGTAGAGTTCATTCATATAATACCTTAAAGCATATTATAACTCAACTTCTAAGTTGTGGTAGTTTAGCGGGGAAAGCACTAGCGTCACTTAACTCCTACCCTTTAACTTCTTCGACGACGAAGAGGGGGTCACAGGCATCGCTTTGCCCATCTCATTCCGGTGAGGTATAGGCGAGGGGGCTTTCATCCCGTCATGGCAGATAATACCTATGATTACTTACCCGTGACAGCTTATGGCGATGAGGAGAGACGCAGCAAGGTGTGCATGCCACCTCTTCTAATATCAGAAGTTAGTCTAGTAATAATTAACAAATAGAAGGTTTCGTATACTGGCCAGAAAATATGCACCACTTAGGCAGTTTTCTGACCTAATGTGCATTTTGTTATATTTACTACGTGATTACTGACGTATCCAAACCACCAATCCGCCTTTGACAAGCGTGACGAGTACTGTCCGTTGCCCTATGAATAGGAGCCCCGACTGCACCACTGATAGTACGTCTATTGGCTATTATTATTATTTAGATATACTCAAATTTAAATTTCCATTTTATTCTCGGTCTTCCTTTGCGATATTCAAAGAAATCTTTTCGCTTAAACACTACCACACATTGCCATCTTGTCTTTTAGCAGTCACTTAAACTATGTACCTCTAGAGGTGGTTAATTTTGACAGTTATTTATGAGTTGCTTTACCGCTTTTATCGTTAAGAAGAGTTTAGGGATAAGATTTTCACTAATTAGTTGCTGAACAGGTACTTAAAATTTAACAAACGTTTCATGTATCTGCATTATTAATTCCTAAGATAATTAGCTGTAACTCGTAGAGAAACAGGCAGACAATCAATTAGAACATAAAGGTACTCATTTCTTTACTTTTAGATAATATAGATACAAAAAATACGTCGGACCAAACTCATCCCACTTATATATGGAGTGAATATTCTAGAGAAACGTCACTTATAATAATCTCATTAATGGTTAGTGCTATAAGACTAATAATTAGTATCACATCGCATTTTCCTGCTATTTAAAAAGGACGAATTAATTATTTATGATTCAGTCGCCTTCAATCTAATGGAGAGTTTCTTTGAATTGTAAGGTCACTTTGTTAAACTTCTCTATCGGCTGAGCGTTCACACTCATTTCTTTAAGCCATTCGTACATAAACATTTTCAAAATAAGGGGCATCAATAAATTTCGTGTCGTCAGGTATCAAAATTGAACATATTTAAGATAATTACAGAACTGCTATTATAACTAAATAATTACTTGATGTAAAACTGTAAAATATGTGATGTCACACGAAGGAGGGAGGAGTCTCAGGAATGTGACCAGCTGTGACAAAGACGGGGGGTCAAATGAGTACCCAGCTGAGATCTTCCCACCGCTTCGCTACTGTGCCTAGTTTGTGTTCCTAAAGAAGGTATAGCTCCACCACCACTGTCACTAGTTTTAGACTATTCTCGAATTTAATATGTACATCGGCTACTTCTAATGTTCTGATCATCAGTTCTCGTCAAGGTATATCGTTAGTGGTTCCCCTATAGGCTTCTAGAGTTAGCTGTGTTTTCTTACGCCCGGAGCAGATGTCATGTCCGACAGTTGTATATATATTTTCTTAAAATGACGTCATGTAACTTGATTTTTTAATTTTTATCCAGAAATATAAAATAGGTTTTCATGTCGGTTTCAAGTGAATCATGTGACTTGATAATTGCCAGTTATCGCAAGTCTTCCAGTTCATTGAACAACGGTTCTGTTGCTTTGAATTAGAGCGAGACCATTAGCATCGATTGTTAAAGAGGATCTCGGTCAGTCACTTGGAACATTTTACACACATATTCCAATCTAGGCTAGTTAAGGTTGTTTAGTTTATATGCGACGGATGACTGGCTGATCCTATACACCCAGTAATAATACCCTTTTTTACCAGAGTGAGCCCATTGGGTACAAACCACTGCTATGGAATCACGAGGGGCGTGTGGGATTCACGTGGTCGGAATAGCATAAACATCCCCACAGAAATGTTCGCATGCCACGGTTGGGGATATTAAAACCTCTGACCGATCTTTATTGCACCCCATGTTCGGGCAGTGAGCTCACTTACGCATTCCCCTCCAGCTCGGACGCACTATAACCGACCCCTTCGTGGGATGCTCCCTTCATTTACAAGCCAGCGAGCTGGGCCACTTCAGTTATTTCGATGCTCACGCAGAAATCGAACTTGGATCTCAGCGTTCCAATCAGTTAAGTAAACAAGGTTTTGGACAAGTGAATTACAAAGACCAATATGTAATATTAATTTTTATTTGTCAGCTCTATAAATTTTGGGCATGATCTTGAGTTGTTTTGAAAATAAAACTGCAAGCCTCTTTACAATTCCATTTGATTAATTCCTCATGTTCCATCGCTGCTATTCTAAAGATTGACATCGCGGTGGCCTCTCCCCTGGCGTAACAAACGTCTCTAGAGACAATGATAATCACCTTTCATTACCTGGGCTGTTTGTACTTTTGCCAGCTTCTCAATATAATAATAATAGTAATGCTTAAGCCACTTGCAGTTTATACCAACAGTCCGGTATCTAATGTTCTCAATACCTTAATACCTACAATAGTCCTACACTAGCCGGGGCTTGTCCTTGGGCGTATAACATAGACAGGTATAATCGCACGTCAGTGTCACGCCACATTTAGATTAATTTGTCAAGGGCTCTACGTATTGGCCTTCTCATGGCCAAACACACAAGCCCTCCAAATGTACGGGCCATTTTTGTGGCCCGTGGTCTTGCGAGACATACAAGATCATGATGCTTAAAAATTATAATAGTTATAGGATATTGTATTTTAAACAAATATTGTGTTTTTATATATTTTATACAAATATTGGTATGGTTTTATAGTTACAAAACTCCTTTGTTTGGTTTCAAAGACTCAGAACAAAAAAGCTTTGATCATTCTTTTGAGGTCAAAGTCCTACAATTTGGTTCACCAATGAATCTATGTATCCGGTTAGTGAAAACAATAATAATCATTTATCTACTCTATGGATTGTTTGTTAGATACGTGGTTCACAGTGATAATAAATATAGCATAAAACGAAAAGCATTTATAACAGAAATTCCAGCATCAGTTACGAAATGAACTTTGCAAATTAATCCATCCAAATCAGAAAACGATTGACCTTGTGTGTCTGAAAATAGATACTATTTATTCTTGAAGTAACCAAGAGCAGTAGAATTTAATGTCAGTCCAAATATGTGAACGGAGTACCTTCGCATACATAAAATCTGACGCCTATATAAACGGTCAAAATAAAATACTTGTTATATTTTCACCAGTGAACGGAAATTTGAGTACAAATGTTGCAATTGTAAATGAAGTCGGAAAACAATAGGTACACTTCAGAATAAGAACTCATATAGAAACCGTGCTGTAATAACAACAACACAGATACTGTTGTTTCATTTCACTTATGACACAAATCGGTGTGTGGAATAGAGAGGGGTATACAATATTATATCTTTTACGTTTCACGTTGAAATAAAAGTTATTGGATAGAGTATAGAAGCCGTTCGTGGCACGCGCATGGCGTCGACCATAACATGAGCGAAGAGTCTTTGAGAGCGTTGGTGCCGCGAGCAACCCATGGGTTTTGGACGTATTGCAAGAGACGCTCGGCGCCCTATAAGACACTGTCCGCGTGTGCGCTGCACACCCTGCACTATAGGTAAAGCCGGTACTGTGTTCATGCTCATTTACAAGACCTAAATGTTATTACAATCTTTTTGATATCCCATGTCGTAGTCCTGTGGGAAAACGACAGATGCAACTAATTCCAAACTCCTGCGACAAAACGTTCTGGTAGTATGGTTATAAATAAAACACTATTACCAAAGTATTTATTTGTATAATAAAAAAACGCTTAACGCAAAACATAATGTACCAGACACGTTCTGCTTTAATCAACACGAATAAAATAATATTGAGCAAAACTTTGGTTGACAATTAATAGTAAACGAATCACAGATTAAAATATATGAAAAAATACTAAAATATTATCTATGGTACAAAAATGTACCTATATTAATTAACCTTTTTATTTCACCTTTTACGCCAAAACATTTCTAGGTATATAATATTCAGTATTAAACATAATTTTTTTATTTAAATTTTCAAATGTTATTCTTTGCCAGTCCTTCTTTGTTCTGTTTTTATATGATTTAATTTTTTATACATACATTGCATAATCTTGAATTCTAATGGCAGATGTTATTAAGTCATCTAACTAGACTTGAGAGCGCTGCCGTTGATATACAAATGATATTCCTCCGCCACCGCTTTATTAACAAACTGCATAGAAATTCAAAAATTATGCTATTAAGTAAAAATTTTCAATCTATATTGAACATTTGATTATTTTAATTGCATCAGTTTCTAATCGTCTTTTTAAATTAGAATGTAATTATTAAAAAGTTAGTTCTTGATTTTAGAACATTATGAAAATTGGAAATTCTAAATTTGAAATATTGTTTTTTTTTTAAATTTAGATCAGCATTCTAACCTTTTTTTAAACATACGAACAAGTTCCAAAGAGGTTAGTTCTGTTTTATTTTTAAAACATTATCAACATCGTATCTTTTAAATGTGAAATATTAGCTAATCATCTGTAGTTTTTATATTTAAACTATGTCAAATAATTCGAAAGTTTCTTATGAAACTTGCTGTCTATTAATTAATCTATATATTTGAATATTCAGTATGTGTCTTATGAAATAAGACAATATTTTTGCAAATATTAAAAACCTGTGATTACATAAAATTAAATATATCAAGTAATACGAATGGTAACTGGAAATAAGCGACAGGTAGAGAAACGCTTTATCCGACCAAGTTTAATAGGTACGACTTTACGTGTGTGCGACGGCTTGTAAACTTGTTAGGATAATAACTTATTTAGTGTACTATAATAACGTGGAAAGTGGAACATTTTTTACTTTGCAATCTAATTTAATAACTTTTTTTATTTGGAACTATTTATAATAATTTTTAATTGGAACTACAATGACATTTTTATGTAAGTTTCGGGAGCAAAATGAGTATAATTTATTATATATAAAAAAAAATACTTAATAAACGGTGGTATCGCATTAAAATCGAAATTTTGAAAAAATCGATTTTGAATTTAAGAATTACATTCGGAGCTAAAATTTCCACTTTCCACCCTTCTACTTCTACCCTCAATTCCTATGGTAAATGATCAGTCGATGACTAATTGACGGAAGGAACCATCGATACCAAACAGCTCGTCGTAGTTGGTGGTTTCCAGGTCTCAAGGTCTCGTTGACTTTAATGGTTTCAGATTCCGCGAACCAGTCTTTGTATTCTTCTAGTTTTTTCACCCAGGCGCCTGAAAAAGTATATAATTATTTCATCACACTTCCTCCGCGGCGGTTAGTCTTCAATTGAATCTACCCTCAAAAAGGGAACAATGTTTTAAAAACACAATACGTCATCTACTTCAAGACAAAAGTTTTATTGCTATATTATAAAAGGTTTTAAACAGACAAGTAATAAGAACTTAATAATTAATTGACTAAATTATATAAATTGTTAATGACATTTAAATTAATTGTTTCTATAAATAATACTTATACTAAACAAAAGAGACATTGTATACTAAATATTTGTTTAAATTGTAACTAAGATCATCATAATCAATAATAAAATATAATCATAAAATCTGTGTACTCGTAAGGACAACAAACGACTTGTAACCGAAGCTACAAAAAGTTTGTATGCCTGTCAAGGCGAAACATATAACTCAAGACTTAGCATAACATCTGCAAAATTTTCCATGTTTCAAAAAAATAAATGACTTTGACTTAGTAAGGCCTTTACGGCATTTGAAATGTCTACCATAAATTTAATATAGAACCGCAAATAATATGAATTCACTTACTGTGGAGATCAGCCAAGGGCGTCGTAGCGCTGCCGCCGTATTCAGGGGGAAGCATTTCCTTAGGAACGTATTTGTAAAGATCCTCGGTGTTTGTGTGAAGGAAGATCTGTAATAATTATGGATACATAGATAGATATTTCTTTATACCAATATAACTTTTTACGGATTTAAAATATATCAAAATAAAGGGCGTCTTTTTGCTAAACAGCGATATCTTCCATACGACCCCAGGAATATAAACATAATGTTTATATGTATTACCTTCTTACTTTTATAATACGGCCGGCGTAACTTGGCAAATGTGAACATAGGCTCTGCGAACTTTAGAGCATGTACACTCGTGTGATGAGTACGACTCGACTCATCAGTAAATACAATAGGTCGTCCTTCATCCCTGTACTTTTTCATTGCTTTGTACTGTTGGTCACTGTATTTTCTTCACGAGTTTATATGCGCTAAAGTTCGCAGAGCCTATGTTCACATTCGCCAAGTTACGCCGGCCGTATTATATTTATATTTTAGTTGTAAAAGTTTATATGCTTCAATAGTACAACAGGCAGACAGTTCAGAGACCTTTCAAATTATTAGGGGACCGGATATTATAAACGCTACACTTGGCTTGGCCGGTTTTATACACCGGATGCCTCCGGATGTACCTACCGGATTTTTGATTCAACCTATTGGAACAATATGCACATTAGGTCTGAAAACTATCTAAATGGCACACGCTCTCTGGACAACATTCGAACCTGCATCATTTGAGAGACGGGTACGTGAAATACCTACTAAGCTATCAAGATTCTTATAAACGATATTTATACAGATGAAGTTACTATTAAAACCGTACTATATTGGAAAATAAAATACGATGCTTACCCTTTCTTTGATCTTATCCTTGATGAAAGGCTTCACGAAGTTAACGATTTTATCGACGAGTGGTGATACGTTGATCACATGGACCTCCTTGACTTTTACTGGGTAGGCTTCCTAAAAGAATAAAAACAATCAGTTTCAGATATCAACCTTCATGGAAGAAGAAAAAGAATGAGAAAACCATATCTCTCTCAAAATAAATAACATGGCTGTTGTTCTGATATATTTACTTCTCTCGCTTTTTGGGGTTTGTTGGTCTTTACAACTTAGGTTTAGAGAAAAACTGTAGTATGTCAAGTGCCAAACGAAAACTGATGTTTACTTATATAAACTATATTATTACTAGCTGTCCCGGCAGACGTCGTTCTGCCCGGTAAAAAATAGGGGTGGATCGTAGAGGGTTGAAAATCTAGGGTTGTATGTATTTTTGTATGTTGTATCATAAAAAAATAGAAATTAAAAATTTTGACTAAAAAATAAAAAATAAAATTTAGGGTTGACTACCCTAACATTTAGGGGATGAAAAATAGATGTTGGCCGATTCTCATAGATACCGGATAAGCACAAAAAATTTCATCAAAATCGGTCAAGCCGTTTCGGAGGAGTATGGCAACGAAAACTGTGACACGAGAGTTTTATATATATTAGATATAGCTGTCAAAAAGAATGGTTGTTTATGTATTCTTCATTCACGGCTTTGAGAATAAATTAATCGTTGATTTTCTTTCATGTGTGCAAATACTTTTAATAACCGCAAAAAAAGGGATAACTTCACCTCGGAAAATACCACATTTAATTGTAATTTGAGATACGTATCTTGATAAAACGAGAGTGCAGCGCACCTTTATCAAAGTTGCAGTATAGAGAATTTGTACGCCAATAAAACTATTAATTAAAACCATTAAAAAATTAATTAGTGTGAAACTTATTCATAAGCTATTCGGTTGGTTGTTTGGCGAGATATTCTCGTGTCGACTAATTTCAATCGATTAATCAGTCGATTAATTTCATCAAAATCGGTCAAGCCGTTTCGGAGGAGTATGGCAACGAAAACTGTGACACGAGAATTTTATATATTATCTATATTATTTTATATATTTTATATATATATATATATATATAATTATTTTATATATCTATCTATATATATATATATATATATATATATATATATATATATATATATATATCTATATATATAGATAGATAGATAACGGATTTTGTTTACGGACCTGTACGCAAACCAAGAACTTCTTGACGAGTGTGGGTGTGAATTTGGCGAAGTGCGTGGGCGTCGCGACCGATGCGTCCAGAATGTACACGTCACCGGCAACGCCCTCTTTCTCCTCGTTCAGTCTGACGTCACCCATCATCAGGGCCAGCTTGAAGGCATCAGCCACGTTTGGGGTCTGCACGTCTTTGTCAAGACCTGGGTGAAGACAGAACACTTTACAGAATAGCCGTGTAATTCTTTTTAAGAAATCATAACCATTTTTGAAAAAATGGAATTCCCTTTTGTCTATTTAATCTAAACCTGGTCCAAAAAAAAATCGAAAATCAATACAGGTCCTTGTAAGAAAGTGGTATGCTAAATGAACGAAAGTACATAGATTATGCAGGTACTAGGATATGTGGTCCGGTCACATTTGTCGCAGGACCGATGGCCGAAGGAGCAGATGAGGCCTGCAGTGGAGACCGGGTCTCGGTAGACGTAGTGTCGGGCGCCCTCTACCTCGATGGACTGACGACCCGCGCAAGGTCGCCGGTAGGCGCTGGATGAAGGAGGAAGACCGTGATGAGTGGCGCCGACTTGGGGAGGCCTACGTCCAGCACTGATTGGTTTACGACGACTAGGATACTACCGTGGGCGAAGTCGCTCACGGTAGACATGAAGTTCCCGCGGGATTCCCGGGACACAAAGTACCGTAGAATTTAAAAAAGAATGTAAGTAGTAATGTAACTGTTTTAGTCAAAACTATGTCGGAATTTTTATGCACCCCAACAACTACAAACCGCCTGTGGAAAAATTCCCGCTGATTTCCGGAATAAAAATATCACACATTTTATGTCATGAAACTTGCTATCACTCAGTGAAAAAATCGCATTGGAATAGGATTTTTCATTAAGCTGATTACGAATCATTCTCAGAAATATTCCTGCGGGATTCCCAGGGTAATAAGCAACGCTGATTCGTTGATTTTAAGTCGAACCGCATCGAAATCAACTATAATTGATTGCAAATCATGTGTATTAGGGTGATCCAAAAAAAAAAAATTTTTTTTCCAAACAGGCTCAAAAGTTTCTTTTGGGTCTATAAAAATTTCTGTGAAAAGATGAGCCCTTAATATTAATATTAAGGGCTCATCTATTAAAGATTGATTGAAGATTGAGCCTGTTTGGAAAAAAAATTTTTTTTTGGATCACCCTAATGTATATATATATACATATACATCACGTCAGAGGGCCACTGTGGTTGAGCGGGCTAAGCCTTTCCCGGCCTACCTCACTGCATCATAGAGGCTCCGGGTTCGATTCCTGGTATAGTAAATTTCGGAAACGTATTTTCTTCGTTATTTACTATGGTCTCGATGTCTGGGATCGGCCCCAGATTTGTCCTTTGTATGTTACCCATAACACAAGCATAACTTACTTAATTTGGGGACATACAATATGTGTGTTTGTTTGCCGATTATTATTATTATTTTTCGGAAAGGTAATATTTTCTTAGCACTTTGGCTAGTTTGAACCCACCCCAAACCAAGTGAATGCAGTATGTAGTGAGGAAAATTTATATTGACGATATATTATTATGTGAGGCAATTTCGTTTTAGTCTATTTGCAAGAATTTTATGACTATTCTACATGTTCAAGATTGCGGCTTTTTGGAGAGTTATGTAGAGGGTTTCTTTGAGTGTATTATTATTGGGTATATATATTATACATATATATATATATATATATATATATATCTATAACTAATTTTCCAAGTTGTATTTTGTCCTATACAATAGTTTTTATCATTTTACAATGGTGAAGCATTATATACCTCTCATGATGATGACACGTCTGCCTTCAGGAGTGAGGCCAGGTAGGGGTGGCATTTGGCTGTAAACAATAATAAAAAAAATAATTAAAAACAAATATCCTTAAATATTAGATATTATTTAGTATCAAATTCAGTCATTGTTCGGTTATATAGGATATAATTTCCATCTAAATAAGCTAATATTCTCTCTTAGGTTTTTCTTTATTGCATGAGTTCAGCAGACCGGCAGACGGCCCACTTAATGGAAAGCGGTTACCATTGCCTATGTACATTTGCAATACCAAAGGTGTTACAAATGCGCTACTCCTCTCTTAAGGGAGACTGGAACCTGGTCACTAAGTCCGGAACATAACTCAAGGTTTTTATGGCGGCATACTCTAGACCAGGGTTGATAGTCATCCAGCAAGGCAAATGCCCTACCACATGCCTGTGGGTTGTTTTGTCGCCTCTTACGACAGATAGGTTCAGTGTTCCTAATATTTTTAGCAACTTTGCAATCAATAATAATGTCTCGTAAAGTCTTATTTTCTTTCATGAATCATACGCGTAGGGTCTTGGAACAAGAACGGGATGTCGTGATATCATCAAGGAGAATAAACGTGATCTACAGAATCTGGAGGATAGATTCTGGCAGCAGTCAGAATTACAAATTCCAGAAAGATCAAATAAATATTAGATACTTACACTAGGCTTAAGATTTCTTGAAGTTCAGGACGTGTGACGTCACGGTCGGTGAAAAACTCAGGCACAGCTGCTCGCATTGTGAAGTACATGTCCAGCTTACGTTTGGTCTTCTCCAGGGAGAACTTGCAACCACGGAGGAAGGTCATGATACGTTGGTCATCTGAAAATTCCACACGATATTAGATTTAAGGCTGCTGTACGTCAAAGTTTGACATAAGCTCTATACAAGTAATGTCAAAATAAATTCGATGGTAAGGCAATTTAATGAATAGTAAGACACAGGGCAATAGTCAGTTTCAAAATTTCTAAAATTTATTTTCTAGTGCCAACTGTGATTGCAGAGTGTGTAAAGATTTGCGTTTTTACTGAGGTATTATCATATTCTTTAGTATACTTCTTCTATAGTTAAAGTAAGGAAGGAGTAGGAATAAACATACCGAACTCATCAGGTAGATGAGGTTCTTTCTTAAGCCACTCCTTGATATGAGCCAGGTCTGCGTCACGCGTGTCTACGTTCTCGTTGAGCTCTACGCGAATCTTCTGCCACATCTCACCAGTTGGCTGCTCCAACGTCATCTTGGCTGAATTGTCTGGTCCTGAAATTTACACACATTATATTTCATTAATTTCTCAAATCTCCGTATAAATATTTTTTATGCTATATGGTACTACATGCATGTTTAGGAGGAAAACGCAACACGAAATAAAATTATACATAAAATTTAAATTAAAATTAAAATTAAAATTAAAATTATAAAATTAATTGATGTATTGAACTCATTTTTTTTTTAAATTGAATCCTTGAGCAGTTTTTTGTCTCATCAAGACAATCTTTGAGATACATAATTTATGACTATCCATCATATTACAAGCAGATTCACTCAAATATTGGCATTTATTTTAAAATCACCTACAGATACTTCAATTTTATTTAGTGGTGCAAAATATGCACTAAAATAACACTGTAATAATAAATCTTTAATTATTGCCTACAAAGCTATTTACGCGTCTAATAATGATTGGACTTCATTAAAGATAATCACAATAAGTATATGTATGTACAAATAATACGTTTCAGAGCCACATATGTTCTGCTCCTGACATAGTATGAAGTTTCATAACCGGTTCTTTGCGTAACTGACCTTGGTGAATATTGCAATGATGCACAAAAAAGGGCCGGTAGACTCGACGGAATACATAAGAACCTATTTCAAGCTATCATATGAATCGATTACTTATACATTTTTTTAGGGATTTCTACATTTTGGTAATGATGGAACGCTGTCTTCGCCAAATCCGATTCTTTTTAATATACTTTTGTTAGCTTCATACGTATGTTAGTATGTAACGGAATCTTTCAAGTTAAATTTGATCGTCTTCCCGATTTACGATTGAGCTGAAATTTTGCACTTATATGTATATCGCGTGACAATGCAATAATATGGTACCATGGAGCTGATCTGATGATGGAGTCGGAAGGTGGCCATAGGAACTCCTGTACTAAACAAGATAGACCCGTCGCGTTTGGGCTCGTTTTACTTGTCTTGGCTATCACTCTGCTGCTACATGATATGCAGGATCTCAAAAGCTGGTATTTAAAAACCTTTATAAAAGAATTCAACTAAAAATGAAAAATAAATAATAGTTTTAAAAAAACTAAAAAAATACGCTTTTATAGAAAATCCAACAAAAAAATAGAAAATTAGTTTTAATAAAGTTGGATTTTCTATAAAAGCGTATTTTTTTAGTTTTTTTTAAACTATTATTTATTGTAAATAATGTAAGTCATAGTCATTTGTCTCAAAGTCTATGGCGCTTCACAATGATGTACTTTAGTCACAAAAGAAAATATGTGTCAGCTCCGATGCACGACTGGAGTTTACTTCTTATGTACATTTATCTTAGAATATGTAAGTATGGAATTTCAAAATGGTCTAATAAAAAAAGACGTGCGTCTCGAGACGCACGACAGAAATGATAACTTGCGTAAGAGAAAGGTAAGCCAGACAGACTGGCAACGTAGTGCGTTACGTAACGAAGCAGTTTACCCTCCCATAAGAAATTTTTACTTCAAAAACGTAATGCTTATATTATCTCACTCCTCATGAATTTTATATATGACGGTTTTCATAATGCGTCTCCCGGACGCATTATGAAAATCGATTCTTAAGTAGGAAACTCCAATAAAAATTAAGGGTGACCATCATACATATAACTTCGAATCGAATTATTAACTGTTTTGCTTAAGTAAAGTAATGGGATATAAGTAAAGTTATTAGTTGCCGAAGTTGAAAAAATGGTTTTAAATAATAATAAGCCAAATAGTAACAGTCGAATTACGTGTAATGCCATCTATTGAACTGCATTTAGAAACTTTGCAGAAAATCTTACATTTATTAAAAGCGAATATTCAAAATTTGATCATATCCACTTAATATTTACTCAAGTTTACGCGACTTTTTTACATAATAAAACGACGTTTTAACGGTTTTAAGCGCAGTAGTTTATTTGATTTTTAGAAGCGGTAGTAAATTAGAGAGGTTCCCATAGAGTAAATAATAACCATAAACAAAATCAAAACTAAATAATTAAAATGAACAAGTTGGCGGTTAAATAAAACTTTAACAATACTCGTTGACTCTTCATCTTTGTCGTCCGTGATACAACTATTAGAGTGGGCGAAACGTCGGAATAACCAAAATCAAATAAATTACCGCGAATAAAACCGTTAAAACGTAGTTTTATCATATTCACTTTTTAGTGCCATCTATCGTTAAACATGGAGATACGTGTAATAGCACTAATCCTGGTAATTCCAGTAGCAGAAAAGGAAGGCACTGTCACAGTACTAATACCCATGCTTAATATAATATTCTTTTACTTGGATTGGTATCAGTATTGGCCAAGACGTGCTATATTCTTCTTCCATGCTTCAACAAATATTTAGTACTCATGCAAAACTAAGCGAGATATAATAATTAGCAAAGCGTTCACCATCGAGAGTAATTATTACTTGTAATGTTTAGAGAAACTTAATTTATAATTAAGCTAATTATCCCGTGATTTACGTACCGTGACCGTTTTCGTGCGCTAAAAATGCTACACACTAATGAATTTTAAAACAAAAATCTCCACTTTCACTGTTATGAATCGCAAGTGAAATCGGAAATTATGCACGGCTTACTAAAAATAACTAACTTGATTGAATTTACGATAACAGTCACTTTATTCAGAGATTAAACCGAAACATAGACATATATTTAATGCAATTTAATCCAGTGCCATCTATTGATTAAAATAGTAAATAGTGGTAATTTAACCATAATAGAAAAATATCTTATATGATCGACTCCCTGTGTAACTCAAGATGGTGCTGTAATCGATATAATTTTTCTTTTGATCCGAGCTGGAATGGAGAAATGACAAACACAATTTCCTACGGCCGGGTGACCTTTCGTAAGATGCGATAAAATAACCCAGTCAAGTGGTGGGGGTATTTGCCCGTCTGGATGGCTAAAACCCCTGGTCTACAGTATGCCACCATATCAACCTTGTAGTGTTACGGCATTAGTGGCCAGGTTCCAGTTTCCTTTTAGAGAGCGGCAGCACATGTTAACACCTTTGGTGTTATTAACTACATTCATCTTGTAGTTTAACATTATTTTTGTCACGTCACTTTCACCCCTCCTCATTATATGCCCATACTAACTTAGTCTTCTTCTCTCAATTTTTGAGTCACTGGTGCAACTTTCAAAGATTATGTACTCATTTTTGACCTTACCCATACAATTATTATGAATATAATTACTAGGTAAGTAATTTTAATTTATTATTTATATAAATTATATTCTGAATTTTCACTATTCTATTTATTTGATTAATTAAGTAGCAAGACGAACTAGGTTTGTTAGAATAGATAAAATTAAAATCATTGTGGTCATTAGCATTTAAAGTAGTCTCTTGGGGCCTTACTACGTGACTTGCGAAATCAAAAGCCTTAGTAATCTTCGCACCATAATAATTGGGCACTTACAAAACATGTTATGTAGGCACTTGATTATTTTGTTGTTATTATTATTTCTTTCCATGTTATTAAACGTTTTTATTTTTAGGTTGATACCATATTCATATATTTTAATATCACTGAAAAAACTAAATATTTATTTCTTTTTCTTTAGCTTCTTTTAAAGTACCTTATTATTTTTTTTTAAAAGTAAGTTGATAAGTTATGTGAATGTATGTTTATGTACATTAAGATACACTTAATTGTTTAAAATATCCAAATTAGACACAGCAAGAAATCCAATTCGGCTGAGTACAGTCCTTTCTTACATTGCGTCATAACTCACAAAATATTTTACGTTATTAGCTTCTTTTTTTAAATCGTCCGCTATATGGTTTCGAAACTAAAAATAATATTTAATCGAAAATACCAGCAATCTCAAAACTTACTCAAGGACTGTCAATTTTCGTGGAAAGGATTTTTAAAGCTCTATAATGACGATTTCCATCCAAATGTAAATTGTGAAAAATTTTTTTTTATATTCAACCAATCCATCAATATTTATTAGCAAAAACATAGGTAAATGAATAGGTATTACATAATATAAAGTTTCCAGTATGTTTTATCATTTACATGACGTGCTTACATTAACTAAATTATATGATTTAAGTTTAAATCACTGCAGTACAGCACACCACTTGAAATGTATGACCGTTCCTATCTCTAGTAAGCTGTCCGTCCTCCGCTCGGTAGATAGCTGGTTTTGATAGGAAATGCTATCTGTGATAGGTTATTGCTAATAAGTACAAAAGGATATATATCTTTAGTAACTTAAATGACGGATAGATAGCTTATTGCAAACGGCCGTTAGTGAGAAGTGTTTATTGACGCCTATAGACGTTTGCAGCACCAAAGATGTCACCAAAAAGCAGCCGGCCCCCAAAGCGACTAAAATTTGGCCATTGATGTTCGAACCACCGAACAAAACTAAAGATTGTTATGGTGGCAAGATTTAGACCAGAGGTTGTAGCCATCTAGTCGGCAGATGCCCTTGTGCCACCTGTCTATTTCTGTAGTACAGTGATTCTTCCATTATATGATAATTGTACACAATTTGTTTCGTATACCTTATATCAGATTATGAATACTGGATCATCCCTTAGCTACTAAGCTGTTTGAGCAAGAAATAGATTTGAAGACTGAGGTAAACCATGACTGTCAATAAGTAAGGTGTAAAATATTTTTTCTGCATTATTTTGTGATGACTTATTTGGCCTGGTTTCTGAAGTATGCATCGTGCAATTCAAATCGTTCCCATTTCTTTTAATAACCCAATAAAACTAAATCTTTTGACCGAGAGATGATCGACCGATTGCTTTCCAAATTGCAGCCGGCAGAGTAACGGTTTTATACCGCTACACAACACAATGAGGTTTTTATAATGGCAAGAAGCACGGAAGTCACGCTTGAATGGCTAAAGTATTTGTAGGAACAAAGTTACTGCCAATATCACAGTGGTCTTAAGAGTTTGTTATCACAAAGACAAGCTGATGTGTTTGGATGATTGACTTGTTTCTTCAGCTCCATAAGGCTATTGACAGGCCTGCCGCAAACATGGCGTTAAAAGTTTGGCTAAATACGATCGCAGCGGGTTTTAGTTAACTTATGAAAGATCAGCCAAAATTAAGTGGTGTTCGGCGTAATGCCGAACCGTTCATCTAGTGATTCTTTCCCTCAGAACGCGTTCAATTTATTTTGAATAGCAACCAACTAAGCCATCACGCGACGCGTTATGCGACCGAAGTTCGGCGAACGTAGTTGAACCATTTAATTACATACAAAATAATTATTGGTATATTGGTTTAATACTTTTACAGCCTGAAAAGTAGATAATTTCACCTCTTCATATTGCCAACAATAATAGAATTAATAAAACTAAAAGGTTTAAAGTAGGTTTACATAATACAAGAAGATCTTGACTAATTTTTCATCGCGTAATGCGCTGAACTACACACCGCGTAATTACAACTCTTCGGTACTATTGGTGTCATGCCAATCGAATTCTAAGATAATTCATTGGCCAAAATGTTGCCATCGTTCCTTCGTCGATGTCTCGTTACTCTTAGGTGGAGTTGATAGGTTAGTAAGTCGAGTTAACTCTTAAAAGATTTTGCCCCGTTTTAAATTGGAGAGCAACGACCTTCCGGAGACTTGGTCTTGGACCCGCAGGAGTCTTCCCAGTACCAACCTACACAGCACCGTTCGTCGATTTGCGGTTTTGGTGGTTCTCTGGTTTCGAGTAGGCTGCATCAATGGCTTGTTCGTCTATGTGGGTGAGATGGCCAGTTTAGCCTTATTTGGTCATGGCTTCTGATGGCCTCTCTGCGACTTTGCAGCGTTTGTGACCTCCCTGCATAGGTCTCCTTTGAGCGTAAGCACATACAGGGGGGTCGGTTGCTAGAGGCCTTGATAAGTTCAGATTTACAAATGGATGAGAAGTTCTTAGAAAGGCAATTGAAGAGCTGACAGTCAAACTGAGATACTTTTTATCATCCTATACAACGCTATTGTCATAATTTTCGTACGACCGTATACTTATGACGTCTTAAATATTTACAAGTACAAAGAGTCAAATAGCGCAGTTATTACTGTTTAAACAGTAATTAAAGCTACTTCTATCATGATATCTGAAAAGTAATACTTTCTTTTATTTGTTTCTGAACTCCTATTGCATGTTCGGAACATAACCAGATAAAGCCAAGAGCGTGATAGAAAGGGCATTTTTCCAAACTTTGTCAAACATATTTCAACCTTTCCAAGACCTTTTTTTATTGCTGAAGCATAGCAGATAGGCTGACGCCAAATGTGATGGTGAGTGGTTACCATCAACGGTAAGTAAAAGGGTTCAAGGTAACACAAAGTAAAACCAGTCAATTTCTGTTTCTTCTTTTTCATCGACGTCACTTTTTTATTTGTTTTTTTGTGTGGGTGATATTGTCTGCAGTTCCTTTCATTGTAACACTTGTGTTGGTATTTAATAAAGAGTTGCTTATATATACAGATAGCCTTTTCCCACGTCAAGAGTATTAAATGTATGTATATTATAATCGTTACTAATTACTCTATGAATAACAATTACTTTTTATGTTTGTAAACATAATTTTTATTGTTATAAAGACAATAACATTTGATGTAATTGCTATGGTAAAGTATTTATTTACTTTAAAATATTATCTTATGATTCTTTTAGTTTTTGTAAGTGCAATAAAAAAAATGTTTTGACATGAACCAAAGCATTTCACCCTGTAATTAATCTTAACTAACTAATATTTATATATTCTGTGAAAGTCAACTTATTAAAATGTTTGCATAATTAAGACCTGGCTTAAAGGCCTAGTTGCCAAGCCATAAATATAAAAAAAATGTTTGCACATTTCTATTTTTCTGTGTTCCATTTTCAATATCTTTAGCACGAACTAATTAGCAGTCTTATTCGTAGAGAGTTAGAGTAACTTTGAACACTTCTTTATGGTTCTTAAAGATGCGTTCAATCTTACTTAAGGTCTCTATGAATAAGACCTTAAGTATATATTTTACGATACATTTTATTAATACATATACTAAAACAATCATAAGTCGAAAGTAAATTTAAGCCTGTCCAATTTTGACTGATTTTGTAATAATAAAATTACGTTTTAACGGTTTTAACCGCGCTATTTTATTTGTGTTTTATTAATCCAATGTTTCGGTCACTTTCTTTTTGTTTTGGTGCTTAAAACCTTTAAAACATAGTTTTATTACGTGTACGCGAAATTACTAATATTAATATTACGTTACGTGTGCGCGAAAACTTAGGACAATGCTCTGATTTGGTAATGTTAAATAAATATAAGCCTGTATATATAAAGCTCGAGAATTTCTAGCATTTTTACTGGGCGACTGTAAATTCTTGTAAATAATCTTCTTCAATGCTACCATCTTATTTTTAAAATATTATGTTGCATGTCGGAAACAAATGTCTCTTAACTCAACAAATAATTAGTAATTAGGAAATTGAACTCAATAATTGTTTTTAAATAAGTTATAAAATTGTTAGCGAAATGTAACTTCGAGCGGTCCACAAAACCTCCATGGCATAGCTACAAATGTCCTGCTTTCACATATTGAACAGTTGATTAAATATGAATATTCAACATACATCACATTGATTAGATGAATAAGTCGTGTAAAGCTTCTGTATTTAAAAAAGAAATTAAACAAATCGTTACGGCGGCCCTGTATTTTCTCTTAGTGCCAATGGCCGGAATTACTCAACCAGTTGTCGATTAACTTAAGTATACATTCGCTTGTTTCGTTACGTGAATAGCTGTTACAAAAGAGATTGTTATTATTGTGATTATCAATTTAAAAAGCAAGACACGTAAATCCTGAATGTGTAACGTGATATATGAAATTTCTACTGCCACGATCGAACGCATTTGTGAAGAAAAAGCTGTTAGGAGCCAAAGTAACGTGGTTTTCAGATACTTGAAGGAGGCTCCGGATTTTTCAATTCAAAAATATTATATTTTAGGTAATTTTTCCATTACAGATTTTAACAAAAACGAATTATTGAGCACATTTATTCATAGCGTTCCAAACGTAAATCTCAAAATTTAAATATATTTTTAATTTCTATTATTCCTCCATCTCGCCAGCAATGGCGAAATAAAGGTTTTATACAAGTTAAGTTTGTTAGTCATTTAAAATAACTTCTAAAGATTTTAATATATGGATCGATATGAAAGTTTCAACAATAATACAGGAAATAACTGATTGAATAAATGACCATAAGAAAGACGGAATATATGCGTGTATAAAATGATATTGAAATTTAATTAATAATAAATATAATACAAGAATACTCTCAAGTTCCTAAAAGCACCTTACCACACGAAACATCCAAGATATATAGCACAACTCTAAAAGCACAATAGAAAAATTGCGAATAAAAAAGAAAATCACCTTTAAATTGGAAAATTAAGTCACAAGCCAAGGTCTCTACGATATAAACACTGGCACTGGAACGCAACGTGTTTACAGTTTAAAAATCACTTATTAAGAAAAAAAAGAAAGTTGTTCTATTTTTAAATTTTGCAGCGCGCCCAACCGCGCTGGTCCGAATGCGGTCGCCACAGACGTTGCGCGGTTTTTATGATTTCGTCACGCGCTTTGAACTCGACTGCAATTGCAGCTGGGGGGAGGTTTCAGTGGTTGGTAGTGTATCTGTGGTTAGGGTTGTGGTCTGTTTAACAGCGGGTTTGTTGTACCAATAAATAATTTAAGACGGTAAACTTAGGGAACTAGTTGCTAAGAAACCCTTAGGTATATACAAGTGGGCAAACAAAGCAGTGTTAATGGCAGCTTATCCCAATTTAGTCGCGCACGAAATTATTTTTAATATACGAAAATTCTAGTTGTAAAATGTTAGGAAAACGAATTAAACGTAACTTTGAAAACTTCCTAAATCCTATATACTACGTCCTGTCCACGTCATTGATGTGATCACGTCAAAATATTTTCGCTCCGATTTCTGCATTATACTATGGGGGAGTTCCTTTAGACTTTAGTATCTCATAAAGCCCAAAATGCTCCGTCTGACATTCCGCAAGCCGACCGCAGTCGTGGCGAAAACATCGCTAATGACGTCATAATTTTCGCTCATGCAGCGCTCACAATGATCCATGTCAAGAGGTGGATCGAATAACCGTTTCACTAGAGTTTACGATCGTGATACTAGTAGGCAAGTGGAACGGGAAAAATCATGGTCGTGAACGTGGTCGTTGTGAGTCTCTTGTGGAACGTAGCCGATATATATATATTTCTTCCAGAAATTTTAATCAAAAATTTTAATAACTGAAAATATATTTTAAATAATAAACGTTAAAAAGAGATATAACAATTTTGATTCTGTAGCGCCATTTGATTTTATGCAGGGTCTACGAGTTTCACAAAGTTACATTTTTTGTTAAGTGATTTTCGTTCCTAGCATTATTCTTTTATAGTCTATAGGTACTTAAATATAGAGATAGATAGATAGATATACTATAGTTCACCAAAATAAAAAAATACAAAATGGATGACTCCAATAATTTCGGCACACAGTTATTTATCTCCTATTCATTTTCTTTTCACTCAATCGGGCCATTAATATCACCGACATCTTTAGCTCAATATTTCGCATTCGCTGGAATATGGCAGTGTATATCCAGGTGTAAATTACTTATTTTTTTATTTTTTAACTCATAACTCAATTAATAAGTGCTATTTGACTTTTTTCTTATGTATGCGATTCAAAGTTAGTCGCGATTCCGAAGGTAGTCTATTAAGGTGAACGCACACGTATCCGAGTCGACCGCACCGAAAGAATCGACCAGAACAAAATGCAGAAATAGTACTCGCTCGTTGCTCTGTCATACGCAACTGATAGAATGTGAGCGCATCTGTCGAGTCGAACGCATAAGCCGAGCCGAATCTGATGACGTCATCCGAATTCGTCTAGGATTTCTGGGGTTCTTCCAGATTAGGACGATTCGACGCGGGGAAGTGTGCGAGGTTTCATGAGATTTCATATATAGAATTCTAAAATTCGTTCCGGTCGACGCGTTCGGCTCGGACAAGTGTGCGTCACCTTTATTCAAACGCTCAACGCCCACCAAAAGTTTTAATTATTTATTGATACGCTTCTGGTGTCACCACAGCCTAACCACCAAACGAGAAACTTAAAAAACCACGCGTCATCATGGTCTACATGATATTTCAGAAATTAACGTTAAATCCACACAGCTATAATTATGATAACAATCTTAGTTTACCAAATGCATGATACAAATTAAAATACGTTTCAGAAAAATAGTGGAAGTTTTTTGCCAAGTGGGGTCCGTCCACGTACAGTAGAGTATCTCGCTGAACTGACGAATGTAAACCGTTTTATAATTTGATAATGGAATAGACCCATGATGGAGTAATTTATTTTGACTATACCTCGTGGGGACGGCTAGATCGGTGTGATATCATGCTCTCACAGAATATCGGCGTGAATCAAATCAAATTCGTTTATTTCCAAAAAAAACTTGGCTTGGCAAGATCTTACATTTTAGTTTGAAAATCGTACATTATATTCTTGCCAGATTGACGTGAAAAAATATCTAACATTGCATCAATTATGTAGAAAACGTTTACCTTAATCATTATGTTAATACGTGAGTGACGAAGGAGGAAATAAATGACTAATAATATTTAAAAAATATGCATAAAATATATTTTAAATCGTTAAAAACAAACATTACACATAGTACCATATATTTAACACACACGCGCATTAATATACTCTTCTGTTCATAGTTAAGTCAAATTAACAGTGTAGCCTTGGCGCCATAGACCCCATAGACCCGATCCGTAATTCCACTAACAGTTCATCTCAATAACCCGGTCGTACCTTTTTTTCTCATTTCCTACAATAGTCTACACTAACCGTGACTTCTTTGGGTGTATTTTTATATAGTATAGACAGGGATAGTCGCTGGTCAGTGTTACGTCACTGATTACGTCAGATTAAATTCAAGGTGCCCCTATGTGTTGAATTCCCATGGTAAGCCCCCCAAAAGTCCGGTCTATTTTTATGGCCCGTGGTCTGCAGAGAAACTGAATCTAAGCGCTTATTGAGTAAACTTTTTTAAACAATTTCTTTTTAATCTGAAACGCCAGCCTTCAACAAATTGTGTTTCATGCGATAAGTGAGATTCCTTGTTCTCTTTACCCATTCTACTATTCCAAATTCATATCCCATCCCCTCTGTCCCGTTTCTCCTCCCGATCGCTTCATTCCCTCCCCCATTCCATCCTCTTAACGCCATTCTAAAGTCTGGCAACGCGTTGACTTCGACCGTGGCCAACGTCTATAAGCGACGGTAACTACTTTTGATAAGCCGGGCCGGCTTCATGTTTCTGATGGTCGCAATTTAAACAAAACACTTCATATCTCCAAAACGACTCAAAAGACACTTTTGTTGATGCATTTAGTTTAAATTATCCCTGGTACCGGTAATAAATTACAGGAAGAACACGCTTTTTGGTTTTGGTAATTAATGTTGCTACTATTAATATTTACATATGTAAGTAAATGTCTATGTATAAGTAATATTCAGACGTAATTTCTGTATTTGTTAATATACGAGTAAGTTAAAAAATACAGAACCGTATAGGAACTAACTCCGAAAATCTACATAGCTCGTGTAAAATTCTTAATCGCAGTAGTAGTGACGTCAAGCATACTAATTAACTCTAATCCCAAAAATAAATTTTAAACAAATATTAGCTTATTTCAAATATAATTACACATATATAATCGACTCTGACAGACAGTTTTAACTTAACATTGACAGACTGACAGATTTTATTATTCTTGTCATTTTTTGTTTAAAATTGTATTTTTCATTTAAGCTGTTTAAATCTAATTAGTTTTCCGCAAATACAAAATATTATATTGTAAAATTCTAGTAAGTATTTCATTGTTGTAACATTTATAAAGATGTGCTAACAATAGACGCGCAATCTAAATTGATAAGGCGGTAGTCCGGTAAAGACGCCGTAGTTTGCATTCAGCCTGACATTATTCGCGAACTACGTATGCAACGAATAAACCTATAAATGGACTAAAGTAAAAGTACATGCGCGTTCTAGAATTCTTGAGGCTTCCAGCGTAAAAACGTCAACTTTTTGATGTCAAACAAAGTTCAATTTCAATATAGTGCCCGAGAAAACATGACGAGCATTTACACGTTTCAAAATTGATCATCAGTATATCGTGAATGCGAATTTGGAGTAGTTCACCTTCGATTACCCTAGACGCTACCTTCAATTGTAAGGCTGACATAGACGGATCAACTAAGTTGATTTATATTTTGTTGAAAGGTACAGAATAGAAAATACACCAATATTCAATGATTTTCTTTTATTTAATAAAGCCTAGTTAGACCTGCAATTTCCCTTGATTTAATCACGGTCTATATGAAAAGTTATATCTTTATATTATTTATTTATTTTATAGACTGGTAAACAAGTGCCTTTTGGACCAACTTTTTTCGGCAGTCTCCGAAAAATATAAATGAAAAATTAAATTTGAAAAATCTTTATTACTTCTTGAGATATTTACAAAAAACTAAACCCCCTTTTTTTAGGTAATTGTTAATAACTTTTACTATTTTTGCAAGCGGAACTTCATTTTTTTCAAAAATCATCTAGATGCCATTGCGAATCGAATCACGACACCTCATTTATAATTTTCGGAGACTGCTGAAAAAAGTTGCTCCAAAAGGCACTTGTTTACCAGTCTCATATGCATGTATGTAATTCCTTAAGACTACTTGTAAATATAATATAGTATGGTTATGTTTATACAGTTCTGTGTCCACTATAGATAATGTTGTTGTGCCAGCCTGAATTTATATGGTTTTATTCATTTCTTGCGTACACATTGGAACTCGTTACTGTATCCGCTCGGTTACAGTAACGGCTCGTAGATGAGTACGCAACTTGACAGATCTTCAGAGCAGAGGACTTTAAGAGTTTTTTTTGCGAAAATGGTTACTAAGTCCTAAATTACAGGAACTAAGACATTTCCTGACGCAAGTTTTGTAATGTTTGAACTTAGTTATACAAACTGGCAAATCGTCCACTGGGTATTAGTTTTGAGATGATGATCACAAAAAGTTGTGAAGACAGATCAAGGAAATACGTTAAATTTCTCACTATATTCCTGCTTACTGCTTTGGAAGTGATCACGATGCAAATGATGAAAATTTAACGAACTTTGTTGGCTAAGGACCCAAAATGTGTCCTTAGCCTCTGAAACGAGACGCCTCCTGTTTCTGCGATGTGCGACTTCTTGCCAGTTAAGGGCTTGAAGCTCACACGGTTCAGCTTCCACTCTGTATACTTGGGCGACCGACCGGACGTCGCCTGTCCGATAGTTCCAAATAGGCCTCTTCACGCTTTCATCCTCCTATCCTGTCCCATCCGTTCCAACGGACCGAGCCAACGGAGGTGGTGAGATGTTATCTCTTCTATTGTGTTAGGCTCGACCCGAGATTGTGAATTTGGATGAAATTTATTCAACTTGAATATTCTTAAATAGAAAGTTGCAGAAACTTCCTGATTGCAAAAAGTCGGCGTACAAAACTCTAAAAACTTTTTGATGTCTTTTTACTCTTTACGTTTTGTGTAGGCCTAATGACCATTTACGCAATTACGAAACAGACAAATTTCGTTGCCTTTTTATATATTTCTATATACGTAACTTTTATTATTATGCGTTGAATGTACATGTAATTATGAAATATCTTATGAAAGTTATAAAAATAACTTACATTACTTAATACACACCAGTAGCCTTTTGTGAGTTGGAAGCGCGCATTGACGATTCCTCTATGATAATTCATACAAATAGAGTTATTTTATTTATTTATTCCATGTCCCAAATCTTTTTGACTAACCATTACGCTACCACGACGCAAACAATATTTATAAAATAAATAATTAAATTAACCTTCCAAAGGAACCGCTAGGTTAAATTTTTATTTTTATTATGGAATTATAATACCCACTAAAGGTAATTTAATGAGTAGTAATTATACTCTTGTTAATCGTATAAGTGTATGAATATGTATTTTATATAATTGTTACAATATGTTTTTTTGTGTTTCTTTAATACCCTTTATATTCTTACAGAAGTAAATTTTCATGAAATTTAATAAAGTATATATCTACGAGTAGTTAGGTACTAGTGATAATCAATTAAAATGCCAGGAAGAAGTTTAAGGAGGAGGGATAAAAATCAAGTCATTAAAATAATATTAAACTGAAACCCGATGGATATAACGATAAAGGTATGTTATAAAAGATATAGTGGACCGCAGGCTAGAACGAGGAGTAAGGACTTTAAACGTATAGTTAATTAGCTTAGTGAATTTGGGATAAGGTGAAAAAGGGAGAAAAGACGTATACAAGAATTGAGAAGTATAGAAAGAAAAGACGAACAATTTTTTTTTGATAACGCAGTGAATGACTTTTCTTGCAGCACACACAAGGGGCATGGATGCGAAAGGAGGCGAACTGCACGTGTGCGTGTAGGATTGATATCGGTACCTCAACTCCGAGAAGAGAGCGCCGACGAACTACCAACAAAATCTACCTGCGTACAGACGAAGATAACTTCGTTAGGACGCCATAGGATCTACAAGACAGTTACGTGACATCTTAGTGTGTAAGAAACCCAGGGAAAGCAAGTAGCACCACTACATACAGCAGAGGTAAAAGGGCATTGTTACCCCCTTATACAGCGGCTCACTGCTATAAAATTGCCTCAACTCTAAATGTTTATAAAAAGGAAAAAGAGAACCATAAACAACTATTGTTCCGGCAATATTTGAGTTCTTTTATCAGTTGGTGCCGAATGTTACCACATCAATACTATCGCGTATGTAGGCACAAAGTCATCTCAAAATTATGATATTATTAAACATTACGAAATAACCTTAACGCCCTTCAGGTGTTTTGTACATTAACTTTGTAACATCAAAATAAACAAGTTTTATTTTAATTGCTAAAGGTAAGTTTAAAAGATACAAAGTTCCCTCCGCCTTTTCAAGGTGACCAGGTGAAACTGAGAAATATCTCTCACCTCTAAACTAATCACTTGTATGATGTACTTCACTATTCTTTCTACGTCTATTGCATAGGCACGAATTGATAGATCATCATTTTCATTATCTATAATATAATAAAATCTAGCTCTTCTCGGTGAAGCTTACTCCAATCGTCTCTATTCTAGGCCAGCTATTTCACTTTTTTGTATGATATAACACGTATCTTTTCCTTTACTTGATTGCCAAAATAAGTCGTTATTGCTACATACAGCCCAAATAAAATTTGACGTGTAATAATGTCGTCAAACATACCTAAGCCACTGCTGGAAGTAGGCCTCGAAATGTTTACGCCCCATACCTCGGTACCGGGGTCTAGGTTCAAGCGGAAGATCAGCGTTGGTTTAGTAGATCGACATTTTGCTAAGCTTGATCCAATATTTCAACTTATATTATATCGTGTTACTTTGTGGTTATTTTCCTTTTTGTATTATATCACTATAAATGTGTTTTTATCACTTGTGTATGTTCGTCCTCAAATAAATATCTTTTCCTGCTTCATCTGACACTTATAATCAACATTAGTCAGGTCTTCGACCTGGAAGACGTATTACACTTGATTTACCAAGACGAAGTCTACAGAATATGTATGCTCCGTTAGCCATCTGTCCCACGTGCGTGGGTACTGGTGGGTAGTTCTATATTTTGATATCCTTGATACCTTACCGAGGATGCCCTTATCTTTTTGTTTTTTTTTAATTATTTTTATTGCAGGGTTTCAGCAGACACGCAGACGGCCCACTTGATGGAAAGCGGTTACCATCGCCTATGGACATTTGCAACACCAAAGGAGCTGCAAATGCGCTGATGCTCGCTTAAGGGAGACTGGATCCTGGTAACAATACTATAAAAAGCATCCAATTTATTTAGATTTTTTTACTTTCTTTATTTATATCCTTTTCACAAAACAGAAGAGTAAAATAAAATACCTATAAAACTAGAATTGGAACAAAAACGAAAATTTAATGTCACATTCCTATTTTTATTGAAATTCCTCATAATATTTCAGAGTCTCTACGTAAAGTATGAGAAACTTTCAGACCGAAACAAACAAAATTCAAAGAATTGAACCTCGTATAAGTGGCAGATTTCACTCAAAGTTTTGCATTTAGTTTGAAATCACAGATGATCACAAATTCGGCATGGTACTTTTCTTAGAAGATAATTAAGGGAATTCTTCTCTATACTTACTTTATTTGTTGAGTTGACTTCGGGGTTGAGACTTTCGAGCCATGGAGGTTAGACTTATCAACTTTATCGAAACCTTTTAAGGCGATTGAAGGAATTCTCGCATGACCAAAGGGGTGGCCTATATTTAAGGCAACGGATTAGCGTTGCCATACAACGTGGGAATGCGGCTTCAATTTTGGGGACGCTCCCCACCGACAGCGATCTCTACTACATCTTTTACTTGTAAATATGTTTATGATAGTATCTCATTTGTAAGTTTTTTTTGTAGATTAATTAATTTACAATTTAGTTTCTTTATTTGATATAAATTACAAATATAATAAGTGTAGAGGAGAATTTCCTATGACCATAATGGACCGCAACCACATTTTTAAAACTCGTGCTAGTTTAATTTTTGGTTACGATTTGCTTAATATTGTTTATCTACAAGGCACTTGAATCGAAAAAATTCTTAAGAAAATATAGGACTTTAAAAGAGCGTGGAACTTGTGTTTTTTATTTTATTGCATTAGTTCAGTAGATAGGCAGACGGCCCACCTGATGCAAAGCGGTTAGGTTAAGTTAGATTAGGCAAATGCACATCAAAGGTGCTCAAGGAAGGAAGGTGGTGCCTGGCCAGCAACGCCGGAACATAACTCAAGCTTGTTATGGCCTGGCAGCCATCCAAACGGACAAATTCCCTATCATCTGGCAAATTGTATAGATGATGATCTCTCAAGAAGTAGTCTACAAAAGGAAATTGCGTTTGAAAGGTGCACGAATGACATAGTAACACTCGTTCCGTTGTTCGTAACCGACGGTAATATTAAGCCCGGAAAGTGGCTAATGTTAATGCTATGACTCACCGGTGGTTCGATCCTCCCACCACAGGTGTAGTACGTTCTCATTGTACTTCCGACTTGCAACCGGTTCCTATATCTTACCATGTATGCTATCTATATTAAGCAGATATATAATTTGAATTATGATATACCTGCGAGTTCGTCCACGCTGGACTTAAAATTGCCGTGGGATTCCCGGGGCATAAAGTACCGCAGTATTTAAAAAAAAGAATGCAAGCTATGCTATTGTTTTAATGAAACGGTGTCGGAATAAGCTAATTTTTATGCACCCGAACAACTACAAGTGCTCCCGGGAATATTTCACCAGGAATCCCGGGATAAATGATTAAAAAAACTAATTCCCGGGATAAAACTTTATATTACATCAAATTTGTTATCGATCAGTAAAAAAAACACTTTGCAATTTGTTTTTTTTATTTCTTCATTTTAAATAATTCCCAAAAAAATCTCACAGGATTTACGGGATTAAAAGCAGCGCAGTTATCAAGTCTAAGAATTTATAGAAATCGGAACAGTAGTTGTTATGTGAATTGATGGCTAACAGCCAAGTGGTAGATAGTTACATTACAGCTAGTCGACAACTTAGTCGTGGGTATTTTCTCAGTAACAGCTAATTAGCCGATAATTATTATAATTATCCGTGCAGGAACGGAGAAAGAATACAATTTCCTGCGGCCGGGCGGCCTATCGTAAAAGGCGACAAAGCAACCCACAGCCAGGTGGTAGGGCATTTGCCCAACTAGATAGCTACCACCCCTGGTCTAAAGTATGTCGCCATAACAACCTTGAGTTGTGTTCCGGCATTAGTGACCAGGTTCCAGTCTCCCTTAAGAGAGCAGCAGCGCATTCGGTAACCGCTGTCCATCAAGGGGGCCGTCTGCCTGTCTGCTGAACTCCAGCAATAAAAAAATGCGGTTTTTTAAAATAGTGTGGACTGATTTTTTGAACTCTTAAATTGACTTTTTTACAATAATAATATTTTAAGAAATGCAACTAATTTGAAATTAAATTAATATGTGTATAATAATTTAATGTAAAAGATGTTATATAGATTGATTTAGTTGATAAATCTAAATTGAAGTCAGAAATGAAACGTCTAATTATTGGCTTTATTATAAGGTAAACATAATGCACGGAGTTTATGTCAAACTGACCTTTTTCGAATGGTTTCAATGCTGCCTTTTGACTTTTTTTTCTTAAATATCTATAATTAAATGATTTAAGTTGCACAAAATTTTAGACTAACTTCTGTAGATGTGTTTAATTAAAATTCAAATTAAAATATTTTTAACCACTGATAAAACTGAAATTTACATTAGAAAATACTTATATTTGTTTTACTCATTTTTAAGAAAAATATGAACGGATAACAATTGAGAAATGGAAACAAACAATCGTAGTAGGTTATAATTTCGAAAGATTGCGTACACGATGACGAATATTAGATTTGAGATGTCGAAATGTAATAGCCTTATTGCGGTGTTTTTCGGGAGTATTTGGTAAAATTACTTCGCCGCAACATTGAGGCGAAAGACGACCACAGCGGCACTCAATAATTTTATTTTGTTTTGATATAAATAAAATGAAATCGTCGTGCCCGTCCGTCCGTCTTTCAATGGTTCCGTGTACCAGATGTGGTATGTTAGTAATATATTTCATTACTGCTGGCTCCATACGGACGAGCTTTAATAGAAAGGTCTGTGGAGAGTAGCGTTGCCAGGTGTCCCGATTTACGGGGATCTAGGGATGCTTCCCGATTTGCACCTGATCGAGACTCTAAAGGTCCCGATTCAATAAATTTAAAAAACCTTGTGTGTTTTTTGTTTCGATCTACAACACTAAATCACCATTTATTTTACATTCTGCCCTGATTTGAAACAAATTAAATCTAGTAACATTAGTGGAGAGCCAATCGACTATGGCTACGTTCAATTAGACACTCACAACGACCACGTTCATGACTGCGATTTTGCCCGTTCCACTTGCTTGCCGGCGTTACAATCTTAAACCAAAGTGGAACGGTTATTGGACCCACCTACTGACATGGGTCGTTGTGAGCGTTGTGTGTTCGAAAATGATCATCATCATCATTAGTGATGTTTTCGCCACGACCACAACGACCGTGATCGCCTTATGGAACGGCTACCGGAGCATTTTGGGCGTTGTGAGCTACAAAGGAACGCCCTGATAGAGGGAAAATACAAATGAAGTACGGCAAACGTCAATCTTTTTCTTTTAATTCTTTTCTTTCTTTCTTTCTTCCAAACAGATCCAAACCACAAACATCCCAAAATTGGGTTAAGGCTTTCAAAATGCACCTTCTATCGACTCAATATGAATCATAACGATCTGACAACATTTACAGAATAAAACATTTTTATCACAAAGTAGCTAGCCCACAAAATACCAAGAGGATAATAAACTAACAAGATCTATGACCCATAGTAATCCAAAAACCTAAAAGGTTTACTTGAATATATAAAACAAAATATTCAACATTTTTTTTTCTCCAAAATATAGACACTTTTTGTATGCCAAATTTTAATAAAAACTGCTTTTTCTCAAAACTCAGTCAGTATGTGGGTTGGTTCCATTTTGCATAAGTACCTAGGTCCAATTATGACTGAGATATTATTTTACGAGGTTGTCAGGGGTATAGTTAATCAGTTCTTAAAAATTATGAAGATATTCTTTAATGAAATTTTATTTTATTCACAATTGTATTTTTTTTTATTGCAGGAGATCAGCAGACAGGCAGACGGTCCACTTGATGGACAGCGGTTACCATCGCCTATGGACATTTGCAACACCAAAGGTGCTACGAATGCGCTGCTGCTCTCTTTAGGGAGCCTGGAACCTGGTCACTAATGCCGGAACACAACACAAGGTTGTTATGGCGACATACTCTAGACCAGGGGTGGTAGCCATCCAGTCGGGCAAATGCCCTACCACCTGGCTGTGGGTTGTTTTGTCGCCTCTTACGACAGGCCGCCGGGCCGCAGGAAATTGTATTTGGTATCGCCAAGTAACCTCCTTTCGGCACATATAAACTTTTCTTCTATTAATTTAAATTTTTCCTTTAGATGTGACGGCGCGTTCCCCTTTCGCACGTCACTTAAGTCATTCATTCATGTCATAAAATAAATTAAATTAATCGCCCCGCACATTTTAAATATATAAAATAACATAACATAAGATATACCGCCCCCGCAACACAATAAATAAATATAACTTATATATAACCCCGCTCCTTACCACAATTGTAAAATATAATAAACATATATAAAATACAATAAATACATATACATCAAATAATACACTATAAATATAAAACTATAACGGATAAAGTGAAGTGGACTCGGGAACAGAGGACAGCTCCATTTCATTCTCATTAATCAGGTAAGTGCGTGCTCGTTCTAAAATTCCCCTTAAAAATTGTCCACACTTGTTTTCAGCAAACTTGATACAGTTCACTTATCGCTAAATCCAGCGCCGCCGCAACAGTATTCTTTCTCCGTTCCTGCACGGATAATTGTATAATAATAGTGTTACCTTTTAGCCTTTCAACTGCCTACTAGTGAAAAATTCAGACATTATTTGAGGTCGCAGAGTTTCAAAATTATTTAAAGAAATTGGTTGAAACAATATTCGTTTAGTCCAGCAGCATTATTATACTAACGATCTTATTCATATTGCGTTAGAGTACGTTTCTAGGCTTCTTTAAAGTTCGTAAGGACCCTACATATTTACTCAAACTCAATATGAATAAGAGCGTTGATCCTTACAACAAGTTTTGGAAAACACTCAAATTCATAATTCATTGTTCTCTCACATACATTTTCTTGAATCAGATGCATTGGCTTTTAATGATTCAGCAAGAAAAGGATTTTTTAAGGGACAAATGATTTCAAAATCTATGCAATGTTAGCCTATAACGTAAGAGTTGCTAAATTCAGTAGACGCATTATTAGCATTTGACTGTTGTTTTTCATTGGTACACCCACAAAATATCTACTTTTAGGGATAATCTATACCAATAAATGAAATTTAATTTAGATTTTTAACGTGTTTGTCTCGAATAAATAACTTATTTGGGTTTAAAACAGAAAATTACATTTTCGTTTATGTCCCGTTTTGATAGTTACAGGGTTATGGAGATATGATTATATACTAATCTATTCCTGCAATCTGTTTGGTATCATACCCAACAAGCCACATTTGTTTTGGCCACGTGTAAACAATTAATTAAGCTTTTCCACAAGAATCTTGCTTAAAAGACACATATATTTACTTTAACCTTTATAATATCAAATAGTTGTTTTCTTAAAACAGCTTAATTTTTTCAAACTTTTGACTAATAGACTTTAAAAGACTAAAATTTATAATTAGGTCTTATTTATATAGAGTTAGAGTATTTAGAACCTTAAAGAAGCCTACAAACTTACTCTATCAATATGAATAAGACCGTATATCTCTAGCCTTAGTAGTTGATGAGATAATTATATGTGACGCTTGTGACACAGAGAAGGAGACTCCGATGTGAGGCAGATAATAATGGCAGACATAGTAGTAAGGTGTAGCATACGTGCAGAACTTGAATATGACTGGAATACTAAGACATTTGTATAGATTTGCGTTTAATTAGCTACTGTGTCACCTGATTTTAAATAATGACGCGGTTTGGGGTGGAGTATGCTTATCTTGAAGATTGAAGACTCCCTTACTTTATTTGTCAAGTAAACAAAACCCGGCAACTTATTCCATTCTTTGGGGCAGTGCGGACCAGAAAAGTTAAGGCGAAATGTTTCGTCAGAAACAACAAAACGTTAGTCAGCTAGGTGGTGCTTCTACCATATAAAGGTCGCGTAATCCGGTGCATTTACTTGTCCAATGATAAAACTCAACTGGGTGAACCAGCTCGTGCTTTTCCTAGGACACCCCCAAATTGACTTAAATTTAGTCTGTTATTGACGTTTATTATACCTGGGTCCCAGTCTGTAACTCAAGTTGGCAATCGAATCGAATAGGCGTCGTAACGTTGGCGGTTTTGGTAGTCTCTCGGCTGAGACTGATTTAGCGTGAATTTTAGTGGCAGCCGGATGGATATTGACTCGTACTGTGTTGAAATAAACCTCTCATTTTAACAACAACCTTTTTGTAGGGCGTTTTCTATATACAAATATATAGAGATATATGTATATAGAATTCTATTTCTATATAAATATAATTCTATATAGAAGGTTTGCTGAGTCTGCTTCTCTTGTTATTAGGTTTCCAAGTGAATCGTAAACTACTAAGCGTATGTAAAATGTAGGAATAAAAACTTTGGTAATATTTATGTTAGGTAGTGTATTATTTCCCGGTCCATAACCAAGACAATGTCATGGTGTTTTTGTGAAATTTACAAGCTTAAGGGTCTGGCAGATGGTAGCGCAACAGAGATCTTGTGCCTGTGAGTCCTGAAAGGGCTCACTTTATCGTACAACGTAAACCTTATAACTGGCTTCTGAGCAATGACGTGTACTAAATTTAACGACGTATTTAAGTTTTGTAGGTACTGAATACGGCCGATGGAGCAAACGAGTCCTGGAGTAGAGAGACCGTGTCTCGGTAAAAGCAGCGTAGGACGCCCGCCAGCCCGGTGGTCTGACAACCTGCACAAGATCGCCGGCAGGGGCTGGATGCGGAAGACAGGAGACCGGGATATATGGCGCGTACTTGGGGAGGCCTACGTCAAGTGGACTGAATTTGGCTGAAGATGATGATGATGAGGTACTGTATAATGCTCTAAACATCGTCAATATGGCTTTAGAAAATCCTCCCTTTTCCGACAACATACTAGGACTACATAAACTTACTAGCGCGTATCATGTTGCGTGGTGTATTTGCTGATTTGTTGGTTACGATTAGCTAGCTATGTACCTTCTGCAAAAGTCGTTAGAAAAATAAGAACCCTATGTGTTTGCGTTAGAGGCTGTATTTAGTTTCAATCCTTAACATTATACGTGAGGTAAATCCGAATCTATTTACCCAATTTATGATTGTGAAATAATATCAGTAGGTAATTATGACTTGCTTCATGGCTTTATACATCAGAACCTCGGTAATCGGAATTCCGAAACTTTACATCCATACAGGCACGTATAAAGAATGCTAATACCTGGGGTCAGGCGGTTTATCATAAGAGGCGTTAAAATATTTCACATCCCACAGCCAGGCGGCAGGGTATTTGCCGTCTGTATAGCAACCTCCCTTCCCTCTTATAGAATATGCTGCCATAACAACCCTGAATCGTGTTCCGGTATCAGTAGCCAGATTCCAGTTTCTCCTTCAAAGCCGGTAGCACAGTGGTCGCTTTTGGTTTTGCAAATATATATAGGCGATAAAAACCAGTTTTAATCATGCGGCCCTCAGTCAGTCTGCTGAACTCCAGCTATAAAAATTCCGTAATAATTATGTTTTTATTTGAATTGATTAAAATTACCTATTTGATAACAATGAATTTTTATAATTTACTAGCTGTCCCGACAGACGTCGTCCTGCCCGGTAAAAATAGGGGTTTGTCGTAGAGGGTTAATAATTTAGGGTTGTATGTATTTTTGTATGTTGTATCATAAAAAATAGAAATTAAAAATTTAGTCTAAAAATAAAATAAAAAATTTAGGGTGGACTACCCTAACATTTAGGGGATGAAAAATAGATGTTGGCCGATTCTCATAGATACCGGATAAGCACAAAAAATTTCATCAAAATCGGTCAAGCCGTTTCGGAGGCGTATAGCAACGAAAACTGTGACACGAGAGTTTTATATATATTAGATATAGCTGTCAAAAAGAATGGTTGTTTATGTATTCTTCATTCACGGCTTTGAGAATAAATTAATTGTTGATTTTCTTTCATGTGTGCAAATACTTTTAATAACCGCAAAAAAAGGGATAACTTCACCTCGGAAAATACCACATTTAATTGTAATTTGAGATACGTATCTTGATAAAACGAGAGTGCAGCGCACCTTTATCAAAGTTGCAGTATAGAGAATTTGTACGCCAATAAAACTATTAATTAAAACCATTAAAAAATTAATTAGTGTGAAACTTATTCATAAGCTATTCGGTTGGTTGTTTGGCGAGATATTCTCGTGTCGACTAAGATTAGAAAGTGTGCAAATGTTCTTGTTGTCCCGCACTGGATCAAAGATTATTATTTTAGTAGACCAACATTCGTAACTGTTTCCTCGCTTATGGACAAAGCAAAAACAGCCATATTAAGAATTTTGCCTGTCAAACGGTGGTGATGGTAAGTCGTTAGCGCCACCCGTGGACATCTGTAATTAGGGTACTTAGCTTTTTTGAAAAAAAATAGTATTATTGTTTTAAAAATGTACTCTTGGGATAATTAGGGGAGAAATAAATAGTATTTATTAATTAATCATCAATTTATTTTTATTTTATTTATTTAATTATTGATTTTTTTATGTAAATTTATACTACATACATACATAACTTCACGCCAGGTCCCTTGCGGGGTAGGCACGAACAACAGAGCACCATACAGGCTTATTCTTACACACCTCACTTGCTTCTTTGACATTCATAGCTCTTGTCATGCACGCTCGTCTGTTCTTAAGGCTCCTGACATAACCTTCTGCTAATACACGATCAATTTGATCATGGAAGGTGTGTCGTGGCCTTCCGTGACTTCTGCATCCATCCACTTTTGCATTGTATATCTGTTTAGTCATTCTTTCATCATACATTCTTTTACATTAAATTTATTACTACTTTTTGTATTAGCTAGCAAAGTTATATTACTTTTAAAATAGTTATAAGAATTTGAACAAAAAGAGCGATTATTGAGTTAGAAATGAAAATGTTGTACATTTCGTACTATTTTTTGATAATTGGTATATTGTATATGTATTTCAAATAAATAACTTAAGTAAAGTTACATACTATTGAATACAATGTAAGAAAACTTAACTTATTTGTATTGTATTCTACCAAATTGTATTTCAAATACTTTTTAGAGGTCTTCAGGTGGAAGTGAAACAATGTTGTGTGTTTGAATTGCAGTTCAGGAATCCATATTTATTTGGTAAAAATACCGATTAATATTTTACAATAGAGCACGCACTTAGCTGCTAAACAAAATATAATATTTAATAATAATAATACGCGCACTCGAGTGTCGCGGTGAGGTGAGGCGAGGTGTAAACACGTGAGGCCCGACAGAGGCAACGCGCTACGCGTTTGCCGATCATTTGTGAGCGGCCGCCGTGGTGATCGGACGTCTGCGTCTACAACTTGTATCATAGATAATTCACATCTGCTTATAATAGGTTCTCTTGATCTAGCTGGTTTCTAGTTGATATTATTATAGCTGTTGGCCCCCCAAATTAAATAAAATTGTACGGTTGGGAAACTTGTCTGCAACATTAAAGAGCTTACGCATTGCATAATACCTCATTGAGATTTTAAAAATGTGTTTATGCTCTTCTTGAGTAGGTCTCCATGGTAAGTTGGCTTGATATCGGTATTCTGTTAATACCAATGGCGTGCCAGTGGCATGTGCGCAATTCTTGCGTGGAACCTTGTTGCTGTTTGATTTTTTTGGCAGGCATTCTCGTGAGTGTTAAGGATTATTAATGACAATCAAATATAGCCTTTGTCAGTCGGGAATAATCTAACTTTCTACCGGTGAAAGAATTTTCAGAATTGGATCAGTAGTACCGAAGATAAGCCCGAACATACAAACTCACAACCTTTGCCTCTTTATAATATTAATATAGAAGTATATAGAAATACTTATGCATCGAAAATTGTAATTACTAATTATTAATTAGTAATTACAATTTTAATAATTATATAATACAATTGTATACAGTAGCTATGGGGTATGTTTTCTTAAATTAAAAAGACGCCACTACCCGTGATCAAAAGGCTGGCTCCTATTTCGCACAACAAATAAGTATTGCCGTACAGCGGGGCAATGCAGCCAGGCTTCTGGGCACGCTCTCCGTTGGCAGTGATCTCCTAGTGTATTTTAGTTTCGATGTCCTGCTTTTATTAAAAAACATTACCATTATTAAAGGATCAAAATAAAAATATAAATAAGCTAAAACTCAAGCTCCAGGGGTGGAAGTGATAAATGGCCTAACGTCGGAAGTAGCTTCGGTGAACCTGCAGCCCACCTCTCTACACCCTTAGCCACTCACACCCATGTTGCCCCTGCCTTTTAAGGCATGTTTAGCGGCCCATGCAGGGAGTGGCGAGTCACCGTCTGCCCATTTTTCCATGTTCCCTGAACATTGCGACGGGCAGACGCCATAGTCCCCATATTCCCAGACCGCTAGTACCACTTACAGTTCACCCCAATAGCCCGGTACTTTTTGTCCTCATTTCCCACAATAGTCCTACACTGGCCGGGGCCTGTCCTTGGGTGCATTATTATATGGTGTAGACAGAGATAATCGCCGGTCAGTGTCACGCCACATATTTACATTAAATTTGTCAAGGGGCCTCTACGTGTTGGCCTTCCCATGGCCCCACGCAAGCCCTCCAAAAGTCCCGGCCATTTTTAAGGCCCGTGGTCTTGAAAAATATAAATAAATAAAAATAGAATACAGATTTTAGGTAGATGTAGGTACGTAATGGTTAAAAAAATGACAAATAGCAATTTACTTGAAGCACGCCTCACCACCGTTACTTTTCTTACAGATACACTCGCGTCAAAGAATTTAAAATTACAAGTTTTTTTTTGTTAGAAAAATGTAAAAACGAGCACGTGAAAGGCGACCAGCTACATTTTATACACTTACAGTTTTTTTGCAAGTCAAATTGTTTTAGATTGTATTTTTAGTGTACTTACATATATACTCTGTTATTGCCATTGAAAGTCGGCTTAGTACAAGTCAGACTGATAGTGTAACGATCTACTGATTTTGTGATTTTACTTCTGAGCACTAAAATGCATTTAATTCAAAATATATACGTCATAGCTATACAATACAATACTCTTTATTGTACACCAACATTACATAGAAAACATGTACAAAAAACTTACCATAAGGTAGTACAATGGGCGGCCTTATTGCTAAAATCAATCTCTTCCAGGCAACTTTGGATGGACAAGATCTAATTACATAGATAGCGTTGGCGTGCAGTTGAAATAGATATGTATACAATAAAATCATTTAATACTGTACATAGTTATAAAAATAGATACGTACATAGACACACAAAACAAACAATATCTATATGATAGTAGCTATATGATTGTTTTTATCAAACATAGACCCCATTAATGGACGTTTCATATCTCTTACTATTTATTCGGTTGCCCTACCATGTGTTGAATTTTGACATTACCTGTATGGAGCTTATGTCAAGTATAAACGATAATAAGGCAAATGAACGGTCTTGGTAAGATCTAGGAATCGGGCCAAAGTCTTCTGATAGAACATAACATTATTGATTGTATACAAGAAAGTATTTTACATCAATATTAACAATATTTTAATAGTTATCTGTCTAATTCTAATTTTAAAATGTAATATCCTTTATTGTAATATTTTGAAGTGATAATTTCTTTATAGGAGATCAAACAGCTTCGTTACGTAACGCTTTACAGCGTCAGTCTGTTTAGCTTCCTTTTCTCTCAAACATAGGGCAGCGGCAGACAGGCTCCTCCTCTCTCACTCTAACCTACAGCGCTAGCCGTATTTCGGTAATTAGGTTCAATAATGATATTAATAAAGTACAAACAAAAAATTCTAATTCATACATTCTAGAATTGTAACTAAGAATAAAATATATTTTATAATCAATATTTTTTTATTATTAACTTATAACCTAAGCTTTTCTCAAGTTAAACAATTTCAATATTAAATAGTTCAACTTGGATTAGTTTAAGTTATTACTTCTGTCGGGCGTCCCGAGACACACTCGTTTCTCAATTTAATCTCTTTCATAGTTTATGAAAGGGGGAACTTATAGATCTAGATATGTTTACTGTTGCTTTATAATAATTTGGAATAATTTGATTTTTTATATTAGCATCTGTATCTATTTCGATATGTACAGATATCGAAACACAGGTCGACTAAATGTAATATCCTATCCTTATATTATAATATGTAACAATTTAATATTTCTTAGTATATATAGTGTTATTACCAATTAATTTAGTATTTATACTACTAATGCTGACGCTATGAAAATATATACGACTCTAATATATCTTTAGAGACAATTATGCCATGTTTTATATTACTATTACTTCCTTTACTGTATTAGTTTATAGTATTTTAATATTAAATTTAAATTAATAAAATTAATTTAAATTTTAATATATTAATCTATCCGGGCAGAAACGGCCAAACTACAAATTCCTGCGGCTTGTCGTAAGAGGCCACAAAAAACCCACATTCAGATGGTAGGGCATTCCTCAGTCTGGATGGCCACCCCTGTTGTAAGGTATACCACCATGAGCTCGAGACAAAAGTAGGAGCCGTCGGATCGCTCGGCGACTTGGTAACGGCCATGTTGCAGAGCGACGACCGCTGGGATGCTGCGGTTTCTTTTTGTGAGGCAGTAATGTCTCTGAAAGAGGCCGCAGAAACGGATAGGGAGCGAAGTCCTTCGGCGCGTGCTACGGTCTCTTCTCGAGGTCGCCGGCCTTCAGCCGGCACCCGGAGAGGCAGGTACGCGCATTACTTCCCTCCCTGAGTTAGGATCCGGAACGATGGGGGCCCTTAGCTACTAGGTAAAGCAAGGGACTTAACAACTACCCCCGTTTCGTAGTGGAGTGTGTTCTCCCAGGGCACACTTCAAGCACTTTATGCGCTGGATCGACTGCTGCGTAACTATGTTCTACATCTCAGTCTTTCCTTCACGTCAAAGCGCAGGGCCGCGAAGGGAGGAGGGGGTTTTTAGTGGGTATTGAGGTTGCTCGCCCGTGCGGCATCGCTCGGAGTCTCCATACTCCTCTGTGTAGTCCATAGCGGACGGAGCGCAAGTAGAGCATACAATTGCTAGCGTTACCGCCCCCCGTGGATTCGTGCCGTTTCCTAGTGACGGCCCAGAGAGTGCGTAAATCGGTTAGTCATTTTCCCTCGCCTCAAAAAAAAAAAAAAAGGTATACCACCATAACAACCTAGAGTTATGTTCTGGCCTTAGTGGTCAAGGTCTAGCCTCCTTCGATACTGACAGCACATTTGGCACCATGGGTATTAGTCAGCAGACTTGCTTGTATATAGGCGACGGTAGCCGCTTTCCATCAGGCCATGAGCCTGTCCATGTATACACCATGTTTTGAGCAAATAAATGATTGATTGATTGATATTAAATGGAAGATTACCAACATCTATAGAAGATTGGAAGACCAGTGGTGAAGTCAACACGTTGTCAGCCTACTGGCGGAACTTTAGCAATAAGAATATTAAAATAATTAAACACTTACTTAACATGAGTGAAAATTATTAATTTTGTCCGTAATCTTCTAATAAAAATCACCGTTAGTCCATCTTACACCGTGACAGCGCCTGTAAGAGCTCGACTTTCACTAAGCCGATGCATTCTCTAAATTGCATGCAACGTTTAGTTTTATTACATACATTAATATGGCTATTGTAGAAATATCATTTTATGGTTTAAAAATAGAAGAGAATATAGAGAAGGTATAAGTTGGACGATTAGTAAAGATCATTTTGGATTGAATTTGGTATCTGCACTTTGCTTTAATACCAGGACCACGGGTACATGGCCTCCTCACTCTGCAAGCGGTGGCGGAAAAGGTGGTGGCATATCGGCCTCATCTGTTGCCAAAGAAATAACTCTAAGTGTGTGGGATGGAGTGTAACGCGACCCACATGCTGAACGTGCCCCCATCTCGACGGCATTAATAGCGGGTGAGAGCCCTTCCTCAGGGCCTCCCGTACCGACTATCACACTGGCTGAAAGTTAAGTAAAAATGGTATCTCCATCCTTAGCCGACATCGTCTAATATTGCTGTCAAAGTAGTGCCAAGTGACAGAAGCGTCCTCTGGCGTTTCCTAAATTATTTTATGTTATGCTAGCTGACTCGTACCAACTTCACTGGGCGTCAAATTAATGACACTGATCCTGGGTCCGAAATGAGGAAGCGATGGCAACTGGCGAATCTGTAAAAATGCCGAAATCGAAGAACTGGTGGATGAGCCCAATATAATAGGCGAAAGCAAGGCATATCGTTGGCACTGGCTTAGTTACCTACATAGAATTGGGGAGGATCGCACGGTGAAAAGACCTGGGCAGACCAACGGGACGGCGAGCAGTTGGTTGGCCCAGATATCCAGATAATAGTGGAGGCCGATCTGCATGAGCTTCATGCCGATGACTGGCAGGCTGACTGGAATGCTGACAGCGATGAACAGGAAGGAGTGGAGTATTTTTAGTTCGCAGTTGATGTTAGGGTATTTGCCCATCTGGATGGCTCTCACCCCTGGTCTAGAGTGTGCCGCCATAACAACCCTGAGTTGTGTTCCTGCATTAGTGGCCAGGTTCCAATGTCTTAACAGAACAGCGGCTCTTTTGTAGTAGGTACCTTTGATGTTGTAAATGTCCATAACCGTTTTCTATAAGGTGGGCTGTCCGCCTATCTGCTGACCTCATACATTAAAAAAACTGACTTCAAAAATACATTTTATCCGTGGAGGAACGGAGAAAGAATGCAATTTTCTGCGGCCAGGCGGCCTTTCGTAAGAGGCAACAAAACAACCCACATTCATGGACTCGATGGCTGTCACTGCTCGTCTAAAGCTTGTTTCCGTAACAACGTTAAGTTGTGTTCCGGCATTAGTGACCAGGTTCCATTCTCCGTTAAGAGAGCAGCAGCGCATTTGTAGCACCTTTGGTGTTGCAAATGTCCATAAGAGATGATAGCCTTTCTTTGATTAACTTTCCATCAAGTGGGCCGTCTGCCTGTCTGTTGAACTCATATAATAAAAAAACGGATTCAAAAATACATACGAGTAGATAGGTCTGGTCAATAGTACTACAGACCCCTTTTTTGTAGGGCGGTGTCATTAAGCTAGTTTCCTATAGGAGTAGGCACAGACTATGGATCTCCACCTGTTACGATCTTAACGAACTTCTCCGCATCTGCTTGCATTAATCTCTTCATACATGCACGTATATTTGAAATGCTTTTTTATTAAGTTTGTTTAATAGTTATCAAAATAGACACAAACTAGAATTATATATTTATTTACAAAATACAACATACCAAATAAAATCATCGCACACTCAACACAATATAAAAAAATATTAATTAATAGTCATAAATGATCACATAATGATTAGAATACTTACTGGTGCATTAATCTATTTAATAGACGTTTAAATGTTAGCTTAAAAATATACCAATTCACGAAACTGTTAATAATTATTACTGAAACATATCATCACTACATAGTATAAAACAAAGTCGCCTTTTCTGTCCCTATATCCCTATGTGCGCTTAAATCTTTAAAACTACCCAACGAATTTTGATGTGGTTTTTTCCAATAGATAGAGTGATTCAAGAGGAAGGTTTATATGTATAATACATGCATCATATACTAAGGCAACATTGCTAATTTTAGAGGTTTCTATGTAGTGATGACCGTGCAAAGTCGGAGCGGGCCGCTATGTTTTTATATACAACGTTCATAGTTTTTCTGTAGTGTATTTAATTTTGTATCAGCATTGCACCCGTGCAAAGCCGGGGCGGGTCGCTAGTTTAACTATAATTGAATGTAGTTATGCAAACTGGAACCTACACCTTTGGAAAAATTGATTTTAGTGCACCGAACCTAGGTTTGGAATCGGTTTCAAATCAACCGTTTTTTAACGATTACAATCGATTTGAGTCACCTATAAGAAGAGTGTTGGGTAAACTTCCGCTATCCAATTTGTTGCGCGAGATTTAGTTTCTCTATATAACAACTGTTTCTATTACAGTTTTACACAACTAACGATTCCTCTCGATGTTCCTGGGCAGTAGACCAATTTGAGTAACGTAGGAAAGCGTACGAATCGTGTAAGTGGAACAGAGTTAAGAATGTTTACGAATAAAATTCAGTATTTAGTATTTATATGCCGAAAACAGCAGACCAATTTCTACCAACGATAATTGCCGATCGGAATTATAAGTTGTGTAAAACTTTACAGTTGATTAAAAAAAACAGCCTAAATGAGTTATGAGTTAGATATAAATTTAGTTGTTAATAATCCAATAAAAGATACGAAAAATATTACAGCAATTATAATTGATAGCATTCTTCTTTTCTATGTTATAATAAATGGATGGTTTGAATTTAGAACAAGTGCTGCCATCTATGAGAGATATAAGTAAAAACTTAACAATCAACAACAATTATAGATGGCCTTATAAAGGTTGAACATTAAATAATACACAAAGTTTTCTAATAGATGGCATTAGACGTTACAATGTTTTCAAGTTCTCATAAAACCATTAGAAGAAATAAGAATGACAATTATTGTCCAATAAAAACGTAATTTTGGATTTCTCTCATAAATTTTGAGTTTAAATTGAAAAACAAGATTTAGTAAAAGTTTTCTAGCAACAAAGTCGGTTTGACTTCAAGAGTAACTAAAATATTTTGTAGTACAACAGTGCATTTAAAAAATTTCTTGGCCCAGACTTCTAGAATTTTTTGTTGATTTAGTTGCGTGAAAGTGCCAAATGAATGTTTTCCAGCAAAGAGAAACCGTCTTTTTTGAAGTCGGTTTCTTTTTTGCTAGATAACCCTAATTTTTCAGTTTTATATCACGTATGTTGTATCTAATAAGAATGCAATTGATAAGAAAATATCTTGAAGCTGTACTGAATTGAACGTAAAAAGAATCATTAAAATCGATTTATAAATAAAAAGCTAAAGCAGTAAAACCGCAAAAAAATATTCCGCCTGATTTTAATGAAATTTTTGCTATATATGCAAAACCCAAAGAGACCATGTTGAAACTGCTTAATCTAACGCAAAAACGGACATCGAAATCGGTTCAGAAACAAAGAAGTTGTGGCTGAGTATGCTACGTATTACATATTTTACTGAGCTATTGTCATTCCTATTTTTTTTCTTCTATGTCAGTAAGTGGTATACTTCTTTCGTAGTAGTAAATTTAATTTATCTCCTAATAATAACCTAAACATAAGATGAATCACACATAGAACTTGTCAGTTTTGATCTTAAGAGTCCTATAAGCACCATATAATCCATCATCTAGATCATCGTGCCGGTTCAGAGACTTGCACGAATGTGTCCTTGTAATCATGTCGTATGAACCGATACGCCCGCGTAGTGTACGAATTGCGCTCTTGTGCCTTGTTCGCGACTTTACTTCTGGCTTCAGGTCTGTTATATAAAATTTCCTTTCTTCTGCTTGAAGCCATTTTGAGTTTGATAATAGCTTTTTGGTCCATTCGTCTGAAAGTTTATTAAGTAAATTATTTTTATTAGTTAAATCAGAAAAACATTTCCAGCACGGAAGAAAGATACAATTATCTACTGAATAAGTAGTTTGACGTGATAGAGCCTTATCTTGACTAGAGTTTGCTAGACTGGCTCACGCAGAATATCGAAATCGACGAGCGAGAATTCTGATGGCCAACATTTCCCTATCCTTATCCCATGTTCCCTATTCCACCCCCTTATACCATCACCTCTATTCGATTCCTCCTGTCTGATCTTTCTAACTTATTCTTTATCCCATGCTGATGTGGGGTTTAAGTAAGTTTAGTGGTGCGTCGATGATGTTACCTTGTTGAATGAGGCTGACGCACCACTGGCAAGAGCACACGGTTCTATAAGGGGGGGACTACAACATAAGACGACGCGTGTTGTACTCTCTATGTAATTATTGCTTTATTAATTTAACATTAAACTTAAGACTATATATACAGAAATCTTAACTGCTACGTGAAACTATATCTAAAAATATTCGTAGATGCATCCCCGAAGGTTTTCTGTTATCTGTTTATAGACACTTACAAGATTTTAGCACATACATGGACTACTCAGTTTTAACCTTGCTAATTAGTAAGCAATAAGTGATTCCATGTGCGTAACGTAACAGCTGGCCACGCGTTGGCTTGGCTCTTGGTGTTGCAAACGACTATAGGCGACGGGGACCCCTTTCCATGAGCCTGTTTGCCAGCTTCTCAAAAAAAAAATGTAAATACATACCATTAAGATCTTTCATCGCTCCAGCTTTCCCTCCATATTCATACGGCAAGCCATCTGTTGGAAAATGGTCAGTACTCATCGCATCGTTGATATCCTCAGCGTCGTGGATGCGGACTACTTTACGCCTCCAAGGGTACAAGCCGATGTGGAGTAGGAGTAAAGACATGGTTTTGAGGCGACGAGTATTTATTATGTGAATCTCTGATAACCGGTTCGGGTAGGCGTTCTGGAATTGCAGAAGACGCATTTTTACAATAAATTCTAAAATAATATTTACATAAAAGAATACTGTTAAAATAACTTACAATAATTTTGTTTCAAAATATCAGAATAAAACATAATTGATTATTCATTTACTATTAAAACTACATAGTTTCAATATAAAAATTTATTTGGGCTGCTAATAAAACTTTATTTGAGCTGCGTTTTGCCTGAACTTTAATATTAAAGGTCAGATAAAAAGCAGCTCAAATAAAGTTGCATGTATGGAGAGATTAATGAAAGTAAAAGAAGCGAAGAGTGATTGTCAAAATCGTAACAATTGTAGATCTCCATCATCTCTACCTAACCCAATGGGAAACAGCATTTCAAAAATCTAGAAATGATTAACAAAGCTTTTATTAGTTAAATAAAATAGCAAAATAGTCAGAGATAAGCGTGATACCCTGGGTGGCAACACAGATTCAACGTGCAAAGTAGATAGGTACAAACTGACTAACCTTCATGCACCAAACAAAATCTTTCCAGTAGTTGCCCTTGAAGTGATTCTTTAGGTGACCCGGTTGTAAATCACCAACGTCAATAAACACTACTTCATCACCTGGTGTTGGATCATCTCGGAGTCTGGAGAAAGTAATAAAAACTTTATAGTATATATATTAAAAACAATAGCTGCTCTTCTGTAAAAGTTTCTAGTAGAGCCAAGACTAATAATTTTATTCAAGTCTAAATTACAAGAATTTTTAATAATTAAATGCATATTTTACAGATTTCATTTTGATTTACGCACTACTATTGCCGTAGAATATAGGGTAAAGGTACAAGACGAAGAAAGGACATGAAGTAAGTATGGGGCAAACATGGTTCCTCAATCGGTAGATTTTGGTAAGAGTTCAAAATTCAGTATTTTTTTATTAGTTATTAGAGCCATACATACGGAGTGAGGGAGATTACTGTGTAGTCATGGCAGAGCCGTAATCATTAGTTGGTGAGGTTTGCATGCTGAATATTAGATATCCTGTATAACAAGATTCGCAGTTGCCTCCAAAGAGTAGCTCTAAAACGAGGGTGTGAATCTTTGTAGCCCAAGATTGTTATTGATTCTAAAACCGCTTTCGGCAAATAGCAACAGGTGCCATAATTACCACAGTCATTTTATGCTTTTCATTAGTATTATCTCGCCTGAGAGGATTATTCGCTTGCTGAATGTCGGTCGAGGTATTGAACAGTGAAATTGAATTTAACATCTATAGTTATAAATACTTTATGTACCAAAATTAACAACAGTTCGCACTGTTAACAAAGCCCCCATTGTAGTTCAACAGAATTGACATTGGCCGGAATTAATTTGTGAGAATGGAAGACAATCAGAATATTGTAGTAGGTAATCAGATATTGTACATAGCTGAGCAAGGTAATTTTATTTTCTGGCGTCATTATTCCGCGCGGCTCCACTTACTAAAACTTGTGATCCGTGTCTATGAAAGCAATATCATTTTGTCGATAAAGAACAGCTAAATGTATCTCAATACACGCACTATGAAAAGAGTTAATTTTGTAGGAGTGATGAAGGTCAGTTTGTGGTTCTTTCAAATTGGCTACGAAACCTTTGAAGTTTTTATATAAATTACGTCGACATATCAAATATTAACAGACCTTGTTCAAACTAAGTTTCATTGACTCATTTTTTTAAAGTTTTGTTTTGTTTGTACCAATTCAAGGTAGTAAACCTTGAATTGGTACTAATTTTTCAAACCCTAAGTTAAAAGTAAAAGTCTAGTATCTACACTTTTTACAAATTTGAAAGCTATTATTTCGCCACCTATGGATATGAACATAACCTTTTTGGTTCACTTTGGTCACTGGATATGTAAGTGTCTATGTAAAGATAAATTATAATGGTCTCGCAATATAGCTCTGTGTCGAACATGAGGTAGGAGAGTAGGCCTTGATTATAGTTTAGAAAAATATTAACTTGCAGAAATATACCTGATATCCAAAATCATAAGCCACCGTGACAGCAGTGCCTTTGCAGACAGAGGTCTATCCACTGCTGGCGACGCTGGCAGGCGAACAATAGTCACTCGCTTACCACCCACGGTGCGCGATCTCAATGGTGCTATGTATCTGAAATATGTTGAGATAAAAGTTTTCATTAATACGGATATCGATAGTAGATCTTTTAATTTGTTTACTGTGATATTTGTTAAATATGATTTAAAGTGGAGTTTAGAGCTATACTTCTACAAGTATTTCTTCCTTCTTGGATATGAAGTTGCGTCAAAAAGATAGCGATAAAGACGCCCATAGTTCTAACTTTAGATTAAATAATCATCATTTAAGTGTTAAAAATTTCAGTTACATTTAAAATATCCGCTACGGAGCTTAAATCCATTGATACTTAGACTTTATATAGAAAAAGATGACGCCAAGTCAGCATTAACAGGTCCATCTACCTCTTGTACAAAATCCTTACGATAGTAGTGGTATTCCTAATAAAGCATGGCTGTAGCAGAATATACTAGAATGACACTAGATATATAAAAACTTACACATCTTGACAACTTGATAAAATATCGTCATCATCCGGATGTCGGTTCTGCCATAAATCTGTCAGCCCTCCGGGACCTCGAGCAGAGTAGTATCTCCTCGCTCTCTTAGTAGCCTCTTCCTCATCTCCGTTCATGAAAAGTTGAAGCACTGTGAGCTCCTCTGTTGAAGGCTCCCGGACAAGGTTGTCCCGGGCCCATCGTTCCGCAAACGACGCTGCCAGTGACATCCTGATTCTGAAATTAATTTTCTCAAATTATATTCCTGTTTCGTGTTTTTTAATGACTTAAACCTGAAACGCGTTTTCTGTAAAAGGTTTCTCTTTTTTTTCACCTCCTCCCAACTATTGGGTCGGCACAATATGTCTTTTTCTTCCATACTCTTCTATTCTGATATACGTCTTCTGTCAAAACACAAATCATCGTGTCTTCCTTTATACACAATCCATACATGTCTTTTTTGTCTATCTTTACATTTTTACTCTCCAATCTCATTCAGTTTAATATCATTTTTGTCGCGGAAGGCCACGACACACCTTCCATGATCAAATTGATCGTGTATTAGCAGAAGCTGATGTCAGGAGCCTTAAGAATAGACGAGCGTGCATGACAAGAGCTATGAATGTCGAAGAAGCAAGTGAGGTGTGTAAGAATAAGCCTGTATGGCACTCTGTTGTTCGTGCCTACCCCGCAAGGGACCTGGCGTGAAGTTATGTATGTATGTATCATTTTTGTCACTTAACTGTCATTCCTTTTCACGGCATGCTCATATATGTAAAAGCTCGTGAAATTAGTAAACTGAAGTGGCAAGAGACCAATGGAGCAACGAGTCCTGCAGTGGAGACCGCATTTCGGAAAATATAGTTTAGGACGCGCTCCAGGCTCCGTTTAGTGGATCAACGATCTGTACAAGTTTACCAATGGAAGCAAGATTAAGTAAGCGGAGTTCCGGGAATACTCTACGTCCAGAAATGGTTGGATGACCGACGACAACGTTCATTTTTGTAGTTTGGATTATATTTCCAGGATCGAACTTCGCTACACTAAGCATACTAATAGGGTCGATATGAACGACGATGTAAACTCATTTTATTAAAACTATTTACATTTTAACGGATCTACGAGTAAGTGGGTTTTAAGGTTTCCTTAGCATTTGTTAAAAACATTTATAAAATACAAGAGGTTCCGGCAGACGTTGTCCTGCCCTGAAAAAATAAAACCTTAAATCCGATCCCATCGCCACCTATCGGTTCCAATTGTGAATCTAAACCATCCGTGGACCCACACAAACACATACATACATTTTTTTATAACAGTTGGTAAATTCGTTCTCAAGCTATACACGTCCTGTATACATTTCTATGGTTAATTTTTATTTATATAGATACGATTACGTTAAAACGATATAAGTCGCGGACAACAGCTAGTATATATTCTTAATAACGTTTGTTTTAAGTAGTGACTATTTACTACAAGTATTTTTTACATAAATTTGACAATACGCTTTACTTCATAAAATTAATTATAGAAATCGAATGCCTTTCGAATTTTGGTCTATTTCAAGATACAATAGAATGATTTTTTTTAGTTTTCGCAATGACAAGTGAAGTGATTTTCTAATAAAAAGTGGCCTACAGAGAGATTGGGACATTGCACTGTAATTACTGATTTACGTAGTTACGTGTTTTAAGTTTCGTGAAAATATTTATATCATTTAGAGATATTTTTTGAACAAAACCAGAACTATGAAATAATTATAATAATACTACTACTAATACTTATTAATATTATAAATGCGAAAGTTTGGATGAATGTTGTTTGCTCTGTCACTTTAGAACGCCTGAACGAAACTGGATGAAATTTGGCACAGACATATAGTGTGGTATATATAGCACTTAGGCTATTTTTTATTCCGCATTTCCGTCCAATAATATAAGACTGAAAATTAATGAAAGACCTACTACTAAATATACAAATGTCTGCCTCAGGAAAGGGAGAAAAAAATAACAATATCGAATCACAAATAACCCATCGCTACTGTCCGTGTGATACGGTAAATAACTATAACATTATCTCAAATGGAGCAGTAGGCTAACATATACGTATACCCAGGGTTTTATTGTGGGGGGGGACCCGCAGTGTCTTAAAGACAATTTCCAAAATATCGAAAAATTGCCATAAAAACTAAAAAATTTAAGAATTTAAAAAAATCAATTTGGTAGTCTAAAAAAATGTTTTTTTAATAACTCAAAATTATACAAATACAAAATCTAATCAATCAGTCCTGAACAGCTACCGCGTCGCCTCATACGAAATGTGCGATGCTCTTCAAGAGCTAAGTGAGCTGAGTTTAGATTTGCAAAATCGTGAAATAAAAAAATATTAAAATGTGTTTCACTTACAATTATATTTATTTGGACGACGAATAACGAAACCTGGTACATACTATAACAAGGCTTTGGAAGCGGTGAATAAACTGTAATTTTTTGGAGTGGAGCTACAAATAAAAAAATATACACCTACTACTCCACTAATTTCGTGAAAAACTCAAGTGACTCCCTATTCGCTTTTGCCGGAATACTCACATTACTTTATAACATATTATTTACCCCTAGTAGTCCTCCCTACCTTAAGGAACGTTTTGAATTTCTTCGCCTTTCTACTTCACACAATTTGCGCACTCATACGTATCGTAAACTCACTACACCTGCACACACTTCATCCTTTTATGATAACTCTTTCACAGTGCAGGCTGTCAAACTTTGGAATGCGCTGCCTCTTACTGTCAAAGAGGCCAAAACATCGCCTATATTCAAGAACGCACTCAGAAAATACTACTTTTCCTTAAATAATTATGCCTAATTCTTATATTATAGCCTATTTAATATATATGTATGTATTTAATTTATAAAGTAGTTTAAGTATGTGTATTTTTTATTTATAAATTATTTAGTTTAAGTATGTTTATTTATGATATTTGATATTTAATTATCTGCACCACCTACATCGCCAGATTAGATTAAATTATTCCTTAAGTTAGGTTGCCTGGAAGAGATTGCTTTCAGCGATAAGGCCGCCTTTTGTTTCTACCATGAAAATATTGTAATTGTATATTTTGAGATTGTGTATTTGGTGAGCAATAAAGTGTTATCTATCTATCTACTTTCGAAAACCCCAATAAAGAAGTGACAAAAAAATGTCTGCGTATACCTGAGTATACGCTGGCATTTTTTCACATCTCATCTCATCACAATCTGTCTCATAACTCTTCATTGTACGTATACACCCCACCTACTTGGTTCATGTATTTAATTTCAAAATCAGAGCAAAAACATGAATTCAATACCAAACCTCGGAAATCATATTTTACTTCTTTTATTACAATTTTTATCCAACATACAACAAAGAGAACCTTGCACAGCTTTATTAGGAAACATCTCATTAATATCACTTATTTATTTACAAGGAACTCACGACTTAACTTTTGTTAATTTAGAAACAATTGCTTAATTGGGTATGCTATGAATAATCTGATTATCACGATCGTCAAAATATAGGATGTCAGACGGCAGAATTAGGGTTTTAATTTCAAATGATTTCAAAACCATTTCATCGCAGGAATGAATGAATGAATGAAAACTCTATAATGCTCATCATAACTTAAACCTAGACATTTAATATTATAAATACATTTCCTTTAGAACAATTGGCGGCTTTATCGCTTATAGCGATCTCTTCCAGGCAACCTGGTGTCCAAGGAGACATTACAAAAAGAATTAAATAATATTTGGTGGTTTAACTCATTTAAAATTAACACACGGGGTTGCCAGGAAGAGATCGCTTTAAGCGATAAGGCCGCTATTTGTTCAACATGTACTGTACTTAATTATAAGAACGTAGTTTTAATCTTTGGTGAACAATAAAGTGTTTTCATTCATTCATTCATCCATTCATTCACGGCTATGTGAGGGATATCGTTCGGATCATCTTAGTGCGGTTTTAGTAATCACAGTGTCCCAGTAGACGGATATGAAATGTCTGTTTGTAATATTGAAGCCTTTCTAAACAATAATAATTGAAGACATGAGTGGATGAAGGTGATAAGTCGCATAATTCCAATTCTGAATAAATCGAGATAAAAGTTTTACTTTTCTTTGAAACTGAACTGAACTTAACACCTTTAGCAACGTTTTATTTCTTAAATATGCCTTATATCTATGGTCTAAGGTCTGTAGTCATTTGCTATCGACTTATAACATTCATCTATGCAAAAAAAAGCATGAATATGCGACATGTCACCTTCATCCACTCACGTCTTCATTTATTGTGTCGTTATTCGTCAATGAATAGGGTATATCACATTGTGTTTTTTTATATTTTTATTGCATGACTTTAGCAGACAGGCAGATGACCCATCTCATGGAATGTAGTTACCATCGCCTATGGACATTTGCGACACCAAAGGTGCTACAGATGCGCTGCTGCTCTGTTAAGGGATACTGGAACTTGGCCACTAAAGCCGTAACAGAACTCAAGGTTGTTATGGCGGCATACTCTAGACTAGAGGTAGTAGCCATCCAGACGGGAAAATACCCTACCACCTGGCTGTGGATCATTTTGTCTCATCTCACGACAGGCCGTCCGGCTGCACGAAATTTTATTCTTTCTCCGTTCCTGCATGGATAAAATATTTACGATATTTGCGTAATGCATCAGAAAGTTGCAATTATTGGTAATTTAAAGACAGATCCTGCGTTTGAACCATCAGCAGCTACTGCACAGCCTAACAAAACGTTTGGTATAATAATATGTTATCAATCAAGCATAAATAATGGACATTAGTTTTTTAAGAATTTCAAAAAACACCTTACTGTTGATGGCGTTTCTTTTTGATATATAATGAATAATTAATTACTTCCAAGATTTAGTGATCGCCTTGCTTTATCTCACACACATGGTTTCAGCAAAATGGGATAAAAAACTTGTGAAAGGTAAAATTTGTATTCAATATAATTCAAATTCATTACTAACAGTAATTTTAATTTATAAGAAGACACTTATAAATAATACGCTTAAAAAATATGGACTCTGTTCTGAGATATTTTTTATTAAAGGCTTAGAGCAGTTGATCTCAGAACTTGAAAAAACAAAATTGTACAGGAAAATATCATCTTACAAATTTCCACTAACGAGCTCCTAACAATCAGCTTTTCTTTTGATCTAAAGATTATGCTAACAATCTTTACGTCATTATCTTGAAACAACTCCAAGAAGTAATCATAACTGTTTCTTAACCTCGTTAAACTGTTATTTCATAGTTATTTGCAAAAGAATACAGTACGTTAATTATGTAAATCGTTTAGAAAAGTTTATTTTGTAGCATCACAGTTTAAATGTATTTCTACCAGTAGCTGCACGGTGTCTAAAGCGTAACGATACACAAGCAAAACGTACCGCGCAGAAAGTACTGTAATTGAAGGATCACCGCTAATCCGAATTAGGCATAATTTCCACTGATGTGTCATAGGTATAGTTCGATGCAAACTTAATGGCGGCTCGGAACATCGCACTTTCCGTTGCGCAGAACGTCGATTTTAGGTATTAAAGGGACGAGGTCGTCGGAGGACGGGGTATGACCTTGGAATTCTCGCTCACCCTATCGCTCGCTATCTCGTTCACGGGACTTCTACAGTGCTCACCTAATCAGGGCTGTCACTTTCTCACTCATTGCGCTTTCGGAGCTAGCGCTTGTTAGGGCAACTCAGCTCCCATTTTTATTATACAGAAACTGGATATAACGACATTGAAGGGACAGTATACTTCGCACGTTATGTCCGATAGTTGTTATAAGCAATATACACAAGTGCATAGTCATATTAATAGTCAATAACGCATAAACACACAACCTAAATCAGAAGTTTTAAAATCAACCTGTAATTCACGCGGTGAACTAACGCACTGTACTGAATAAGTTGTAAAACATGCAAAGAAATGGTAAAGAGCTTAGGCTTAATAATTGGCCTTAAGTAAAATATTCCTTCGTATTATTAGTATAAAGGTGAAAATTGTTCGTAATGTTTTATTTGCTGCAATAGGTAAACGTTTGGTCGTTATAGGCGATGAATATCAATAAAGTTTCGTCGTTTTAAGTGATATATCGCTGTATCCGATGTCGTTATAGGCGGTATGTGTATTTATTAGTTTATATAGAGATTCAGCCGGGACCGTGCCATTCGGTTGTAATAACCGACCTGTCGTTATAAACGATGTCGTTATATTCGGTTTTGACCGTACAACTTCCAGCGCGAAATCTTGCATTTTTACGATATGCAAATATCTAATTCATTTTTACGTTATTTAATGTAAATTAAATTTAAATAAGCCAAAGGTAATATTTATCATGTCATAGCAGTTGATTAAAATCTCATCAGCATAACTACAATATAAATTCCTTTTTTAGGATTGTCCAACCTATATACTAGAATTTGAGGGTTTCGTAGTCAAACTGTAAAATATTGATTGATCTTTGCTTCTACGAAATCCTTCAGTTTATGTGGTACGACGCGCACTTGCTAGATATTTTTTTGTAATTTCGACCATGTAAAAGAATCTAGCGCTTTTTTCCAACTCATTTAGCAAGCGCACAAAGACAGCCCTGCAGTCATTACGGCTAAGCTATACTTGTGTTGAGCACATCCGTACACAGTAGTACACACACACACGTCTAAGTCTAAGTACAATTCAGCGCAAAAGTGTGTTGTTTGTTAACCGACTACTAAAAGGAGGAGATTCTCAACTTGATCGGTATTTTTTACTTTTTTTATGTATGTACACCGGTTACTCTGAGATTTATGATCCGATTTACGTGATTCTTTTTAATTCATGTGGAACAGTTGCCATTTGCTCCTCTAAAAATTCAAGAGAGTATGGCCCAGTAGTTTTCATTTAATGATTTTTTTTTCCATTCCGTTTCATATGTACACCGATAATTCCATCGGCATTTTCATTCGAGTCCTGTGGCTCGTCACAATATCATGAAAAAAAAATGATCATCTATTACTAGCCCCAAAAACTTTTATTAAAATGTTGTCTGCATTTTCCTCAACATTCAGTGCGTGATCTAACCGAAAGAATTCATTACACTGTTATAGTACAATGAACTGGGAATTACAATTTGAAAATGTGATTGTCATCTTGTTTCTTTGAGAAATGAGGCGTAAAGATCTGAGTCGAAAATAGGATAAATTTTATCTTCAATACTTCTTCTTCCTTCTTGCTTCGTTCTTGCGCGATACGGTAAAGTATTTCATGCAAATGAATTTAGTATGGAAGACAGAAAGAAGGAAAATGTTTATCCCATTATAGGGGAATGGACACTATACCCGCCACGATTGTCCAAGGCGGCTTGGCAGGTTTGACATATCGGTTATCTCGATGTGCAGGTTGCATCATGATGTTTTCCTTCACCGTTGATAGCACGTGGTAATTGTAACAATATGCATACAAGGTCAGAAAACTGCCAAGTGGTCCATTCTTTCTGGCCAGGATCGAACCCGCGCCCTTTAGGTTTGGGACGCGGGCGCTAGCCATTACTCTACCACGACTTATATACTAACTAAGAAATAAATTTAAATCGAGAAAAATATTAACAATAATATGAAAATAACTTCTGCCTTACCTCCTCTGTAGGAGGCAATTAAAAAAATAACAAGGAAAATTATATACAATATCGAAATTTTACCGCCTTTTTTCGTGAGCAACATTTGGACCTAAGTACATTTTTATTGCAAAAGGTATTTTAAACTATTATTTTGGTTTAAGACTTTCAGTTTTTGATTCAATAGAGTCTAATAAAACTGAAAGTCTTAAAATAAAATAGTAGTTTAAAATACGTTTTGTAACAAAAATATACGTAGGTCCAAGTCGCTTACGATAAATAGTCAGTAAAGGCTCGATTATATGAGTCCCAAATCGCCGTTAGTTAAGAACGTTCCCAAAACACTGGTTTCCCTGCTGTATGGCAACGCTAATGAAAGACATATTTTCTTTTATTTTAGTTTTTACAAGCCATTATTTGACTTGCTATGGATGTATATATGTATGTATGTAAGTTCGGGTGAAATCTTGCAAGTTAAATTTGACGAACTTTCCGGTTTCCGATTGAGCAGAAATTTTGCACACATATGTAATTCGCGTGACATTGCAATAATATGGTACCATGGAGATGATCTGATGATAGAGTGGGAAGGTGGCCATAGGAACTCCTGTATCAAACATAATAGACCCGTCGTGTTTGGGCTCGTTTTACTTGTCTTGGCTAGCACTTTTCTGCTACATGATATCCAGGATCACAAAAGCTTGTATTTAAAAACTTTTTAAAAAGCTTATATTTTTTATTTTAAACCTGTTAAAGTGATGAATACAGAAACTCTGTGAAAGCGTAATCCTTTGTTGTATTGATGTTAACTTTCTTTTGTTTCATATATGTTTTAAAATTTAAATGTAGAACAAGTTCTTCGAATCGATTTCATATTTAGAATACTTATCAGTCAATATAACAACTTTTTAGCAATTCGCGCCTTTTATAGTATAATAAACAAAGTTTACAATATCTCATAAAAAGTAAACAATCATGTTAGCACAATGACTCATGACAACAAAGCAGGAAAAATTAGTTTTAATAAAAATACGGCCATTGACATAGTTTCTGAAAAAGCCGTTGACGCATAGAGTTACCCAAAAAAAGTCTTTGTTAGAACTTTTTGTCAAACAAAGTATCTAATTGAAAATTCGAATTAGTTTGTTTTCCCCAGAATGTAGTATGATGTTTTATTAATCAGTAGTTAGAATATGAATGTATTTGTATATATATCGAGGGCTTCATAACAAACGGGCGTATGCGCAAAATGCACTTTTTGTTGTTTACTAAAATCTATGCATTTAGAAAGTCTTACCAGTGTACAAGTGTACCTAAATGGAAGGGTATTACAAATTTCAGCCTTATAAAATCGACTAGTTTTGTGTTATTCACAATTTTGTCTCTTGTGTAAAACTACACATTTTTCTGTAAGCCCATTGGTTATAAAGCCCTCGATATGTACTTTATATATAATTATGTACATATATATTTATATATGTAGTTTATTAAATATATAAATTATTAGTCGCGGAAGGCCACGACACACCTTCCATGATCAAATTGATCATGTGTTAGCAGAAGGTGATGTTAGGAGCCTTAAGAACAGACGAGCGTGCATGACAAGAGCTATGAATGTCAAAGAAGCAAGTGAGGTGTGTAAGAATGGGCCTGTGTGGCGCTCTGTTGTTCGTGCCTACCCTGCAAGGGACCTGGCGTGAAGTTATGTATGTATGTATAAATTATTACGATTAACAGTCGGAAAATTTCCAGTAGATACATGACTATTAACCAACAGAGAGTAAATCACGTAATAAAATTTTTTTACTGTGATTTTTAATTACCTGGACTAAAATGACAGCTGTGATGGACCTTTTTTGATTCATGAGTGAGTTATGCGAGTTAAATCAGCAACTCACCACTGTGAGTTGAATCTTACAGAACTTATATAGAAATTCTATAAGATTAACTCACAGGGGTGAGTTGCTCTAAGCTTGCATAAATAAAGTTCGATCGCTGCTGTCATTTTTGTCCAGGTAATTAAATATCAGCTTCGTTTTATTTGAAGCTTTTTTCACGTAGGCTTTTGATCTCCGTCTGTACAATTATTCGTTTATATGTGATATAATACTTTTTGTAAGTATTTACAGGTTAATCAAATATAGTAGAATAAAATATTAAAGAGGCGCCACTTTTGCAAAGTTGTTTAAACTATTATATACAGGGCGTTCCATTAGTGGCTCACAATGCACAAAATTAGCCGTTCCACACAGCGACCGCAGTCGTTGTGGTCGTGGCGAAAACGTCACTAATGAATTCCTCATTTTCGATCACACAACGCTCACAACGAGCCATGTCAAGAGGTAGGTCGAATAACTGTTCCACTTCGGTTTAAGATTGTTACCTCGGCAAGCAAGTGAAACGAGATAAATCGCGGTCGTGAACGTGGTCGTTGTGAATCCCTAATGGAACGTAGCCATGAGGTTCTGAGAAAAGTGACAGTGACATAAAAAGACAGATAAACGGACACTACGAAAAGGGTTTCAAGGTTTTTTTTTGGCGGGAACTGAAAGTGGACGTTGCACTGTGCAGTTTTATTTTAAAAAATGTTTAAAAATACTCTAAAATGAACAGTAGTTGTAAGATATTGATAGTTTTTGAGTAATGATTATGTGTTTTTGTGAGAAATGTGTACTGTATAGTCCAATGTGGCACATCGAGTTTTCTCAAGAACTCCGTTGAATGGCGTGGGTTGTAGCCTACAATACAACTGCGCTACTATACAAATATTTTTAGATCAGACTTGACTAAGATTCCTTTGCCTGCCTTTGTGGCGAATTCTACTAAAAAAAAGAATACCTCGAAATAATTATATTTGTATAAAATAAACTAGCTGTCCCGGCAGACGTCGTCCTGCCCGGTAAAAATAGGGGTTTGTCGCATAGGGTTAATAATTTAGGGTTGTATCTATTTTTGTATGTTGTATCATAAAAAAATAGAAATTAAAAATTTTTACTAAAAAATAAATATAAAAAATGTAGGGGTGGACTACCCCTAACATTTAGGGGGATGAAAAATAGATGTTGGCCGATTCTCATAGATACCGGATAAGCACAAAAAATTTCATCAAATCGGTCAAGCTGTTTCGGAGGAGTATGGCAACGAAAACTGTGACACGAGAATTTTATATATTAGAATGAACTTAACGCTCTATGAATAACGACGTAAAAGTAACACTAAATCATAGTTTAAATAGACTGCATACATTACAAGCCTATGAAGTCATAATACAGTTATTATTTACCAGGTCATGGCTTCCTTTTCTCTAGGATATCCTTGTAAATTCTTGTTTAAAATTTCACACCCTGATTGTCACTGAATTATAATATTAGTCCTAAATTGGATATGGTATTGCGTAATATAATACGTCACGCATGTCTTTATATATATTTTTATTTATTGCAGGAGTTCAGCAGTCAGGCAGACGACCCACTTGATGGAAAGCAGTTTTCATCGCCTATGCACACTTGCAACACAAAGGCGCTGCTGCTCTCTTAAGGGAGACTGGAACCTGGTCACTAATGACGGAACACAGCTCAAGGTTGTTATGGCGACATACTTTAGACCAGGAGTGGTAGCCATCCAGTTGAGCAAGTGCCCTGCCTGGCAAAATGTTTTGGTGTTTAAGTTTAAATAGTAATTATATAATATGCAGAAACTACAAAGATAGAATGAAGAAGATACTAGTATCTTCTTCATGCGAGATTGTGTTTCTCATTTTACACCTTGTTTCCGCCGGCGTCCCAGTCATAGGGGAGGGCCCAAGAAATGCTGGCTTAACGTTGTAAAGAATTACGACATGTGTATCAATGGTCTCAAAATGAGGGATGCTGAAGACCGCGCGAAGTGGAGAAGAAAAAGTATGAAGCGGACCCTGGTCGTCGGAGCGAACGCTCCGAACGTAACCGGGATTTAACGCTAGGATGATGATGATGACTGTATATCATGTTACAAAACGGCGTTGCAATCTCACAGATTTTGTACGAGGCAACATACTTATGACATTATAAGTATGTACAAGTATAAGGTGTAAGAGGGGAAATAGCGCAGATGACAAGAAAAAAAACACAAAAGAACATCTCGCCTCTGTGCTTCAAGCGAAGAGGCGAGATGTTCTTTTGTTACAAGTAACGTGGTATCTTTTGAAACACATTGTAGATTGACAAAAAAACATCGTTTTTATACAATGATTTTTTGAAGGTTTCAAGAATTGTCTTTGTAAAATTTCAGGTTTCAAAGTAACACATTATTAAAGCAAAAAGTCCATCATTTCTAAATGTCAAGTATTAAAATAATATCAAAAATATTAAACCTTTGTTGAAGATTAAAAAGAACTTGGCTGAGAATCGTCTCGTGAAATTGACACCTGTCTAGATACACATAGTAGTTGTAAGATAGCATAATGGTTCAGTTTTTTATACCTGTCATGTTTGTCATACGATCTACGAAAGCCACCGTTTTATTCCCTCAGGTTATTTGGACTTGGATATAACAACCTTATGCCGTGATTGTATTTTTATCAATCCAAACTAAATTTCAACACAAATACCTTTACAGTCCATTGAGTGGTGAACAATAGTCAAATGCCATATCCTATCACGTAGTGTCTCCCCTTGACATTACACGAAGCTTTCGCAACTAAAGGTCGATGAATAGACAATTTGAATGCCATATGTATCAAAGCAATGCACTGAATTAAAGTTGAGACCATAGACGAACAAATTATGACGCGCCCCGAGGAGTCAGACTGAAGCCGAGTATAGAAAGGCGATTGCATCGCTTGTTTTGTTATGAGAGCCTAAGATTACATAACCCAATTAGTACAGATAAAGGCGGAATAGTTTCCAGTGGTGGTGAATAAGCCATAGGTACCTTAATGCCTAGCGCAAGGGTCCTAATCTCCTTCGAACTGGCGGCCGCGGCTTTCAATTCGAATCCTGACCGGAAAGCTTGCTGCATGCACTATATAGCTTCTTTTCTGATCTTATGTGCATATTGTTACAATTGAAGACATGAGTGGATGAAGGTGATAAGTCGCATAATTCTAATTCTGAGTAAATCGAGATAAAAGTTTTACTTTTATTTTAAACTGAACTGAACTTATCATCTTTTTCAACTTCTTATTTTTGAAATATGCCTTATATCTATGGTCTAAGGTCTGTAGTCTTTTGGTATCGACTTATAACCTTCATTTACGCAAAAAAAAGCAAAAAACCGAAAATGCGACATATCACCTTCATCCACTCACGTCTTCAATTGACACGTGATAACCGGTCTGTCAAACCCGCCAATCCGCCCTGGACAAGCGTGGTGGGTATATTGTCCTGACCCCCCCCCCCCCTCCATTATTTGGAGGCCTAAGCTCAGCAGTGGGACGATTATAGGTTGTTATTATATTATAGTTTCCAATAGATACTATTAACCACAGAGACGTAAGTTATTAACCACACAGATGTAAACTATTAATCACACAGATACTACATAAGTGTATGCACATAAGTTTTTATACTTTACTTCATTTGACACTCGTTTTTTTCTTTTCCTTCTAATGTGCCTTCGTCTATACTTATACTCCTCTGTCTCAGGTTGACAGTATTTTTTTCTAAGAGTTTTCATTTTGTCATCAATACCTATTATCAAAAATAATCGTGATAGCTTAGGAGGTCCATACAACTCTTGAGTCACAAAGTATTAAAAAAAAAACAGACTGGCTTCTAATCCTGGCCATGAAATAGGCATCGGGAAATAGGCAGCCTTTTGACTAATCGTGCATATTATTACAATCACCACGTGCTGACAGTGAAGGAAAATATCGTGGTGAAACCTGTAGATCCAGATAGTCGACGTATCAGTCGCCAAATTGCCTTAAACGCCACAGGTATGTCTGTTGTTCTCAAAATTCAGTCCGAGCCTAACAGCGGGGTCGTTTATAAGCTGTTATTTCGTAGAAACACCAGCTGTCATTTTGGCATACCTATATTTTCTAATGACATACAGACAATTTAATATTATTAATATAGATGACACTTGTTTACGTTTTAATTAATATGCGCCACTCATAAACGTTGACGTGTAATAAATTACATTTGCGCTATAAAAGATAATGACGCGAATGAAGCACCCATTATATTCATAGTAACGCCAAATTTGGCTTAAAACAAATTCTCAGCATAAATTCGGACATTAACTTCTATTTGTCATGCTACTGCTTCATCTGGGATAATAGTATAGTAATTGACCTCTCCACATAAATGTAGCGATAGGTGTAATGCAATCTAGTTTGTGATGCGAAATTGTCATTAAATAGAAATTACGTGAAATATCGACAGATAACGTCTGTAGATATAATAATGTAGCTATTCGTTAACGGTGTTATATTTAATGCTATATAGAAAGAAAGAAACGATAGAAAATATTTATTTCAAATTGCGACTCACACAATACAAACTGATAAGAAAATAACAATAAAAGAAAGCCGCAATATATGATACGAGGTTAAAATAAAATAATCACTGTTTAATGTATGCACATTTTTAGCGATTAATTTATTTTAAATTTTGGTAAAAGTCGGTGCACACCAGTGTCAGTCTTTCGCTGTGCCGAAACATGTTCCGACACAGCACTGGTTTTCAGTGCCCACCTCCATAACCTCATATGTCCTAAGACCTCAAGTATGTAGGTAACTAGATAAAGACGTATATATAAAGATGCATTTGACTGTAGTCACTAATTATAACATATCGCAGATGGACCCCAGCATAACAAGTAATCTTATCAGTCAGGTTTTCAGCTCCTTTGAGTGGGGTATTGAACTAAATACTCTTTGCCCCTGCTTCAACTCGGAGGGCAAACCTCCAGTGAAATGACATTGAAGCTGCTGGAGGCTTCCCAACCGGTGCCTACAAAATAACTCTCAATGGCTGATCTTTGGGTACCGGTGGCCTTCGCAGGCTTTGTGTAGGCTACATCGGCGGCTTGTTTGGCCATTTTGTGACGATCGATAGACATCTCGGGCTTTAGTTGGCCATCAATGGCTTTTGTTGACGTCTCTGCGACTTTGGGGCGCTCTCGACTTTCGCGATACAGAATAGAGAGAGCAATGATAGTAACGTTGTTATACATAGCTATGATTCAATAAAAGAAGAATTAAATAATGTTAGCTAAACCGATAAAGCTACCTTTCCTCTCTTGTTATTAAAAGTAAAATTTGTCGCCGTCAGAGTAAGGTATATATCACAATTTGGACGAAAAATTCACCAAAAAATGAATTACGAGATCCTGCATTGACGCTGGCGATTCTTATTATTGTTAATTTTGGTGAGTAATAGTGTTATTTCTATATATATACAATATTATAATTCACAACAATAGGTTTATATAGATAGGTATTGTAAATGAATACCTTAAACAGGTTGACGGAAGTTCCCATATAGAACTGACGTCGAATTTTAATGATGCAAAAACTTACTGCGCGTTACGTCGAAGTGTGTCGATCGCAAAACATGTTTCTTTGTTGATGTTGGTTACCGTAAAAAATGTAAATCTTTTTTTATTGCATGAGGTCAGCAGACAGGCGGACGATCCTATGGATATTGGTAACACCAAAGGTGTTTGCTGCCACTCTCTAAAGGTAAACTTGAATACGGCCACTAATGCCGGACACAACTCGAGATTGTTATGGCGGCGTATTTCACCACCAGGGGTGGCAGTCATCCAGAGAGATGATTGTATTCTTTTTCTCCGTTGCTGAAGGGATATAGCATCTAATATATAATTATTTATTTTTATGTATAAAAGGCAGTGATGGATTTATATGTGTTTCCAAGTAGTAAACAACAGACACAGTCCAGCTAATGGACAACGGATAATGTTGTCTACGAACCAAGACATTGATTGGTTTCGAAGAAATAATTTAATCAATTTAGTTAAAATTTACAAAATCTAAAAGGTGAATTTAGACAGTACATTTCTGTGACTTAAATTAATGAATCAATCAAAGTGATTCACATAAATCATTCAATGTCATTGAATACCATTGTATTGCGTCTTGAAGTTTACCGCCTTTAGTTTAGCGCCTTTTACCCAAATTTTATTGATTCGTCTGATATGAGCATAGAGACACAAGGGCATTCAACGAAATTAAATTATTCAAGGTTATGTTTAAACGGATTACTTTGGTTGATGCATCCAAATCGAAAGACGGAAATGAATATCGGCTTATCTTTGTGGTTCCTTTTAAAAGGTCTTGTTGTAAAGCTTTAATGGCTCTCTTTATTATAGCAACTTTCACGGCAGCAAGCAGGACTAAGATGCTTTTAGTTTAAGTAGAAGTGGATAATTATAATTTAATCGATGAGTAATTAACAGCTGAAAGATGGCTAGGAGTTGAAGCCCCTTCAAGTTGTGCTACCAACACCGCTGTGTTGGTTGCAGAAGTAGAAGAAGAGAAAATACGGATACAAAAAATTCCTTATATATATATATATATATATATATATATATATATATATATATATATATATATATATATATATATATATATATATATATATATATATATGGACATATATATAACACCAAATGTGCTGCAGGGTTGAACATAGTATTTTGATGCCTCCTTTATGAAAAGCTGCGAGGTCCTTCCGAATTTTTAATGTGCACATACATTATTAAGAAAGTATATTAGGAACTGCTACATATTTGAGAGTAACTGCTATAGGTACAAGAAAATAGTGAAGAACGCCCATCCTATGGTGAGAAATGTAACGGGAGAAAGAGGACGAAGATATCATTCTGAAAATTTCAGTATAAAACATAAAGAGAAGAACCGAAGTTTCTCCAAAGCCAAAGAGTAAAAAATTCCCAGTCTTTAATGTTCCCCTACGTAAAATACAATATTTAAAATGGAATCTTGGAATATTTATGACTTGAACATGACATAAATTTCCAAGACAATGTCCACTGTGTTTAGAAGATTTAGATAATCTGACTTAAACTATTATCTGTGTACATACTACATCATAAGTCTTATGCAGAGACAAGCCGGTTTGCTTTCAAGTAAAGCCCGGATCATAAACAAGACCAGTTTTTATGCTTGTGGAGTACTAAAAGCAATGATAATAACATGATGGCCTTCGTCGCTAGAACATTGTCTATACCAATAAAATTCGTATGTCTGTGATTTCAAAATAAAAGCCAAAATTTAAGTAAAAATTGTTTATACAATGCTTGGTCATACATTTACAATTTACTGATTTTCATTATTGTCTGTCAGTCTCAATCAAGGATGATGTGATGAATTGTAGTATGACAGAAGATGTGTGTTGGAATAGAGGAGTGTAGAAGGAAAACACATTATGCGTCTCTAAATAATTGGGATAAGGTGAAAGAAAAGTAAGAGAGTCTCAATCACATTGAGAGGGAGAAGACTAGGGTGTTAAGGGTATGTGAGGAGGAGAAATGAAAGTCACGTGACAGTAAAAATATTAAACTGGAATATTGATAGGTACAAATCTAAAGGTAGACCAAAAATGGATGGCTACCACCCCTGGTCTAGAGTATGTCGCCATAACAACCTTGTGTTGTGTTCCGGCATTAGTGACCAGGTTCCAGGCTCCCTAAAGAGAGCAGCAGCGCATTCGTAGCACCTTTGGTGTTGCAAATGTCCATACGCGATGGTAACCGCTGTCCATCAAGTGGGCCGTCTGCCTGTCTGCTGATCTCCTGCAATAAAAAAAAAAAATAAAAAAAAAAAGAGATGGACGGAATGCGTGAAGGATGGCGTATTGATTTGTGGTGTGACACAGGACGTATCCCAGAATAGAGGAATATGGAAGTAAAAGACATAATTGTTATTGCCGATCTCAGACAACTAGGAGAAAGTGAAAGAAAAGAGAGAATCAATTTAATGAAAATCATAAGGATTAAAACAGAAATTTTAGCTCAAATATTTGTGTCTTGCAGGGTTCATAATATGATACAAATACAACGTGCAAATCCTTTGCATGAGAAGTGGCAAATAGTGAGGAATAAAATATAATAGCCGTACTTAGAGTCAATTAATTGGTTGTTAACCTTACATAACGTAAATGTTCTATTTCCTAGTTTTCAAATATCGATAATTTTCTATTGTTAATTATTTTTATTTATTTCAGGAAAATATTTCTGGGTAAATGCAAAGCCTCTACATACGAGATAGGTCCCTCCAGATCTCATTTGTATAGGTTTCACTCCTTACTAAATAGAGGTTAAAAAAGAATATTTTGAACACTCCTGCACATCAAGATAACTGATTATAGTCACTAATCCACCTTGGATCATCCAACTACTAAAGATTTATTATCTATGTATAATATTACAAAAGTGTAGTTTTTAGTTTTTTTAATTATGTTTGTCGGTTTGTTAGGGAGTCATGCAAAAAGTACTAGGCTGATTTCGATGCGGTTTTCACTGATTTATAGCAAATTCCTGGAATTGAAATCTACGGTTATACTTCGGGAATCCCACAGAAATTTTTAGGAGAGGTTTAAAGGGGCCCGGTTGTAATACCAGTTGGATATCGATATAATATTTTCACTGATCGATAGCAAATTCTCGGTCATAAAGCCTGCGACACTATATCCCGAGGTTCCCGCGGGATTTTTCCTAGGAGTGATTTCAAATTGCTAGGACACGTATAAATTAGCTTATTGCGTCCAACGTGTACGAAGTCATGGGCGAATCATACAAATTTTCTATAACCTTCAAACCAGTATAGTCATATACACACATACCTGTACAAAACTGTTACGTGATCGATGTATATTATGTTTTCAATATTCAAAAGATATTTTTTTGCAATAAAATTCTGGTCTATCGTGCACACACATCACGAAGATCATAAAAATAAATAACGTTAAGCTATAACGGTTATGTTACTAAAAATATTGTGTTTCGAAAAGTTTCAAAATGTTTTAAAATCAACGTAGAGAGCTATTTTATTATATTATTTAAGTGTCATGATGATGTTTTCTTACGTAAAGTGGTCTACTGCCTTAGTTTTAGGCTTCAGAAGTGAATGGAAAGTGAATCCACTACTACACTCACAAACCGAACGTGCCTAAATAAATTCATCTTAACTAAGATGCTCTTGTCACCGCCGGGGTACTTGTCATTCTAGAACCAATCGGCTTGTGCCGAAATGATGGCACAAGACCGAATGGGATGACATTAGTATCTAGGATGATGGGTCGCCCCTTAGTATGGGATGCTACTTCCGATAACGCTGCGGCGTCCTATCTTTCATCTTACGTGCTCTACCGCCAGTTGCTGCAACCGAACGGGAGGCCACCCAGCTTCGCAAGTACGCTGCCTTCGTTAATACTTACGCATTTGTGGCGTTTGGGGTATGGGTTCCTAACGCTTTAAAACTATCGAGGCGTCGCCGAATCTTTGGTTAATTTCTCACGTGACAAAGAGGCTACCGTCTATTTTGCTCAAAGGTTTAGACTTCTATACAACGTGGTTACGTAGTCAACCTTTTGGGAACTTTTCCGATAAGTGACTACTAATAAAAAAATTATTGTGTCTGAAGGAAATGAGGATGTTCCGGCGTGTATCATGGCCTTAATATGCGAGCTTTAATATCTTAGCTATAAGTGTGCAATGACCTAGCTGAGTAATGTGCATACTGGTTGGGCGAAGTAATCTTAAGGTCACACTGTCGAGGTGACTTCCTACATAAAGTTGCGTTGTCAGTTAAATCATTATACCGTGAACCCCGTTATTAAGATGATTGTTTTACAACACTGAGGTTATTCACATTTGGCGGTAAATGGCAATCAACGATCATTCAAGAAGTAAAAAACGGTATTGTAAGTCGCAGAATCGCTGTCAAGCCTGTTTGTTATATTTAATATTATTCAAAATTACTAATGTATGGTTCTGTATCTCACTATTCATTGATTTGCCTTACTACTGATTAAATTTGTTATAAGCTATAGAGTTGTTGTATGGAGAAGTTATGACAACTTTCTACCTTAGGATACTTGTAAGCACTAAGAAAAGTCGCTGGCTCTACGCAAGAATTCGTGTCGTTTCTACACGGGAAGTACATTAATCCGGCGCTGATCAAGAAACACATCTTCCCTCCGCTAGACACGACGCGCTCATCACGTGTTGGTTGCGGTAAAGGAGGAGAAAAGGTGAGAAGTTGAAACTTGACTAGTGCACCCTACCATACCCTACGTACGACTGCCCGTAGTCAAGCAAAACAATATCTGCTACATGTTCCTATTTATCGTGTCTAGAGCAAACAAGACAAATTTTCATAGCTAAATCCAACTAAATTCTAGTCGTGTACATGATGATTTGATACTATCTGCCGCAGAAACGGTGTAATTTCTTAGCGTGTTCGTGTAAAGGCCCTTACTAGTAAGGCAAAATAACACATAGACCAGAGTAAACACTGGAAAGATTAATTACGAAATTGACTTTGCTAGTAATCAAATCAGAGTCCTTTGCGTTTGAATGATCTAGGTGAACTAACGCTTGAAACATTGCAACCGCGGTACCAAAAATTGTTTATTTATTAATTTAGCGATGACAAACCCACAGCTAATACACATGAATAAACCCTTGAATTTGAGACACAAAGCCAATTACAGATTTTCGCATATAAAATCTTGATTATCTAACACGCTGACATAACTACAGTACATTTTAAAGCTAGTCATAAAAAATATGACTTAAACACCGCTTGGCTCCTGAAATACTGATCCTAAATATGTCATTATCCTGGTTATTTGTATTACTTTAATAGTCGCTTACTCCAACTAGAAATTCATTTTGCCTATGTGATGACAACCAGCCATCTAGTCAGTCATATTTGTCGAATCCACGACGACATTTACCGGGATTAAAAAGTGTTGATTCGGGATATAAGCCAGAGATCTGTGTAGATTTGTTTCTGTTAATTTAAACCATTCAGTAGTTTTCACGTGATGTTCTGACAAAGAGACGAGAATTCTAAGAGGTATTTTCAAAACTATCTGGTCCAAATAAGCTACCTTGATTTATTTCTTTTTTGAACTATTTGTAGAAACTCGAGCTCTTTACAGATTTATTATATTAAAGAAGATAAAATAGATGAGTGACCTAATTATTGCTCTAGTATTACAATGTTATTAATTATTGATGATCCATCAAAAGTACCTAATAAATTAAATAACCTTTTAATAAATGTTATTAGTGACAGTGGTTTGGGTTTGGTTTGGTACCAATATTTTATCTTTAATAATTATTCCCTATTATAGTTAGTTTTATTTAATGTAGTTGTTAATTATTGTATAGTTTGTAATTTATTTGATAAATGTGAATATATAAAAAAGGCTTATTAAATAATAGATAATAATAAGACTGTTGTTATTTTTTTAAATAATGGATGCAATGCTATTTATGGATTGATTTTGCTACTCAAATTTGAACATGACATATTGTATCATGTCAATGTCAAATTTAAAAAGTTGATTCGGTATAGGTAAAATAAGGCAGAACAGGTTAGCAGCGTAAATCAAATTAAAGTTGTTATAGCACTGTTTACTAAAACAAATATTCCATAAAGCAATTTGGTCTAAATTAGGCTTCAATTAGCAACTATTAAAACAATTCGACTCATGTGATGATGCTAATGAAGTGTCAAAACAAGCAGCGTTCATTGTTACAAAATGGTTGTTTGATTAATTTTTTTTTAAAGTTTTATTTTGCGTCATTATGGATTTTTTTTGTAATAGCCTCATCTTATTTTATACTAATATATAAAGCTAAAGAGTTTGTTTGTTTGCTTGTATGATTGAACACGCTAATCTCAGGAACTACTGGTCTGATTTGAAAAATTCTTTCAGTGCTAGATAACCCATTTATCGAGGAAAGTTATAGTCTATATATTATCCCGCTAAGACCAAACTTTTTTTTAAACTATTCCACGCGGACGAAGCCGCGAGCATAAGGTTCAATGTTTTTGGCCACTGCTCGCATGATATATCATCAGCGTCACTCTAGGTACTCTAGGACCTTATAAATACATTTTTTTGATGAAATATATTTGCTCAAAACTGTTACATGTTTCATGTGATTTAGGACGTGGTTCTGTATCGAACAACGTCTAAGGATAAATTCGGCAGAAATTCTATCTATGATGGTATTCTATCTATATATATTCTATCTATGGTGACATGTTTATAGCTTAAGAATACAATTTCCTGCGGCCGGGCGGCCTGTCGTAAGAGACGACAAAACAACCCACAGCCTGGTGGTAGGGCGTTTGCCAGATTGGATGGCGATCACCCGTGGCCTAGAGTATGTCGCCATAACAACCTTGAGTTGTGTTCCGGCATAAGTGTCCAGGTTCCAGTCTCCCTTAAGAGTGCAGCAGCGCATTTGTAGCACTTTTGCAAATGTCCATAGGCGATGGTAACCGCTTTTCATCAAGTGGGCCGTTTGCCTGTCTGCTGAACTAGTGCGATATAAAATTAAATGAAATTATTATAATGTGAATAGCTCATAGTTATCCAAAAATTGTTAAATAAAATAAAAATATTTTTATTTTAATCTCTACATTGATTACAACAACTAAAAAAATGGTCCAAATATCAGAATAACATCTACAATATAATAATTATGTGTAGGTATATTTCGAGTTTGTACAATGAATTTAAAAATGAAAAACTATCAGGAGGCTCTTTCAGATCAACAGACTCCGAAAATACGGATTTTAGATGTTTTATCTGTCTGTTAGAGCACGTGAAAACTACTGCACTATTTATATGAAATTTGACAAAGATCTAGTTCAGGGATTCAGGGGAGGTTTCGATCAGGGATCAGAGGACCGTCTAGAGTCGAAATTGATTAAACATTTTTTTTTTACATTTCTCTTATTCTATTTATATCTCAAGGTTAGTTTTATAAGTTATATACAGTAGTATGTTACAGAATGACTTTTGAAGAATTAATGGAATTCTAGCAAACAGTGCATATTCAATAGTGTATTCGATTAAATTTGCTTTAATCAATTTTCTATAGTTAGAATTCAAAGAAAAATTACTTACGTTTTGTAACTTGAGCCATAATAATATTGTATGAGTAATATAGCACGTCAGATTTCATAAAAATCGTTTCTTCAGCTGGTTCATTAAGACTGAACAAATAATCGAACATATTTTCACGTTTAGGAAGTAGAACGAATTAAAATATCCAAAAGGTTTTTTTAAGTTGTTTTATCAAACTAAGCATTTTAATTATTAATAAAAAAAACTTGAAATAAAACAGGTTAAATACACTCCATTATTTTCTTTTGATTATAAATATTTAAAAACGCTACTAAAGTTAATATAATAATTAATTATTAATTATAATTAATATAAATGTTTTATACAGTTTTCAGATTTATCACAGATGTACAGTTAAGTATTGGCAATTTAGTATTTGGAAATAGTGGAAATCACTCTTTTTGTCAATGACAAAACGATAAAAACGCAGTAAAACTGAACGATAAAAATTAATAGACTGAAAAGCACATTCATCACTATAAAAACTTTCCTGAAAGTTAAAAAACCATATTTATGCTACAAATGTCAAACAAAACAAACACACCGTTACTAAATAAAATGTAACGCTTGTAACGTTAAAACGTTTTAATTATAAAACTATAAATTGAATTTATTATTATATTTATTTATTAATTATATTTAGAATTTATATATGGAATTTTAACAGTAAATTTTGTGTTGTTGCTTACATGATTTTAGGATATATCGCCTCTTTGCTCCAGTAATGTGTCACTTTGAAAATTAAAATTTTAGAAAAAAACCTTAAAAAATACTTGTATATAAACAAATAACTCTTTTGCTGTCAATCTGCAATATATTATATACTGTCGAACTTTACACGTTATTGAAGCAAAGATGCGATATGAAGTTATGAAGTTAATAATAATATATTTAAAAAATAACTCATGACGAAACATGGACTGGTACAAAATGTTTTAAACTTTGAAAAAATAATACGCGTTAAAAGTAATAAAAAATGGCCATACCTCGTGTGACGCTTGTAGGTGCGCGCGCGCAGAACTGACGCGATTCGATCGAACGGCAAACAGTATTCCCCAGACGTCACCTTGACCCTAGTAGAATGCTACACAAATCTGTATAACGCCCGTGATAATTGATAATGATAATATCTGAGTTTTTACATTACAATCGATTTTAGAAAATAGGATATGTTATCGATGAAATTAATTTTCACTCACTTTGGCACCTTTTTTTTAACATCTTTTTTTGTAATATTTTCTTGAGTTTTCGCGACTTGTATACATAATAAAACTACGTTTTAACGGTTTTAAGCGCGGTAATTTATTTGAAATTATTAAAATGAACAAGTTGGCGGTAGGCTAAATAAAACTTTAACAATACTCGTTGGATAAATTTCATATTTGTCCTCACGGACACTGAAAAGCGGCCGAAACGTCGGATTAACCCAAATCAAATAAATTACCGCGCTTAAAACCATTAAAACGTAGTTTTGTTATCTTTATTGTGACAAAACAACCCACAGCCAGGTGGTAGGGCATTTGTCCGACTAGATGGCCACCACCCCTGGTCTAGATTACGCCGCCATAACAACCTTGAGTTGTGTTCCGGCATTAGTGATCTGTTTCCCTTAAGAGAGCAGCAGCGCATTTGTAGCACCTTTAGTGTTGCAAATGCCCATAGGCGATGGTAACCGCTTTCCATCAAGTGGGCCATCTGCCTATCTGCTGAACTCTTGCAATAAAAAAAAAAACATGTATTTAAAACTAAACTTTCACGGCTTTAAATGCGGTTTTCTATATGATTCAACGTTTCAGCCACTTTTCAATAAACAGGACCAAGGAAAATCAAATAAAATGCCACGCTTAAAATCGTCAAACTTATAATCAGTTTTAATTATGTGTGTCTACTAGTTGCGATAATTTAAGAAAATACTACATCATGTAACCAAATTGAAGATTGAGTGCAAGTATTCATCAAATAAAAATGTCAGTAAGAATTATTTTTAAGCTTTTTGAACACCTGTCTAACGATTCGGCGAAATGTGAATGGTACCGCCATGTAAACCTCCTTTCAACCTACTAATACTTTTCTTCAACTACTTAAATTCTTCCTTCAAATGTGACGGCGTGTTCCCCTTTCGCACGTCACTTCAATCACTCATTGTCATATCATAAAATTAAATACATCGCTCCGCTCTGTAAATAAATAAAATATCATAAAATACTATAAAATAAATCTCCCCGCATACATAAATATATTATAAATAACCCGCTCCGCGCCGCCATTATAATATATAATAAATTAATATTAAAATACATATGAAGGGGTGAAGGTAAGGAAAGGAATGCTCCGGTGTTTCGGGCATGTGGAAAGAATGTATGATGAATGAATGACTAAACAGATATACAATGCAAAAGTGGATGGATGCAGAAGTCGCGGAAGGCCACGACACACCTTCCATGATCAAATTGATCGTGTACTAGCAGAAGGTGATGTCAGGAGCCTTAAGAACAGACGAGCGTGCATGACAAGAACTATGAATGTCAAAGAAGCAAGTGAGGTGTGTAAGAATAAGCCTAAATGGCGCTCTGTTGTTCGTGCCTACCCCGCAAGGGACCTGGCGTGAAGTTATGTATGTATGTATGTATGTAAAATACATAAAATAAATACATATATAATACTATTATAAAATAAATATACCAAGTACAATAAAGTGTGTGTACAATATAGTGGATAGTGGAGAAGAGGAGCCGCGTTTCATTCCCATTAACCAGGTAAGTGCGTGCTCGTTCCGATTCCCATTCCAAATTGTCCACACTTCTTTTCCCGCAAGTTTGACATAGTTCGCTTCCCGCTAAATCCAGCGCCGCCGCAACAGTGAATTTTCCATCTATTAGTTAAAGTGTGTTGACTCACTCTATTTTTCACTCTTTATTCAATGTAACATGCAAGATGTACTCTATAGACCGTATATTTGGTTCACGTAAATTCAATTAATATTGAGAATATTTTTTTAAGCGGACTTAAAACTAAAAAGCTAAACAAACATTTTCTACAACGTCTTGAAGTCGTTGCATTTTGCAATTTTGTTTTTGTTTTTACTGGGCACCAACTTTAAGATGATTTAGATTTTTTTGGTTTTTAGGTTAAAGCCTGTTTTGTTATTGTTAAACAAATCTACTCTTTAGTTGCATGAATAGCTTTAGAAATAATATTTTAAGCGCCTGTACAAATTATACTACCAAGTAAAATATAATTATTGCCTTTTGAAGCGTCTAGGCGCTCTTTAACGGGTTGCTCTCAATTTCCTTCGGGTCCTCTCATCGGATACTGACTTGGTGACGACAATATAATCACCTCATGAGAGGTTTCTTTTAATGAGTAGTTTGTTTCGAATACTTTTTTTTCAATTGGGCCACGATTGACCGGAAAATGGCATAACAAACATAGAATCAAAACATACAATGGAATAGAAAAACAAAAAGAGATAAACAAATTTCAGTCAGCCATGATGATTTTTTTTCCTAAAGTGATTACGGAACCCTGAAAATATGATTTTTCACTCTTACTTTTCCTACAAACATTTAGCATAAAAATTCAAAACAACTACTTAAAACGGCAATTATAACAGTCACGTCCTAGGAAGAGTTTGCGTCACTAACTTTTTCTTCCACTTCACGCATACTAATGTCCCTTCGCATATTCATTTGTACTGTGAGTAAGTTTAACCCCTTTGTTGCGGCGAAACTTTAAGCAAGTACATTAATGGGTCTCAAATGTACCCGCCAGATTTTTATTTATTTATTATTTATTTATTTTAGTAAAGCTTACAGTCAAATAACAACATAAATTAACAACATAAATAAAAGTATTGCTAATTACAAGCCTTAGCATATAGACTTGCTCAGGTTAATTAATGAAGATTTGTGTGTGAGTATGTGAGAGAGATTTTCGCTATATTGACTATGTATCACTTTGACGTGAGTCATTTATTGAACACAAATAAAATTATGTTTTATTAAACGTAAGGGAGCGCTCAGTACAAAATTTTAGATTTTATATCTGAATGTTTACTGAGCACCGATTGTCACTCGAGAGTATAAATGTTTGAGAAGTCGCTATATTTATCCTTGAAAAAATATCTTTAATCTATTCGGAACATTTGTACTGTTACAAAATTTTTGGCATTTAAATTCTAAAGATAGGAGGGGGCGGGGTTTTTATTTTTATTAATAACTATAAAATAAAAATTATAAAATAGGTAAAAATATTTGGTCAAATGCGATAACAATAGTCTCTTTCATTAGATACCTTATTCGACGATACTGCTCAAAGTTTTAATTTCAGTTCTCCTTTTTAGACTCTTGCATTTTCAAAAATAATTATGCATACACACTTTATTAGCACAGAAGACTAAAAAAATTGAATGTTTAGTTTCTAGTCTCAGTAGTTTCTGAAATAAATAAATGTAATACACACTGACAGACAGGTAGGTAGTGTATGATCATATTTTTATTTGTTTCTCTAGGTAACTAAGCCTTCAGAATGATAAAACTGTAACCCATTCATTCAAATTCATAATAGTTTATGAAGTTTATAGGCTGGGTAAAAAGGTGTTCGTAATTAAAATTCAGCATGCGATTATCCAGCGTACAATAATTATCAATGCCACATTATTTACCTTTTTTATGGGCCTGTAAACTTCTCATAACTTTTATGTATAAGAGGTAATCGAACAATAAGTTACATTTTATAAGCCGCGAGTATACCAATCGCGGAAGGCCATTTTTGCCCATCTGCACTGCATGTGTTAACTTCTATTATTTAGCTCGCTTTCTAGTTGAAAAGTTTTACGTAAAGGCGTTGTGTCAATGTGCTTCGGTAATGTAACGTAACATAATAATGGCACACGTTTTGTGATGCGTGAATTTCTTTGCCTTTATTGTGCTGCGATAATTATATGACTTCTGTTTATACTCTGCTTTATGCTATATTTTTATTATTGCATGAGTTCAGCAGATAGGCAGACGGACCACCTGATGGAAGCGGTTACCATCATCTATAGACATTTGCAACACCAAAGGTGCTACAAATGCACTGCTGCTCTCTTAAGGGAGTCTGTAACCTGGCCACTAATTCCGGAACACAATTCAAGTTATTATGGGGTGTTAGTTATTCAGACGGGCAAATACCTACCTGGCTATGGGTTATTTTGTCGCCTCTTACGACAGGCACTCCGGTCGCAGGGAATTGTATTGTTTCTCCGTTCCTGCACGTATAAAAATATATAATTGTGTCATTTTTTAGTTTTGCCATTTGCCACGTGGTGAGGCATTTGGTCTGGATAGTTACGTCCCTTGGTCTTAAGAACGCCGACATAACAACCTTGAGTTGTGTTGCAATATTAGTAGCCAGGTTCCAGTTGCCCGTTCGAAGCCGGGAGCACATTAGCAGCATTTCTGGTTTTGCAAATATATTATTATAATATATAATTAATCACTTATTTAGATATTCATTTGTTGTGGACTGTTAATATGTTAATTATTAAAGAAAATTGCACGTTCGGAATATAACGACGATTTTTTATAATAATGAAGGAAAAAAATATACAGATAAAAAAACAAAAGAACATCTATGTTCCAAATTCAAACATTTAGTATATTTGGTGGCCAGTACTATGCCGCACCAAACAAATGAAAACTGTTTGTTGGAGATTCCAACATATATATTTATATATAGGCGACTATAACCACTTTCCATCACATAGATGGCTTAGGCAGGAGTGGGATAAAGAGCATGGGATAGATAGATAGATTGCATAGGAAAGATAGAATAGAGGCAGGAGGAAGTGAGCCATCGGAACTCTGACTGATCATAAAAACAGATCACCTCAGGGCTAGCCGGTTTACGCTTCTTCTGTGAGAGCTTACAGTATTTAATAAGATCGGTAGTAAGCTAGTTATGGTTAATATAGTATCGTCTAATACTAAGTTCTGCGCACGAGGGCGTCACGGTGCAGTAGGTAAGATTCTTCTAAATTTCGTGGAGTGCTAGCACAGTGCAGTAAGGCACGCAGGTTTAATGGGTAGAGCGCCGGATTTCACTCCTTGGGACGGAGTAGGTTTCCCGAAAGTCCCACACAAATGAATTTGGCTTTGCCCCGTATTGGCCCGAGTATGGTGTCGTAAGAAAAGACATTCCCCGTCGCTAACAACAACCTTTCCTAACTATAAGCAAGTGCTCTGAGTTGCATCTTCAATAAAGAGCCTAATGCTATTGGTTTCACTACGCAATATCTTAAATTAGGAAAAACATACCGTATCTAAATTTTCTTTCATCAATGTAAGTAATCAATTTTATGGCAAATTTAATTTGGATTAGTCGATACATTTTGAAACTGATGGAAACATTTCTAAGGACATTGGCTACTAGATTTTGTATCAACGGCCGTAGAAATGGAATTCGAAAATCCTCATTGGATTAACATACAACATATGTCAGATCAATACACTTAAAGCAATAACCTGAGTACATGAAGGCAGTTCTTGTGCTCTAGCGAGGTTCTCCTGAAGTTTTGTTGTCCACTTTTTAAGGATTCTGTATTAAAAATACATTAACCAAAAGACAAAGAGATTAAGCAACAATTTTGGAACAACCTGAAAGAATGCAAACAAGCCAAGTTAAGATTACCCCAACCCAACTTGCGTTTCTCCAGGATGATTCTGGAGCTAAGTCGATCCCGGCTAGGGCTAGATATTAGTGCAGCCATTGGACATGGCAATTTTAAGAGGCATTTTTTTCAATGTAGGTGTCACTGACAGCCCTATGCAGAGCTTGCTTGGGGGAAACAACCGGCCTATGTCCGGCTAGACTGCGTAACAAAACTTAAGTATACAATAGGAATAATATTAGGAAGTCGAACACCTCCTTAGTACCGTAGCCCCGACACAGTAAGACGACCGAGCAGTTTGAGTAGACAATACGGGGCCCACCAGACTGTTAAGTCCCACATTACTGCTGCATATTTGCTGTTAGTTTCCATGCGGCGTACCGTAAAGGGATTCCTCCTCGTGAAAATAGGAAGTTGAATGGCTGATACCAGAAAATCGCCTTTAAATACTTTGGTGTTAAAGAGCTCGAGATTTGTCAGAGGTTATCAGCAGTATGCCGACAACGGAAACTGATGTACTTTGGCTACGTAGTCCGCAAGAACCCAGATAATATGGACAAACTTCTAGTCACTGGGAAAGTTGAAGCAAGAGACCTCCTGGTAGATCAATAAATATGGGGATTGCTTGCTTACCAACTAGACATGTCGATAAATTCAACCTTCCACCTTGCTCAAAATTGATCTCGGTGAAGGAGAGCAAGTATTTACTGCCATCAAAGTCACGGCCCTCAGCAGTGAGGGAACTCAGAAGAAGAGAAAATAAATTTTAGCAAGAGGTCAAGGTAACCTACATCTATATAAAGACCTGCCTATTCTAAAAGAGGCCAATATGTGATTGGTAATGAAGAATGCATTACCGTCTCACTCACAGATCAATAAAAGTACCAAAACTCGCGGGGAACATCTGGCGCGAATCCATATTTTTCGTACGCATGCGTAGACCTGTGTTGCCTGTTGGTAAGTAATATTCCGCTACTTGTCAGAGAAATTTATTGGGAATAAGTTTAAATTTTAAATTAATTGGGAAAAGAAATGTATTTAAAATAAAAATTATATTTTTGTCTTCAAAATTATAAATTTTACTCAAAAATGGTTCTAATTTTAGAATGGCGTATTATACCTACACGCTCTACATAAATCATATTTGGCTAGATGAAGTACCTACTAGAACAATATCTGTTTTTATTTGTCAGTGGTCTTATAATTTTCTGACGCATATAAACTAAATTAATAAAAAGGAATGTTGTTTGTAGAAGTAACGCTGACATTGCACTTAGTTGGTTATTTCCTCCTTTTTTATTTTCTCCTTCTCTCAGTCATTTGGGGTTAGCACAATATGTCCTTTTCTTCCGTATTCCTCTATTCTATTCTATGTCGTCTATCACACTATAAATCATCATGTCATCCTTACCTCCATAACATATTATGTCTCAAATTGTAAATATATATCTGAGTTATAAACTAATCATTAGAATAGAATATACTTTATTGCGCACCATTAAGATACAGTTTAAGAGACCTAAGTACAGAAAACAATCGGTGATTTTATCACTAAAAGCAATTTCTTTCACACAACCAAGATGAATCAGAGTAATTTGTGAGACATGTGGGACAAATTAGTATAAGACATAAATTTGTCTTGATTCTTTTGTATAAAATAATAATATGGATTTCATTTTGTTTTACGCACATTGGTACAATTGCCAAAGTAAACAATATAAGAAATTAAAAGTATTTAACCATTATACAAGCAAAATGCAGTAATTTTCCGTTATGACTGTTGATTACTAGGAAGTAGAATAAAAGTATGCTAACTAAAACAAAAAAATCTTATTCGTTTGTTCGTCAATCAAATAGTTAAATGATATTTGATAATTAATAGACCTTGTATTTAGTGTAGTCTTAATTCTATAACAATTATAATATTATGAATATCTGAAATCACGACGAGTAAATTGAAATGTTATTGAATTATACACTAGTAATTAAGTTATTAAACAAAGTCGTGGTTGTTCTCTTGCTTGCCTTGCTTGCAAATTCAAATGGAGTGTTAATCCAATAAAATCGGTTTAATTGGCGAATGCCAGGACACGCAGAAACATTCCTGATCTTATGTTAATATTGTTACAATAATTATACGCTATTATAGTAAAAAAAAACTACTGTTTGTAATTAAAAACAGGCTCAAAGTCAATGTCGAGTTTTATAAATGCTCATACACCGCTGGTGTCTATAAAAGAAATGAATGGTTATCCATGAACATCTTCTTCACATTCACTTCACATTTCAAGAAATAGCCCACCTCGTTAATATACTTTAAATACTTGTATACGCATTTTTTGCAGAGCCCAAATTGTAGCGCTCAGAAAACCGTAGGAGTTCATTCCACAGCTTACACAAGTGCAGCAGAAGCAGTCAGAATCATGTGCAGTGGGTGCGTTCAGTATTCAGAAAGTGTGGATGAAGACTCCGTCACCGATGAGTTAAATTTATAAAATTCTTAAATTTTTTTCTCACTCTATGCTTCGGCTTGAGTATGTCATTCCTGGACCTTAGGGTCGACGGGGTGTACGTCACAGTACAATGATGGAAAGGTGACAGCGTCATCCATTTGAACAGCTGTCTCTGCAAAAGTAACCGTATCAAAACCACCCTAGCAGTATCATATCGCAAAATCTAGGTAATTGGTCGACACAAGATATTCGTCACTTTGATCTTTAGTAGTGTCCTTAATACGATACTGCAGAAATAGCCATTATAACCCCAATCTTTTTAAAATGATTGAATATATTTTGATTTCCACACAGTAGTGGTACAAATTGCGTTACTCATAAATCAGAATTCATATTAATATCTTATACAATGTTATTACAAATTGAGAAAGCCGCAATCATCACTTTGTTTTATATCAGCTATAAAATGAATGGCATTTCATTTTATTTAATGGCAACATTAACCAAACGTCAAAATTACGAAATATCAAGCGAAATTTTAAAACAGAAATTACCTTTTTAAATAACAATTATGAATGAAAACGTACGAAATAATAACTTAAATTAAAATAGGTTATGTGTTAGAATCGAAACACCCAAGTTCTTATGTGAAATTACATGTGACTTTTTGATAATTGTTAAAAATGTTACCGCGGTCTGTTTTCGTGTTTAAAGACATATAAAATTGTTGTTGAATATAATATTGTTGTTGTTAATCTACCGTATCTTTTATATAAACATATCATTGTTGATCTTTTGTGAAGATTGTTTTGTACAAGACTGTGTTGAATAAAATTGAACAATTAACTTTAGCAGTGAAAGGTGAGTTAAAATAAAATGAATTTCATTTAAATGCTGGTCATATTAATTTATAATAACTTATACTACTACTAATTAGCGAAGTAGCAGCATTCCTATTTAATTTGGAATATTACCCGCGACTTATATAATTTTACAAATTTCGCGGGAGTTTTATATGCATGAGGACAAAATATATTTTTTCCACATTGGTCAACGGTGTTTTATGATTTAAGCATGTAATTTATTCCCTTAATATTTTTGGTGAAAGGCACCAAATTAATAGATTTATTGTTATACCACACTACTGTCGAATTTTATTTTATCATCGATGAAGCTTCCTGGAAAAATTGTCTCCGAAAAATCACGGTAGAAAAAGCTTTTTCAACGTGAAATCCATTTGAGGAATATCTACTATTCTAGGGAGTGTGGGATTCGCCACGTTGGGATGGCATTAGTTTTATTGACTCGCCACGGTCGGGGCTACTCACTAAAACACCTCGGAGTTCTGTCCTTCGCCGCTATGCGAGGGTTACAGGTTTATAGCCATGCTGCTCTGCAAGCCCTGGCAAGCGGTGTCCCACTGCCGGGGGTGATAAGCCCCCCCCGACACCCCATAAGCTATCTGTGCGTGGGGCAAATTGTAATGTGTCCCCTCGGTAGAGAGGAGGTAAGGGCGCGGACTACCGGCGCGCCCCCATTTCGGCGGCATTAACCCTTCCCCAAGGCCAAAACGTGCTGAATTAAAGTCGTTTACCTCGTTAGAGATTATAGCATAATAATAAGCAGTAGGTACTTGAGACCACGGGACGAGAAATAGAATAATGAAGAAAGCAGAGTCCTGACATCATGGCGGGTTTAGAACGCAGCCGAGATTTAACTTGTGATGATTATATTCTTATCCCACATATTCATAACTACAAAAAATTATATAAACGTAATTGTTTATCCTTTTTAATAATGTATAGTGGTAATTAAAAATTATGCAGATAATTAAGAGGAATCATAAATCCAATTAAGATTTAGATTTAGACAAAAGAAACGTTTTTTTAAAATTAGTTAATTGTATGATCGTTGCATGATTGAAATATGAGAACAAAACGTCAAAATAAGCACTACTTGCGCCGGCGACATCGTTCGCGTTGGGCTTATAAGTACATAGGTATACTAGCTCTTGGCCGAGGCTTTGCTAGCGAAATGTCAATGTCAATGAATAATCTTAAAATTATGTAGTCTACCCGCAAGTAATTATAATTATTCATTATAATATTTTCGTCCAGGAACGGAAAAAATAAAATTTCTGCGACCGGCTGGCCTGTTATAAGAGGTGACAAAACAACCTACAATCGATGGTAGGGTTTGCCCGCCTGGATGGCTACTGCCCATGGTCTAGAGTACTCTAGAGTATGTCGCTATAACAACCTTGAGTTGTGTTCTGGCATTCATGGCCACATGGTAGCACTTTTCGTGTTCCAAATGTTCATAGGTGATAGTAACCGCTTTCTATCAAGTGGGCTGTCTGCAGCCTGTCAGCTGAACTCGTGCAATAAAGAAAAACTTGTTAATTTTAAGTAATTAAAATAGACAACCCGTGCTCATGGTTATTAAAAAGTGTCTGAAAAGTCGCAAATAAAAGTAAATTAAAAATTTAGCTTCTGTCCTTAATGGGTTGCTTACTATATTTAATACAGAGCCTTTACGGCCATATTGTCGTAAGCGACATTTGGACCTTAGTATATATTTTTGTTGCCAATGGTATTTTAAACAATTATTTTCATTTAAAACTTTCAGTCTTAGTTTGAAAAGGCCCTAATGATTCAAAACTTGAAAGTCTTAAAACAATAAAATAGTTTAAAATACCTTTTGAAACAAAAAACATATTTAGGTCCAAATGTCGTTTACGAAAAATGGCGGTACAGGCTCAATACAATGACGAGTCTGGGAAGCTTCCAATGGATTAGGCTTGATCACATTCAAGCAGAACATTTATTTAAAATCCTATATATCCTGCATATATTCCTTAATATATGTTTTAAATTGACACAAACATGCAGTTAATTTTATTTCTTTTTTACAGAGTTCATTATGAGATACAAGAGACGAGCTTCGCAAACGACTAGAACCTCGAGGCATTCGGACAAAAAATACACAATACGTAAGTAGATTATATCTCCATAGCTACTGAAACCAGTAGTCAATACGATTTGAAAGAAAAAAAGAAAGTAAATATGTTTATTGTCGCAAATGTATGAACACACAGAAAGGAAAATACGATTATACAACTACACATTGTATATTTAAGGTATTAATACATAATTAAGAAAGAGGCACAGAAAAGCGTACATCACATTCACGGCAATTATTATTTTATATATATTGTGTATTGCAAAATTAGGCTATTAATTAACTTTGACAAAAAAGAATCACCAAATTCATAGATAAATAATTCTCTGTTAACCGTCTATTAATGCACATAACTAGTCATCATAACAATCACAAGCAATCATACAAATGAATTTAGCACATCATTATCAACTGTCATTTTGTCAGCGACGTGCGTGTATCACAAACTGCATAGAGTAATGAAAAATTAAGGTAAAACAACGCTGTCTATAAGATGAACCCTGATCATCGTACATAATATAATAAACTAGAATATTCTTGCACACACGAAGCAGATTATATCACAGAATCAACCAGTTTTGTTTAAGAGAGCCGCAGCGCGTTTGTAGCACCTTTGGTGTTACAAATGTCCGCAGGCGAACTTTGGAATATGCTGCCTCATCCTGTCAGAGAGGCCATATCCTTACCAACATTTAGAAATTTACTCATAAAACACTATTTATCCACAAATAGCTGTCTGATTAACACAATATAATCATACTAATACATGTATTATAATAACTTATGCATTTTGAAATATTATTGCATATATGTATGTATTTTTATATTCATTTCTTAAATTAGTTTAAGTATTTAATTATCTATTGCCTTTTTTCCTGCACCACCTACATCGTCTGATTCAAATTTCTTTGATTTACGTTGCCTAGAAGAGATCGTTTTGAGTGAGAGGCCCGTATTGTATTGCTTGGGAAATATAGTAAATATGGTCTGTTTTTGTAATTGAATATTTTGGTGTGAAACAAAGTGTCATCTCTCTCTCTGTTAGTGTCAATTTATATGTCTTCATGAAGAATTAATTTTCAACTAATATTTTCTTTACCTTCTTTCTTCTCACTTTACAGAACTTTGAATCGTTAATAATATGGTAGTATATAATAAGAGCCCATAACTGTCCCACTGTTGGGTTCGGGCCTCCCACAGTAGGGGAACGGACAGTATACCCGTCACGCTTGTCCAAGGCAGCTTGGCAGAATTGACATATCGGTTATCTCGATGTGCAGGTTGCATCACGATGTTTTTGCTCAACCTCTGTTAGCACGTGGTAACCGAACGGGGGGGTGGGAGCTGGGGTGAGGCAGTCTAGCAAGATCCACGATCAAACCAAGACGTGTACATTCGATTAGCTATATATTGACGGAGTTTGCGCGTGTTATTGAATCGCGCAGTGTGCACTGGTTGCATCCAGTTATATTTGTACCTGTGTTATACGTGTTTGTAATGTTCTAATAAATTCTCTAACAGTTCCAACAGCATTGTAATTCGAGTCCCGCACTCGTAACAATATTGTTATAATCTGATGTAATATCTATTACATTACCTTATAATTACATGATAATTTATTTTAATACTATTATCTAAACTCATAAATGTTACGTATGATTATTGTAACTTTGTATGTATAATGAGTAATTTATACGTAAAATAAAAATTATATAAGTTTTAATCCTATGGTTCCGTAAACGTTTTAGCAAAAACGCAACCCTTATACAATTTTTATACCCATCCGTCATGATGTCCATGAATAAAAGAAATGTTTATATCGGAGTACGGGCTACGACATGATACCCATACAAATGGCGATAGTGAGAGAATTATGACGATTATTATGGAATGTGCTGATGATGTGACGACAGTAACTCGAATGCAATGCCGTAAATAGCCTTTTATGCACCTTATGCGAGCTTCTATAACTGCGCCCTTGTTTTAGATATTGTTACGAGGGCGAGATTCAAATTAAAATGCCGTTGAAATTACTATATAATTTATTAGAACTATACAAACGTATAAAACAGGTACAAATATAACTGGACACAATTAGTACAAACTGCACGATTCAATAACACGCGCAAAGTCCGTCACTATATAGCTTATCGTATGTACACGTCTTGCTCGTATCGTATTACTTTCTTCACTACCTCACCCTTCCGTTTGGGCATCGTTTTATACTAAACTATTCAATACAACAATCGACCGCGTGGACTGAATTGTTCCAAGAAAACGTAAGCTGCACACTTGCGGCCATAAAGGAGTACAATAGAAATAAGATGTTTTTTTAATTACAAACTTAAACACAAAGTAAACAAAAGACGTCCAAATGCGGGAAAAGTAATAAACCGCAGATGTGCATTCACATGTGTTGGAGGGCCAATTATCTAATATTTTGGAAGAAAAAATATTTTTTTATAGAACTCGATGTTTTGTCTAATTTTACAGACGTTTTTGATGTACTGGCTTGTAGGTATGTATTTATTGGAACCGAGTACCAGGGGCGCAGCGGTAACTTATCAGGAGCAAACCGAAAAATAATAGTCCTGCCTGGTCTGAGCGTTGTTGCGCCCCCCAGAGTCTACACCCTGTGCCTGTGCACCACCCTATTCACGGCACTACACTAAATACTAATATAATTTCCTGCGGCCGGGTGGCCTGTCGTAAGAAGCGACAAAACAACCCACAATCAGGTGGTAGGGTATTTATCCATCTGGATAACTTCCATCCCTGGTCTAGACTATGCCGCCATAAAAACTTTGGGTTGTGATCCGGCCAGGTTCCAGTCTTCCTTTAGAGAGCAGCAGCACATTGATAGCACGATGGAAACCGCTTTCCACCAGGAGGCCGTCTGCCTGTCTGCTAAGCTCATGCAATAAAAGAAATTTGAAAATGTTGTTCCTTAAAGTCTTTAAATATGTAATCCCTTTAAAGTAACTCTTAAAGGTAAACATGCGGTAAAACTTCAAGTTTGTAAAGAGGATAAAAACACCATTACATTTCAAAACGTAAAATCCTTTTATTTTTTTCGATACATGAGATTTTTCGAAACCATACCTTTTTGGATTTCGTAACAAAATGACGGAATTAACAAACGCTTATCTCAACGGAACCTTGCTATATATGGGACAGACACATACTTCGTTAATTATTTCAGGTTAAAAGGCATGTTTCCGTTATGATCATGTACATATTGTTATGTATATATGAATTTAAAAAGGTTTGTTGCTTGTATTACTTACATACAAAGTATCTACTTTCATTTTCATATAATTAGTTACCGTATAACAAGTTGTAGGGATTTATAATGATAATGCCCATTTATATTTAATTTTAAATTATTTACATTTTGGTCTTAACACTATATTTTTTATTACTTACATTATAGTTCAGCAGACAGGCCTGCCACGGTTTAAAGGAATATTGGAACATGGCCACTAATTCCTGAATTCAGATTAAGGATCTTATGGCGGAATACTCTGGATCAGGGGTGGTAGTCATTCAGTAGGGCTGTACCCTAACAACTTAATGTGGAACGAAGAATAGTTTAAATTGAATGATAATAATTAAGTATAATCGTAGAAAAGGAGAGTAAGTTTTTAGAGAACAATCATGTCTTAAGGCATCTTGGCAAGACGATTTCGGGATTTATTCTTTCACTTTTATATCATGGACCAAGTAGACGACGAGCTCATCTCACTGATATATGGTAGAAATACCAACCAAGCGAACGAAGCGCTGTGCTTCCACTTTTATATTACGCACCACTGAGGAGTAAAACTCTTTACCGTCGTCCATATTTCCTGAAAAATACAATTTAAGTGTTTTCAAGTCTCGTATTTACTTTCTATTTTCTAAATAAGCGTGGTCCATGTTAGACCGCACTTTCACGTAATATGGGTTCAACGCAAACCTGTATAAACATAATGAAAAAAATTGTGTGTGCAATTCACACACGGCAGAAACTTCAAAAAAGTAGCCTACGAGAGAATGAGATAAATATATAGAGTACTGGGATAGTAATAAAGTTTATTATTTTATAGCATTTTTTATAAATTATAGCACAGATACTAGCTATTGTAACTTCTTGAAGAAGCATCTACTAACAATTGAAGGAGTATCTACTAACATTATGTACTGTCTAGTTTCGTGCAAAACTTTCGGTGTTCCTTATCTTAACTCGACTCAAGTTAGCAAGGAGTAGATTATCCTCATTGGTGCAGTGTTGTTACAGCTACATAATATTCTAATATATTAATAGGTATCGAATAAGCAGACATGTATCATTCATAATGATGACATCTTAACGAAGACCTTTTAAGGATAGACGGCGGTATCCTGCAGCTATAATACCCTAATAAGATATCTAATCAAAAATAGCCTGTATCTCAAAAACTCAACTAATCTCGTTCAAACCAATTTTCGTAGAAAGTATTTTTCAAGCTCTACCGTTTTAATTTCTTTCAGATATTCCCCCATTCAAAATTACCTAATTTTTATGATAATAACATCGATACGACTTTAAATCTGATTAACGATACTCTACACTGGACAAAATGTTAACAACGGCTACGCTTATTTAATTACATCATTGTATTACATAAACAAATTAATATTTCTACTTATTTACATTTTTTAGATCCATTAGTCTCCGGAGTACAAAACAAACGAAAAGACATGTGGACGAACATAAAGATTTTATAAGATTTTCGATATCGCTAAAATTGCTATAGAATCCTCAGGTCTTGTGCAATCATTATTTTATTATTACACAACTTGAAAAAATAAATAACAGTATTTCATATTTATTGTGAGTAATATATTTCACTGTACGGCTATTATCTCATACTACTACTAGTTCAGGAAAACGTGTCACTGGACACGGTCCAAATGACCGTCGACTCTTTGGCGCCTGTTACTTTCTTTATAGCACTGCTGACGATAAGGGTTTTGGTTGTTTATAATCCATAAATTCTCTGTCATCATTTTTTAACTAAAAACTAAAGTTTTCTATGGGCTGTAAAAATGGTTCGAAAACTTCAAAAATATAGGATGTCATTATTTCCTTTATTTTAAGTACGTAAGTACATTCACTTTTTTAAATTATAAGCCAACAATTTATTCGTGCAGGAATGGAGAAAGGATACAATTTCCTGCGGCCGGGCGGCCTGTCGTAAGAGGCGACAAAACAACCCACGGCCAGGTGGTAGAGCATTTGCTTGACTGGATGGCTACCACCCCTGGTGTAAAGTATGTCACCATAACAACCTTGAGTTGTGTTCCAGCATTAGTGGCTAGGATCCAGTCTCTTTTAAGAGAGCAGAAGTGCATTTGTACCACCTTTTGGTATCCCAAATGTCCATAGGCGATGGTAACCGCTGTTCGTTAAGTGGGCCGTCTGCATCTGATGACCTCCTGCGATAAAAAATACCTAGTGAATTATTGTATACTAGATATGCTCGCGACGCCGTCTGCGTGGAATTTGTTTTCAAAGCCCCCCGATTTTTAAAAAATTTTCATTGCTGCTCCGCTCCTATTGGTCTAAGCGTGATGATATATAGCCTATAGCCTTCCTCGATAATTGGGCTATCCAACACTGAAAGAATTTATCAAATCAGACCAGTAGTTCCTGACATTAGCGCGTTTAAACAAACAAACACACTGTTCAGCTTTATATATTAGTATAAGATTAATGCCATGTATTGTTTAAACTTGTTTGAAAAAATAAAACATAATTCAGAAGGTCGTAATTCAATAAAACGCGCAAATCCGTCACTGTGGTAGCCAATTGTATTACACACGTCCCGTTTAGTTCGTGGTTCTCGCTCAACTGCCTCCCCCCTCCATTAGGTCATTGTTTTATACTGTACAAATGCAACGTGGACTGAATATCCAAGAATCCGCTTTTACTTTAAAATCCGTAACACCTGGATTACAATACTGTTGTATTGGACGTATTCCAATAAGTAAACAAAAGAAAACCACCATAAAATAATTTTAATGGTATTATTTCAAATGCCGACGGGTAATAAATGTGCTTTGTTTCAGATATACAAGTGGCTTTTGTTTTGTCGGGACCTGAGTTGTAACACTATTAATGACAAGTTTGACTCATGTATTCGCTGATACTAGTAGCGTAAAATATGAACTACCAATCAACAGCGTTAATATGCTAAAAGTACTTAAGACGAGCAATGATAATTTTCAATATGATCACGTGTTAATATTATGAATCTTATGCGATAATCTTGAATGTAAATATGATTATAAGGCAGAAAGTTATAACAGATACAATTATTAAATAAAGTTTTATAATTTAAATAAAAAGATCGAAAATAGAAAAAGAAAGAAGAGTTAAAAAAAATCAACATAATAAATAAATATCAGATAAATATAATAAATGTAAGGTCAAGTAACAAGGTCAGGAGGGATAGAAATTAAGAAAATAGTATCTTAAATAATAGCTAATAGGTCATTAGACATAGCCATGTTCACACATAGACCGCAGGCTAGATCCCGCCTGCTCGTCATTTTATATCCACGGCCGGCAATAAAATCTGTCTCAGATGTTTGCTCCTACTATGCCCGTAGGCGCCAGAGAGTCTGCCTTGGCTTTTTGCCAATGATTCGGCGGTTAACATTCGTAACCACTTGAAGAATACTGGATCTGGGATAGTGATCGTAAAATGAAATAGGTACTTTTTGGTTTCTTTTCTAAATTAATTTCAGATTGTATACAGCCACAAAATGTCATAAATAAATAAAATCTAACAAATATACATTACATATACACTATAATACCATAAACTAAATTTGGATTAGCTCCAAAATAATTGAATGAATTAAAACTCTTTATTTTTCACCATATATACTTAAATCTAGAAAATTTATATTGTTACGACTTAGCCAAAATTCCACGTACCACTGGCCTGCCACAAAGCAGGGTTTTATTACCCTCCACATTTGAAGTTCTTTTGGTTTACTTCGTGTTTAAAATTCGCAATAATCCAATATTATTATTCTTGTTCAAGAACAATAGAAGAACAAGTGTTCTTCTATTGTTCTTGTACTTGTTTTTGGCCGTTCGCAGGCATAATTATGCAGGTGGGCAGACTTATGTTTTTTTGGGAATTGTGCTGACAGAGGCGCAGGTGTGATGTTTACACGGTCGTAAGCTGAGTATAAAGGTGTGCCCGAACGGAGAGATCGGCAGTCAAGCGACGAGTACGATACCAGTAAGACGTTTGTAGTACTCTCGATTAACGATATAGTGACGGACTTTGCGCGTTTTGGATTGCATTGAATAGTGCAGTGTGAACTGGTTGCATCCAGTTTTATTTGTTTTTGTTTTATACATGTTTGTACAGTTCTAATAAACTTTATAATAATTCCAACGGCATTTGTTTTAATTCGAGTCCCGTGACTCGTAACAATATGGATACATTTGTATTAGAACAATGGGCGTCCTTCTCGCTTATAGCAATCTCTTCCAGGCAACCCAGTGTTTACGGAGATTTCAAAGGAAATTTCAATATACAATTTTTGGTGGTTTACTAAACGAAAATAAAAGTCATAAAATTACAATCAAATATTATTAAAAATCAAATAAAATGTAAATAAACTACTATATACTTATATATACAGCTATACATATATAATTGTATATACAATAATATTATAAATATATTATGTACATCCGAAAAATAAAATACATTCATTTAAAGCAACAATTTTTATTGAATGGACCACTAATGGTCAGTGACATACGTTTAAAAGTAGTAATTAATTTAGCTTGTATGATTTGTAAGGGAAGGGAGTTCCACTGTCGAAAAGCCTGTATGGCAAAAGAATTTTCTACGAAGGAAGAAGTGTGTGCAGGTATTGTATTACAGGAATGAGATTGATAAAGAAAACTAAAAAGTTCCTTTAAACATCGGGGAATACAGGGATTGTAATAAAGGATTTATTGTGCACAAGTAAACTAAAGTGATCTTTCCGGCGAAAGTGAATAGGTAACCATTTAGTAGTTAACAGTTATTAGTGTTCGTAGAATTCGCCAAAAAAGCATTCAAGGTAATCTTAGACCATACAGCCAATTCTGATGTAGCACAGTTGAATTGTAAGCTACAACTTACGCCGTTCAAGGGAGTTCTTGTGAAAACTCGAAAGGCTACATTTGACTATACAGTTCACATTTCTCACAAAAACACTTAATTAGTACTCAAAAACTATTGTTCATTTTAGAGTAATTTTACATATTTTTAAAGATAAAAACGATTTTTGAAGTGATAACCTCTTATTCCCATAAACTGCTTCGCTGCGTAACGCGTTACGGCGCCAGTCTGTCTGCTTTCCCTTTCTCTCACGCATATGGCAGCAATAGGCAGGCTCCTCTCTCAATCTCAGCCACAGCGCTAGCCGTATTTTTTTTTTTTTTTTTTTTTATTGCAGGAGATCAGCAGACAGGCAGACGGCCCACTTGATGGACAGCGGTTACCATCGCCTATGGACATTTGCAACACCAAAGGTGCTACGAATGCGCTGCTGCTCTCTTTAGGGAGCCTGGAACCTGGTCACTAATGCCGGAACACAACACAAGGTTGTTATGGCGACATACTCTAGACCAGGGGTGGTAGCCATCCAGTCGGGCAAATGCCCTACCACCTGGCTGTGGGTTGTTTTGTCGCCTCTTACGACAGGCCGCCGGGCCGCAGGAAATTGTATTCTTTGGAAAGGAAATTGTATTTCGGACAGACGCTTACTACATATTTATATACTATATTTATTTCACTTATGAGAGCTTCAGCGCATTTGTTTTGGTGTTGCAAAAAAAAAAATATTTAAAATATTAATATTTTTTAATTTTATATTTTTTTAAATAAATGTATTATTTATCTATCTCTGTTATTAGGCATCACGTCAAGTAATAAGCTTAAGCTATTCTCAAGTTTCAAAATTTAAATATTAAATAGTTCAACTTAGATTAGTTGAAGTTATTACTACTGTCGAGCGTCCCAATTGCACGATTTTTTTAATAATTATTATTTATATATTATCTCGGGCTCTTTTTTCTAAACATATAGAAGTTCTATCACAATATATTTTTAATTAATGGAGTTGTAACAAACAAAAAATATAAACGTTATATAGAGGATCATATTTAGGGAACCCTTTGTTGTGTGCGGTCTGTAAACTTACCCAATTTATTAGCTATTTCGATGGAGCTGAAACAAAGTTACAACGCAAACCAACTCAATAGAGTCAACAACTGATAAATCGGGACACTACGTACCTTCCCGTCATAAAACTCAGGGAGGCGACATAAAAACTTCTTTTTTATATTACGCCCTTAAATTATGATTTACAAAAGTTTCCAATGAAACGCGTTCTGTGATTTATTCCAGGCACCGGCGTTGCCACGAAATTTCTGATTTACGGCTATGACTTGGGAGTTCGGGAGAAATGTTTAATATTTAATATCGTTGGTTAAAGGTCCAGTATTGTATTGGCAATACAATATAATAAACATTGTATTGATACTGAATATCAGTGTGTAAGCCGTGGTAAGTTAGTGGGTGATATTTTGTAGTCACAAACTTGCGTTTCAAAATTAATAATAAGATAGGAATGTTAAGAGAATGCTAAATAATATGATTAAAAAAATATATAATACATTTAACTAAACTAATGGTTCGTTTTCATCGTACTCTGACGAGTATTCCAGGGAACCCGGTCAACTTCGGAGCGCTGTAAAATTAAAAAAAATTGTAGTGGGTTTTTTTTCAATAATTTTCAGTTATTTCTTTTTATAAATTTTTTATTTTCCATCTTATAATAAAAAGTTATAAAAATAAATTTGTAGATAATTTAATTTGCTACGAATGTCCTACAAAATGTTGTTAAGGATTGCTAGTTTAAGAGATACAGCGCGAAATCTTTTTGTACCCCTTTTTCCAAGATGGTTGCCGGGAGAAATTGTGGTGACCCCATAACATAAACTTAAGCTTATACTAACCTCCCTGCACATCAAAAAAATAAAATTGCCTCCTCTGAAAAACGCAACACTAATTGTAAATCATGGTCTACAAAGTAAATACACAAATAGTTTAGTGGCGATTAGAAAAAAAAGAACGCCAGTCGAAAGAACGCCTCTAATATACATATCTTGATATTGTATGGTAGAGATCGATTTAAGAAAATACATATAGACGATCAAAACCTAAAAATAAAATGCATATAAATGGAACAGATTTCAAAGAAACTCACTACCATGTTTTCCCGCTAGCATTCCTTTATTCCACTTTATCTTTCCTTTTGTAAATATAAGATAATGTTGCGCTAGTTTTATAACTGAATGTTCAAGGAGTACCATTCAATGCACAAATAAAACTTGAAGATATTTTATATTAAGACTGTTCTGAGCTTTGGATAAATTGTTTTTTTTATTGTATTTGTATGACTGAATATTTTATATTTGATCATGAATCAGGGAATGAATGAAAACTCTTTATTGTTCACCATAAATTAAGCCTAGAAAATTTATATATGAATACATTCCCTTCAGAACAATCGGTCGCCTTATCGCTTATAGAGCGATCTCTTCCAGCCAACTAGGTGTCCTAGGAGACATTCAAAGAAAAATTAAATACCATTTGGTGGGTTACCTAAATTAAAACGAATGCAATTGTAATTAACTATGTATATATATTTAATTGCAGGAGTTCCACAGACAGGCAAACGGCCCCCTTGATAGAAAGCGGTTATTATCGCCTATGGGCATTTGCAGCACCGAAGGTGCTACAAATGCACTGCTGCTCTCTTAAGGGAGACTATGACGACTTGACTATGCAACGGAATATACTTTGAGATTTCATCAAAATGAAATCTATACATATAATAAAATTGTAGAGGTCAAATTTCTGTACAATGAAAAAAAATGCTAAAAACCGAGTCAGGGGGATAGAACTAAGAAGTGAAATAGAAATAATTTTGATTTTTTTTTAAATTTCTTGTTTCTCTGTTTGTCTGTCTGTTTGTACCGGCTAATCTCCGAAACGACTGGACCGATTTACATGAAATTTTGCATGGTGGTAGCTTATATCCCTGGTCAACATATAGAATACTTTTGATCCCGAAAAATAAAATAGTTCCCGTGGGACAGTTAAAAAACCGCACCACGCGGGCAAAGGGGTGGGCAGAAGTTATCGTTTATATAGCAAAACAACGTTTGCCGGGTCGGCTAGTCTCAAATAAAATGCCTAATATGTACTTACATATCTATATATTAATTCGTGAAGCAAAAACACAGCATAAACTTTGTGCCCCTTTTTTACGTAAATACACACACTACCATGTATTTGACACACGCATATATACTCTTGTTTATTGTTATAATCGAATTAACAATGTAGCCTTGGCGAAATCTGTGATAACAGAAGTATATAGTCTTTGACTATAGAACCTTAATAATGTTCAAACTTTTAATTTAAATGAATTATTATGTTCGAATTTCGACCACGGGAGGCCACTAGTCTACATAATTAGGAAAATGAACTCATAATATTCTTTATTCTCGTGTGTATACAACTTTGTCCAACTGTGCTTTATTGTCCCTTAAGAGGAGATAACGTAGGACCCTCGGTAGACATGAGAAACTTTTTAATTAATATAACTAGCAACGTTCTTTGTCAGCACATTTCTAGAGTAAAAACTTCACCGCCATATTTTGTTCTAAAGTACTACAGTTTAATTAAAAGTTTCAGCGTATTGTGTTATTAAGCTTCTTTATAAAAAAGAAATTTAATAATAAAATTCAATACTTGCCACGACTAAATCGCAGACATTATGAATAAAGGTTATTGGTGTCAGTTGCTTCTTTTCTAACCGACTTCCAAAAAGGAGGAGGTTCTCAATTTGATCGGTATGTTTTTTTTACACACCGATTACTCCGAGATTTATTATCCGATTTACGTGATTCTTTTTTTATTCGACGCAGAATAGCTTTCATTTGGTCCTCTAAAAATTTAATAAACTTTGTCCTAGTAGTTTTCATTTTATGAACATTTTTCATTCAAAATTTTTTTCACTCCGTTCCATATGTACACCGATTACGCTGAGAGTTATGAACCGATTTACGTGATTCTTATTTAGTTTGATGCGGAATAGTTGCCATTAGGTCCCCTAAAAAATTAACATAGTTTGGCCCAGTAGTTTTCATTTTACGAACATTTATTGTTCCCATTTCTTGGACCTATATTTTTAAGGAGCGCGGCACCTCGTAGGTTTACCCATACATAGCTAGACACTAAAAAGTATAAAGTAACTTATTTGTAAAGCTATTATTATTAATATAATTATATTATCTAAAGACATCTTCAGAAGTCGGTGCAAAGTAAAACATAAAACTTTATAGGTATATTTTGAAAATTACTAAGCACCGACTTTAAGATGTTTTAGATAATATATATTAATAATAACAGTTTTAGAAATAAGTTATTTTATACTTTTTAGTTTTTTAGTGTTTCAGTTTTTGAAGTCGGATTTTTTGGATATTAAACTCGATATAATAGACTGTATGAGTATGTTATTGAATTATTTACATGAATCAAAATATACAAAGAATAAGTGCGAGGGAGAGTCGAAGATGTAAGAGAGTTGAGTCGCAAGTATCAAGTAGTTTATTCGGTCTCCAAGGCCGCTCCCATATTCCACATTCCGTCCGACGCCTAGGTGCGTACCATACCTACATAGTACGATCGGCACAACTGATTTACGACCCACTTTGCTAATAAGTCCTTTAAAACCGTCAAAATAGTAAGGTTTATTGTGTGTGTTGCACTTAGGACGTTATAAACATTAATAAAAATGCGTCACTAGCCTCAGAACTACGCAATTTTAAACTTTGTTATCATTGTACTAGATATGTTTTAGATAAAACAGTAATGATTTGAAATAATTTGAATCTCGAACTGAAATCTGCCTTATAATTCTAACTCTTTTCATTATAGAAAAATTATTATAATTTTTAAAATAAAATGTCATTCTGAAAGTATATCAGAAGTCAAGTAAAGTCAATATCTAAAAATTAAATTGTATAATGGGTAGTCTCGCAGAACAAAGAGCTCGGATTGTAGTGCTCAGTGAGGAAGGCTATGGCATTCGAGAAATATCACGAGTGTTAAATATAAGTCGGAACACAGTGAGAACATGGATCAGACGGCACGCTCAAGAGGGCATTCTTGAAGATAGACGAAAACATAATCATGGCGTTCGTCGAATAACAAACCAACAAAGTACAGATATGCAGCACCATTATGAAGAACATCCTTTTTCTCGTACCCAAGATTTCGCGGCACGTTACGACGTTTGTTTACAAACCATAAGAAATCATTTACACCTTATTGGACTGCATTACCGGCATTATGCTAAGAAAGTACACTTAACGAATGCACACAAAACTGCAAGATTAAATTTTGCACGTAATTATTTAGACTTTGACTGGACTAATACCATATTTTCAGATGAAAAATCATTTAGATCTTCTCAACATGGTCGCTTAACTTTGTGGCGTTATAACAATACGCGATACACAGAGGATCACGTAGTACCCAACCAATTATCTGGTCGAATTTTAGCTAACATGTGGGCCTGGATGGGTACCGGGGGTATAGGTGAACTTGTCCAAATTTCTCCTCGTCAAAACGCATTAAACTATGTCGATTTGTTGGAAGAATCAATGTTACCGACAGTGCGAATAGTGTACCCACTTGAAGAAGTCCCTGTATTCTCCTACGTTCACGACAATTGTCGAGTACATACCGCCAGAATTGTCTCGAACTGGTTTACCCAGCATGAAGATGAAATTACTCTAATTCCATGGCCATCTAGGTCAGCAGACCTCAACCCAATAGAAAATTTATGGGGTTTGATGGTTCAAATGTGGGATAACAGAAACGAGAGGACAAAGGAAGCAATTGAGCAGCACTGTAATGAAATTTGGAATTACATGATGGGAACCGACATCTGCAATCGTCTAATCGGGTCGATGCGTAATCGACTATTAGACGTCATTGAAAAAAATGGTGCTTATACCCGGTTTTAGGTTTAAGTAAAGTAAAATGAGTGCCATTTCTATCTTTGAAATACTACAACCAATTAATAATATTAACAAAAAATTTTTATTTTATTTTCTTCCACATTAATGTTGTTAATGTTTTATTTTCTTGTGTATTTCTGCTACCTAACGTATAACGATAACCCTAATATCTAATGTTGTATATACAAAAGGTTTGGCCTGTGTCACCTTTGGCTTGTCGATTTATGACTGGTTCCGATATCTCACTATTCACTCCACTTCACTTCCCCTGCTTTACCGTAGGTTGAATTTTGACATTGCTTGTATAGAGATTACTTCAAATTTTAATCGTTAGTAAGGCAAATAAACGGTCGGTAAGATATAGGAAACGGCACTTAATCCAACATACTTAATGACAGAGACAGTAATAGCACGTAATAGCATTTGTCAGATGTTACACGAGTATAGACGAGTCTCTCCGATCTGTTTAATACAACGTAGTCAGTAACTGTCAATGTCTAATAACATAATAACAAGTTCGTTACCAAGGAAATGTATGTTCAGGCGAATTTCAACCTAATTGTATTTCACGACTGTAAGAAAATGACCTTATGGTGGGTCATGTTTCAATTTGTTTGATTGTACATACATACATAACTTCACGCCAGTTCTGACATCACCTTCTGCTAGTACACGATCAATTTGATCATGGAACCTACATACCTACACCTACATAGGGTAGATAATATAGCATAAATAACATGTAATACAGAAATGGACCCAACGATAAATTCGCATTATCATCTTCAAGCCCTATTTACCAGTGGTGGTATTTATTAATCGACGATAAATTATCATTTACCACCATGTTTCGAACTGAATCCATTAATTTTGTGCTTACGCATTCCCTTTTCCGTAGAGACCAATGTTAAATTGAGGCAGAAGATTGGGTTTAATATTTCTGCATAAATATTCTACACTTTTGTTACTAAGATATTTTAGAGAGAACATAAAATTTCATTATTATTGTTACGAGTGGCGAGACTTGAATTAAAATGCCGTTGGAATTATTATAGAATTTTTGAGCTATGTATTACCTTGGTTCTCTTACGGATATTCTCATTTCTAACTCTATCCATAAGAGCAATACCCAACATATCTCGCTCCATAGCCAGTTGAGCGACTTGAAATTTGTGGACCAGTACTACCGTCAGTGTCCACGTCCTGGCTCCGTAGGTCAGGACGGGGAGGATGCACTGCTCTAAAACTTTCGTCATCAGGCATTGCGGGATGGTCGACGAAAAGACTTGACGAAGCTTACCGATACCTTTAACCACGGTTAACAAAAAAGTATCTGAAATGTCAGATTGTCAAATTGAGCTTTAAACAGTTTATACTAGATTTGCATTATTTTTTATTTTCATTCCATTTCTATAACGACACTGCTTACACGTCGAATTGTAGTTACTTACATATTATATTCAAGGAAAGTAAATTCCCAATTCGCCTTTCAAATCAAATTACCAAAGAACTTTCCAACGTGAAACAAATGATCCTTGCGTTCGTATCTAAGAACGAGGATAAGTTTTACAGAGTGGGTAATTTATTTCAAAAACTACCCTATTCGAAGATGCAAGTTTGAAACCAGAAATGACGTATGCATCGTTTAACTTTGGAATAATTTCTTCGATTTACTTCTTTCTTATACACAAAGTCTAATCGGCTCTCCGGATGCTGATAGGATTTATGCCTTTCTCGTAATAGTCGTCATGAGGGATCGATAGTGTTAACAGCATTTCTTAGTACGATTAATAGTCTCATGTTGGTGGCTCCATCTATTATTAAAGATTTTGACTAGTATTAAGACTTGTGTAAGAGTCATGGTAGCGTAATGGCTAGCAGACACGCTTCTCAAACTTAAAGGGTGTGGGTTCAATCCTGGCCGGAACGTATGCACCATTTAGGCTGTTTTCCGACCTAATTTGCATATTGTTACAGTTATCACGTGCTAATGGTGAAGGAAAACATCATGATGCGAACTGCACATCGAGATAAATGATGTGTCAAACCTATAGTATTCCAGGGTTGCTCTCGTTTTCCCTGGGCCCACTCATCAGATCCTGACTTGGTGTCATTGTGACCATATCAAGAGCATACATGGACGAAAAAAATAGTTGAAAATCATGTTATAAACTTACAGGTGAATTGAGAACCTGTTTTTTTTTGATGTCGGTTAAAAAGGATTTTGTTTTATTAAAAAGAGTGTGTATACACGCGTTAGAAGTTATACTTCTTTGACGTAAAAAGATAAAAATCTTTTCACAAATTTTATCTTTCACCTTGTTCTACGTTTGTAGAAAAAACGACACTAACAATAGAAAAACTAAAATTTTGACTATAGCTAACTTCAGGGTGTCGGTTTTTGTGACGGTGTACGCGCGCATCGTAAAATTTACTCTCATCATTTTCCCCTAACTTGTCAAAAGAACTATAACTTCAAAATTTGGATATGTTTGGATTGGAATGGAATCTCTCATTATAATATGTAATATGTGAATGTAAGAATTATATTAACGTCATTAATTCTAAAATTTATTATCAAAGCTCGTATGTTTGTGATAACCTCTTTGTTTTGTATGTTAAAATGTCAATTAAATTCTACGATATAAAAATATATTTTTTAATAAAAACGAGCTTTCATGTAGTGATAATAATTCACTAATTAAACAGTAGATAACGTTTGAAAGCAAAGCAACTCATTCCAATATTTAAAAAGTCCTAAAATGAAAGTCGAAAGACATTTTCAGAGTAAGCCTTCAGATATATTTTTTTCATATAGGAACCAGGACCTTATCAGAGCAATGTACGTTTTACACTGGGTGAGTATCATTTTTAGTAGGTAATATTTCTTATTTCATGAATTTACTGAACGTGTGCATTTTTAGATACAAACACTCTAAAATTTATATACCTGCATTGCATCGCTACATAATTTATTTAGGCTCTGTATGGGTACTGGCCAAATTGACCTGTAGATAGGGTTGCCAGATGAGTTTGAAAAAAGACAAGTGTTTAATTTTATTCTTTATTAAAAAATATCCTGAAATTACTTTTTAATTACTAAATTTGCATAAGTATTTCCATATATTTAGTATTCGATGAGGCCACTACTTTTAAAAAAGCTTAACTGCCTTTGGAAATCTTTGGATTCAGTGCAACTAGCAATTATATCAAAGAAAACTTACTCTTCATTTTGTACAGTATTTACGGCGAGACACGAGATTTCGCCAGATAATTAACGAATTTTTTTTTTTTTTTTTTTTTTTTTTTTTTTTTTTTTTTTTTTTGAGGCGGGGAAAAATGACTAACCGATTTACGCACTCTCTGGGCCGTCACTAGGAAACGGCACGAATCCACGGGGGGCGGTAACGCTAGCAATTGTATGCTCTACTTGCGCTCCGTCCGCTATGGACTACACAGGGGAGTGTGGAGACTCCGAGCGATGCCGCACGGGCGAGCAACCTCAATACCCACTAAAAAACCCCTCCTCCCTTCGCGGCCCTGCGCTTTGATGTGAAGGAAAGACTGAGATGTAGAACATAGTTACTCAGCAGTCGAAATAATTAACGAATTTGCTTTAAGACCGGTCAATTTTTTTCCCGCTTTATCAATATTGTTACGACGCGAGTTACACAGGACTCGGATTAAAATGCCGTTGGAATTAATATAGGGTTTATTAGAACTATACAATTACGTATAACATAAGTACAAATATAACTAGACACTACTAGGACAAACTTCACGATTCAATAACACGCGCAAAGTCCGTCACTATATCTCTCATCGCATTTACGTTTTGCATGTGTCGTAATCCTCGCTTGACTGTCTCACCCCTCCGTTCGGGCATAGTTTTATACTAACTTTACAATACAAAAATCGACCGCGTGGGGTTTTCGAGAAACCGTAATCTGCACACCAGGTTAATTATTCCTTCGTACTCATATGTACTATTTTCTTGTGTGCAATAAATAATATTCTATTCTATTCTATTTCCTGTACTTGACCGGGTAAACAAACAAAATCGAACTGTCCGGTCGAAAACCGGACATCTGGCAACATCAGCAGTAGAAAGCTGCCATACATAGCAACGGGTATAAACAAACCACCCACAAATCCCCCTCCACCACATATCGTCCTCCCAGGGGGAGGGAGCTTCAGGATGATCCCTTAATTGTCTCCGGGAGACGAGCCGTGCTGTAATTATGCCGACGGTGCACTTTTATTGCATCCCCTCAAACCGACGCAACTCCTCTAAAATTACCGTGAAGCGGGATATTTTGTACATTTTCATGCATACATTTCCTAGGGTTTAATTTGTTGAAGCTGGTGCTGTAATTAAAATTGCTTTTGCTGAGTTTCAGTTTGTGGTTGCAGGCAATTCTCTGAACACTGTAGCTTCAGTGGTCGACGCTTCAGTTGATAATTAACACAGGTGTAAAACCGTATCACATGTTAGTATATCTGCAATTGTAGCACTGAAATTGAAGCACAAAGATTACTAAACGTATTTCGACGATACTTTACAAAATTATTGTTCGAGCTACTTAGGACTCGAATTAAAATTCCGTTGGAACTACTACAGAAAATTAAACTACGATTTAACGGTTTTAAGCGCGGTAATTTATTTCATTTTGGTTACTCCGACATTTCGTCCGCTTTTCAGTGGCCGTGGTCACGGACGACAAAGATGACTTTGTCAAAAATTACCGCGCTTAAAAGCGTTAAAATGTAGTTTGATTATGTAATGTATACAAGTTGTGAAAACTTAAGAAAATATTATACTACTATAGAATTTATTAGAACTATACAAACACGTATAAAGCAGGTACAAATATAACTAGACACTACTGGTACAAACTGCACGATTCAATAACACGCGCAAAGTCCGTCACTATATCTCTCATCGCATCTACGTCTTGCTCGTATCGTAATCCTCGCTTGACTGCCCCACCCTTCGTTCGGGCATTGTTTTATACTAACTATACAATACAAAAAATCAATCAATACAAAAAAATGGACTTGTAATCTGCACACTTGGTTAATTATTCCTGCGAACGGCCAACGAAGTCGAAAACAATAACAATAGTCTAATTCAAACATTTAAACATGAAGTAAACAAAAGAAGTTCGAATGTGGCAAGGGTAATAAACCAGGTCCGCATTTATTTGTCGGTATGTAACAATATCTATATCTTATACATCTTCAACTGTGAAGTCTTATCATTACCCATTTCATAGCTTAATTCTTAAGACTACAGCTGTTAGCCCTTCAAATAGAATAGGAATAAAAAAATCTTCATATTTGTCAATACGTAACGATGAGTTTCAATTAGAAATATTGCAACTATGAGTGACATCATAGTGTGCGACCCGAAGGCAGGGGCAGAGTTCGTTGACAATACGAATACGTGTCCAAATTACGAATTTTCCGGAGAAACGCAGACAAAATCTTGATAGAAAGATCTCTCAAAGAGCAATTTTGAAAGTTAGTCTAGGCCTTCCATACCAAACGGTATGGAAAGCCTACCAAAGAACTTTACGAAAAATGGGATATATTAACTGTCAGATAGATTTTTATATTACTTACATTACTCAAGAAACATAAACAGTTGCAGTATGATCCACGGTTACTAAGCGACAAGCGCAGGAAAACTGCTGTTTGTAACCTCAGAACTTACCAGACGAGCCTAGTGCAAAGATTTTTCCCCTTTCTTGGACCATACCTATATAATAAAGTAAATAATATTTTACAAATATACCCGCTAGAAAACACACACGCGCACACACGCTCATACACTCGTTTTCTTTCTAATAGTTTATTTCTGTCTTAACTGTGTAATTTTAAATTTAAGTTACTCTTAAGAATCTTTAATTTTAGTCATGGAGTGGAGCACTGGTGACCTGTCATATAGATTTCTTAGAAATCTATTTCAGGCACCAGTCTCACACACCAGGTTTCTTTCTGAATCTGTTGTGTGGAGATATTTATTTCTCCACGTTTTATTATTATATATTATTATAGAATTCTCCCAGCGTTGACACAAAAAAAGTAATAAATAGCCTAAACTTTGTTGTTATCGAACAGTATAAATGTCAAATCAAGGATTCGCAAACTTAACTTATTTGGCTAATCGCAAACATCGGATAGGTTTATAAGGGTAGTTACGATGACCAGGCGGTCAGAAGATATCCCTCGGGGTTGGGTCTCGTTAATAACACCGCATATCTCTACGGTCATTAATTACCCGGCTTACAGCGACCGAACGTGTTATGGTCAAATATCTTGTGTTATGTTCTATGGGTTGGCAAGATTAATTTCTGGGGTAAGAACTTTGTTCATGCCAGTAGGAGACACTTCTGTGTAAGAAATAGGAAAATTTACTTTCAGTAAACTGGCTAGTTACATATTGGGGATCCTAATTTAAAACGCCGTTGAAATGATCGCAAACTTTGTAAGAAGTACACAAATTTAATTTAGTATACATAATACAACAAGTCGTGGTAGCGTAATGGTGAGCGCACGCGTCCTAAACTCAAAGGTCGCGGGTTCGATATTTGCCGGAACGCATGCACTACTTGGCTATTTTCTGACCTAATGTGCATATTGCTATAATTACTTCGTGCTATAACAACGGTGAAGGAAATCATGGTGATGCAACCTGCACATCAAAATAACGGATGTGTCAAACCTGCCAAGCCGCCTTGGACAAGCGTGGCGGGTATACCGTCCATTCCCCTACCATGGGAGGCCCAAGCCCAGTAGTGGGACAGTTATGGGCTGTTGTTATTATGTTATTAATACAACAAGTCCAAACCTTAAAGCAAATTGTGTCGTAAAATAACGCTTCGATCGCAGCTGAAATTCAACTAACTCTGTCTTGACGGGCCGACCTTATATATTCCTGTTCATAAAATAGACATAGATGCCCTAATTAACATGCACCGACTATTAATTGGAGTTCTCAAACTTATAAAGTTTTATTTTAAAACAACACGGCTTCTAAACATTTTTAACCAAATTTGAAAAATAATACGGCTTATGAAGTCTTACAAAAAATTAAAACAACCATTAAAAGTATAATAATTATAGATAGTTTAAATATCAAAGGTAATAAAACATCTAGTCGTTTACGGATTTAGGGATTTTAGCTTCACGGAATACGTCAGCTGTAGCAAAATAGATTCAATTATAATATTAATAATGCGAGGTTCATCAAAACATCCTAAGATATTTAATTACAATAATTAGTTTAGTATCTACCCATTTTAAAAGTTATGAATAGTTTTATCGTTATCTACCCTCGCATATTTTAAATAGGCTAATCAAACTTTCATAAAACTCTCTGTTAGGAATTCGACTACCCACATTTTTAATTAATGAAGGTTTATCGTTAGGTCACATCGATAGCAATTAGTATTAATTAAATATAAAGTGGGTTAAAACTGATTAAAAAAGGGTAAATTATTATGGTATAAATATTTATGGTCTAAAACATACATAAATTATTAAGCCCGTTTCCCACAGGAGTAGGTAGAGACGGCGTATTTCCAGTTGCTACTATCTTGGCACACACCTTTTGCTTCCTCTCGTTTCATTAATTTCTTCATACACGAACGTTGCTTTTTGCCTAATTTTTTTCAGTATATCTACGATTTGATTGTAAATGTTGTAGATCAAAACAAAGATGGATGGATTGTGTGAAGGATGATATGTAACAGAAGATGTATGGCAGAGTAGAGGAGTGTGGAAGGAAAAGACATATTGTGCCGACCCCAAGTAATTGGAATATGGTGAAAGAAAAGAGAGATCTGTGATTTAATTGTAAACACCGAATGGCAAACTAGGACGCCATTTTCAAACATCGTATTACCTAATTATTGTTTATACAGTTATTAAAATACTAGCTGACCCGGAAAACTTCGTATCGCCTTAGAATCAATGAATAAAAAAACGTTGATTTCTGAACGACGGGACGAACATCAAACGTTTCAAAACCAAAAAAAAGAAAATAACTTCACTTTTAAATTTATTCCATTTCTAAACGATGGGAAGAACGTCAAATGTTTGACAGGTAGGAATAGTTTCTAAGGGAAAGCGACATTGTTGTTTTTAGTATATTTCAAGCATTTTTTTCACGTTTATTCACCTTTTAAACCTTCCCTGGACTTCCACAAATAATTCAAAACTAATATTAGCCAAATCAGTCTAGCCATTCTCGAGTTTTAGCGAAACTAACGAACAGCAATGTGATTTATATATATATATATATATATATATATATATATATATATATATATGTGACGTAAGGGAAATCGTCAGGTCTTCCTCCTTGGTCACAGAATAAGTTAAGTGGGTCAATGAACACTATAAGACAATCAATATTCAATCGGTTCCGTAACAGCCGGTGGACTTCCCTACATAAAAGGTACACTGGCCTGTCGAAACCTTTATTGCTCTTCAAGTCCAGATGTTCCACCTCCTAGGTAGGTAAGGGTTACTTCGGTCCTGGAATTAGATGATGAATAATAGGCATTAGGGTTTGACACAGTGTCCTCCGTTAGAAAACTAATCAGCTCAATTATATTTAGTTTTAAGTAGCAGAACAGTTACATTTTAGCTATATGAATAAGAACTCACCCCAGCGGGAACACGTAGTTATTTAATTAACTTTAAAAGAAGTTTTAATAGTGTGGAGTAATATTTATAATTGATTTTTAGCAGTTGCTATATTTGAAGATCGAGCGAGTTTTTTTAAAATTAACCGCCGTCACAGTTTTTTTTATTTGTCACTCTCTTGACATTGACATTGATTGTCATTGGCTATGTCTGGTTTTTTTAATGATGCAAGTGCAACGTTACATATATATAGAATTTGTCCATAATATTTTAAAAGTAACATAACAGTACGATATTTTAAGCCTCGCTTTTATCAGAAAATAATTTTAAAATGTAAATAAATAATGGTGTGCATCATTTACCAATTTTTAACGTATCAAAGGCAAGATACACATTGTCATTACACTTAAAGCTTTTTCTCCTTAAGACTCAGTCTGTTCTGGCTTGAAAGGCCCAGGATTTTGCTTCTATACAAAGATAGTTAATGTATTATCAACTAGTTGACCCATGCCCACTTCGCTGGACATCAGAAAAAAATATTAATCACAATCTAATACAATATACCCTATATCACCCAGGAATAATGAAACTTTTCACTGGGGAAAGAATTTTCAAAATCGGTTTAGTAGATCCAGAGATTACCCCCTACAAAGTTACAAACTCACAAACTTTACAATATTAGTAGGTATAGAAGTATAGATAAAATAATCAAATTCTAAACATGCCGCGTCACTATATTGAAGCTATTAAAAAAACCCGAGTGGAATAAACTATACAAACAATGAAAAAACACGAAGCACTTTTTTTAAAATTTCATATCTGTTTGTTTGTTTATTTATTCGAGATTCATGTAAAAACTACTAAGGCGATTTCTATGATCGATAGCTAATTCTCAGAATTCAAATCTGAGTCACTCTGCCTCGGGAGCCCCGCGGGAATTTCCCGGGTATGGTAAATAGATATGATAGAAATTAATTAGATTGAATAAATATTAGCTGATTTTAAATAACATTTCACCAGAACGATAGCAAAGCATTTGTAACATCTTAGGTGTTGTACGCCCATAGGCGATGGTAACCGCTTTCCATTAAGTGCTGTCTGCTGAACTCCTATAATAAAAAATAACCTTTTGGTTTTATTTACTGGCAACGTAATGGTAATCTATGTTACCCGTCAAACATGGACAAGGTCGTGGGTAAATCCTGATACACTATATAAAACTTGGCGACACAATTTATCAAACTGGTGACGTGCCTTTCGATGAGAGATGAAAGCTGCGTGCGTAGGTGCGCTCTTTGTATATAGAAGGTCGATTATATAGGTGACAGTAAACAGATCACTAACCTTTCTCACCTTTAAGTATTTATTTATAAAAATATGTAGTGTAGTATTTCTGAAGATAGTTGCAAATATTATCTACTATAAAATACCGGTGAAAGTAGACATGTACATCAGTCGGCACACGGACCCCAAGGACGGTATAAACAAAGACGCTGGCGCGACATCCTACGCGAGGAACACGTCCGGCATAAGTAGAACTTTCTTTATTGTTCACCATATAAATATAGAGTGACCTAATTAGGCACGAGAGTGTTTGGCGCACGCTAATAGTTCGAGTGCCTAAATACGTTTTTCACGCGAGGTAAACAATCTGCTTTTCATTTCGAATTTGAGGAAAATAAATAAAAATTGATTAGTTTAAATTTTAAACCACGTAGTTTTTAAGAAATATAAAGACTGTAATATAATAAAGACAGAAGAAGACGGACAGAAGGAGAGGACAATTTTATAACGGAAACCCTTATAAACATTTCAGCAGACAAGCAGCCGGCCCAGCTAATAGACAGAAGTTACCATCGCCTATGGACACTTGCAATACCAAAGGCATTATAAATGAACTGCTGCTTTCTTATGCCGGAACAAAACTCAAAGTTGTTATGACGGCATGCTCTATACCAGGGGTAGTAGCCATCCAGATGGGCAAAACCCTGCCACCTTGCTGTGGGTTATTTTATCGCGTCTATGAGAAACAAAACAAGGAATAGAAGTCATTCAAATTATATCAAGAGATTAACAAAAAAACACCATTACACTCGTATGCAATATATTTCAGTCTAATGAAAGAAAATTCCCAAATTACGTATTCGATTTTATAGATTTGTTTCGATAGTATTAAAAATCCAACTCTTCAACGGCTTGATCTTCGTATACACTCCAGGTTTTACTCCACAAATACTCAAACCAAATGATACTATACCAATTTGTTTGTTTTTGTAAGTAAGTGGACCGCCGCTATCTGCCTGAAAAAGGTTGTTCAATTTACTAAAATAAACAGAGCAGTTCGCCAGACAGTAAGATTTAGACCTGAACAGGAATCATTTTTTGAAAGTAAGGGTCTGTACACAGTGACGTTGTCGAAGCGCATTGAAGCGTCAATTTAATCGATCTTTAGCCCTTTGCACCTTGACTGAAAAATTTAATAGAAGAAGTCTAAGATAGTATAGGCATCTATGAAGAGCCATGAAAGTCACGTGACAAAAAAACATATTAAACTGCACAATTGACGGCCATAAATGTATAGGTAGACCAAAAAAGAGATGGATTGTGTAAAGCATGATATAGTGGTTTGTTGTGTCGTAAAAGAGGTAAATCTGAATAGAAGATTATGGAAGGAATTATTGCGCCGACCCCAAATGATTGGAAGAATATGAAAAAGCATGAAACATGTCGCTTTTTCTAATATTTACCTCACAAGAATCCATACCGACGTCTCCTGCGCAGAACATTCTAGGTGTGATGACATGTTTAAATTTAAGGTACGTGTGTCTGCAAACTCTAGATGATAGTATTGGTATAGACACCTGCATCAATCGGTCTGACAAAGGTCCGTATGGCTACAAAATTACATCAAGTGGTTAAAATAGTCACTTCCACAGATTCGTATTACGCATGTGACAAGTACCGAAATAATGCGTTTACTATGCTATGTCTTGTATCTACCATTACATTTAGATACACGTTGATTTTATTAAGCGGTTCTTTAAAAGTGGCCGTGTTAAAATTCGGACCTCTTAATGGTTCATAGAAACAAATTAAAATGACACTATAATTGATTAGCTAACATTTATCAATATACTAGCGGCCCCGGCAGGCGTTGTCCTGCTCTGAAAAAATAAAATGTAGGACTCGATCCCAGCACCACCTGCCGGAATTTAAACCATCCGGGGCCCACTTAAACACACAAAAACAAAATCACCAAAATCGCTCCAGGTAATTAGGAGGAGTCTAGAACCCGATCTGAGCGTCACCTACCGGTTCTAATGAATAAAAAGTATCCTATGTCCGTCTCCTAGTTCTAAGCTATCTCCCCACCAATTTTCAGCCAAATCAGTAAAGCCTTTCTTGAGTTATAAATAGTGTAACTAACACTATAATATTTTGATTTTGACTATTTTTTACCAACATTTTTATAAAATATCACTAATGTGTTGCGCTGATGTACGAGTATAAGTTCTATTCCTGTAAAGTTCCATTAAAATCCTTTTAGTAGTTTTTGCGTAAAAGAGTAACAAACATCCATATTTTGAAGATTGTTATTACGAGGATGACAAGTAACAAATATTTTTTTATGCTATATCTTACACCTGGTAGGTAGAGTATACCTACACACATGTCAATTTCTCTAACCGATTCTCCAAGCCTTCAGATCAAATATTTTATCAGAAAAATTTCAATGACGCGCAAAAGATATGACAAAACATAAGAATTCCGTTTTCACCTTGCCCTTGAACTAATTTTGGTCATAAGTCCTATACTTACGGTTTTACCCCAACCAGTAACTTCAACCATCCTTCCGCTTACAGGAGACCTTCCTGCTAATTCGATTTTGTTGACGCTATCTCCAAATTCCAAGGCGCCCTTGAGTTTTATGACACAGACATCGTAATCCTGTGTTGTGCGATTGTAGTCTTCATGTACAATCATTTTTTCGATTTCATATATTTTTCCTCCATTGACGTTATCTGTTCCAACGCTTACTGTGTAGTATCTTTGTCTGTAAATAAATATTATTTATTCGTAGATCGTTCGTCGTTCACTACATCCCGCGACACATATTCTGGTACCCCACTTTCCGAATCCAGCTCCTATCACCTTATCCATGGTCTTATTATTTTTATATTTCTAACCGCGTCTACTATAATTTTTGAGTATTTCAGCGCGGAGACATCTTGTTTTTGACGTCAATTAATTTTTCCAATCATAGAAAGCGCATGGAGAAAACTGATGCGCGATTAGACCTTTTCGTAAGCTGCATACAGCGTCACGCTGTACGCAACCTTTGACGTTTCTAACAAGCTGCTCTTGCTCTTTGTAACACCTCAAAGCTTTACCTGTTATAAATAGCATATAATTATTTTAAAAATTCTTACGGTGCAATACAATGTGCCGCGGTCAAAATGAACCTCTCATGTATAATGGATGCACCACAGAAGTGTTGCGTTCCATCCAATCTTAGAGAAACCATGTAAGGTGCATCAGTGATACTGATTTCATGGCCACCGTATATCCCCACATTTTCTGAAACGTCTTCTGTATCGTAGATGCCTGTGTAATAAGAAGAGATAACATTTTTTTATTGCCACTGCCAAAGCAGATAATCTGAAGACCCTGTAACTGTAATGGAATGTGGTTACCATCGCCTATGTACGATCGGCACAACTGATTTATGACCCACTTTGCTAATAATTCCTTTAAAACCGTCAAATTAGTAAGGTTTATTGTGTGTGTTGCACTTAGGACGTTATAAACATTAATAAAAATGCGTCACTAGCCTCAGAACTACGCAATTTTAAACTTTGTTATCATTGTACTAGATATGTTTTAGATAAAACAGTAATGATTTGAAATAATTTGAATCTCGAACTGAAATCTACCTTATAATTCTAATTCTTTTTATTATAGAAAAATTGTTATAATTTTAAAAATAAAATGTCATTCTGAAAGTATATCAGAAGTCAAGTAAAGTCAATGAGAAAAAAATTAGAACTCAATATCTAAAAATTAAATTGTATAATGGGTAGTCTCGCAGAACAAAGAGCTCGGATTGTAGTGCTCAGTGAGGAAGGCTATGGCATTCGAGAAATATCACGAGTGTTAAATATAAGTCGGAACACAGTGAGAACATGGATCAGACGGCACGCTGAAGAGGGCATTCTTGAAGATAGACGAAAACATAATCATGGCGTTCGTCGAATAACAAACCAACAAAGTACAGATATGCAGCACCATTATGAAGAACATCCATTTTCTCGTACCCAAGATTTCGCGGCACGTTACGACGTTTGTTTACAAACCATAAGAAATCATTTACACCGTATTGGACTGCATTACCGGCATTATGCTAAGAAAGTACACTTAACGAATGCACACAAAACTGCAAGATTAAATTTTGCACGTAATTATTTAGACTTTGACTGGACTAATACCATATTTTCAGATGAAAAATCATTTAGATCTTCTCAACATGGTCGCTTAACTTTGTGGCGTTATAACAATACGCGATACACAGAGGATCACGTAGTACCCAATCAATTATCTGGTCGAATTTCAGCTAACATGTGGGCCTGGATGGGTACCGGGGGTATAGGTGAACTTGTCCAAATTTCTCCTCGTCAAAACGCATTAAAATATGTCGATTTGTTGGAAGAATCAATGTTACCGACAGTGCGAATAGTGTACCCACTTGAAGAAGTGCCTGTATTCTCCTACGTTCACGACAATTGTCGAGTACATACCGCCAGAATTGTCTCGAACTGGTTTTCCCAGCATGAAGATGAAATTACTTTAATTCCATGGCCATCTAGGTCACCAGACCTCAACCCAATAGAAAATTTATGGGGTTTGATGGTTCAAATGTGGGATAACAGAAACGAGAGGACAAAGGAAGCAATTGAGCAGCACTGTAATAAAATTTGGAATTACATGAGGGGAACCGACATCTGCAATCGTCTAATCGGGTCGATGCGTAATCGACTATTAGACGTCATTGAAAATAATGGTGCGTATACCCGGTTTTAGGTTTAAGTAAAGTAAAATGAGTGCCATTTCTAACTATGAAATACTACAACCAATTAATAAAATTAACAAACAATTTTTTTTTTTATTTCCTTCCACCTTAATGTTGTTAATGTTTTATTTTCTTGTGTATTTCTGCTACCTAACGAATAACGATAACCCTAATATCTAATGTTGTATATACAAAAGGTTTGGCCTGTGTCACCTTTGGCTTGTCGATTTATGACCGGTTCCGATATTTCACTATTAACTCCACTTCACTTCCCCTGCTTTACCGTAGGTTGAATTTTGACATTGCTTGTATAGAGATTACTTCAAATTTTAATCGTTAGTAAGGCAAATAAACGGTCGGTAAGATATAGGAAACGGCACTTAATCCAACATACTTAATGACAGAGATAGTAATAGCACGTAATAGCATTTGTCAGATGTTACACGAGTATAGACGAGTCTCTCCGATCTGTTTAATACAACGTAGTCAGAAACTGTCAATGTCTAATAACATGATAACAAGTTCGTTACCAAGGAAATGTATGTTCAGGCGAATTTCAACCTAATTGTATTTCACGACTGTAAGAAAATGACCTTATGGTGGGTCATGATTCAATTTGTTTGATGTACATTAGCAATAACAAAGGTGCTGCCAGCTTCAAAGAAGAAACTGGAACCTGTCCATTGATGCCGGAACACAACTCAAGGTTATTATGGCGGAATACTCAAGACCAGGGATGGTAGCCAGTCGAGCAATTGCCCTACCATCTGGGTGTGTGTTGTTTTCACGGCTCTTACAGTAGGCCGCCCGGCCGCAGGAATTAGTGTTCTTTTTCAATTCTTAAACGGAGAAAATTTACGATGTTTGTCTTTATATCAAAGCAAAAATTATCTCAGGTATAATTATGATCAAAGCTATGAAACTAGGCACTACCAGTAGTCTAAATAAAGTTAAATAGCCTTTTTTTCAGTCTTTGCTCAAATATTTATTTTATACAGTGGGACTATGAACAAGAATGTTTAAGTCCAAGGGAGAACACTTGGTGAGTAAATCTGCACTCAAAACAATCTGACTTGAATATCTAAACCGGAGAGGATTAAATCAAAAGTGGGATTTTATTTATACTTTCCACCAATTTGCTTAACAAGAGTTATATATTTTCTACGATAAATTTAATTGCAATTAAGGTTAAAACAAAAACTGTGTGTTGCAAAAATATTGAAAACACTTACACTGAACCAGGTTATAAAGTAAAGCAAAATTTAAAAACAAAAAAATAACGTTCATGATGCCCATGGCAAACACGTTGGAAACTGCAAAATCAGAACTGCACAAAGCTTTATATGAGGTTAAATACACAAGTATATTTAGCAACATTTATTATTTTTATCTACAGGGAAATTAATAATGGACGGCATTCAATAAATTAAAATCACTTATCGCAACTGAAAACCAATTAGCATCATATTTATAGTTGTCCTGTGTGTTTTGTGTCTATAAATAATTAAAATATTTTACCCTATACTAGGTAAAATATAAAAGCAGGCCAAATGGAGTAGAAAATAATAGGAGCGCCATTGTTGCAAAGTTAAAAATTAAGCAAATTCAAATATTATGTCAAGAGCAATTTTGATACTTGCTAGTAATTTTTAGTATTATGTCAAACATCGTGCAAATATCAAGCTTCTTTATTTACCTACGAATTTTATCAACATAATCTACCTATTACGTTTACTTTAATAATAATGTGCATTATTACAATCTATCTCTTCGGCGGTTGCTTTTTTATATTTGTTTATTGTAGGAGTACAGCAAACAGGCACACGGTCCCTTCGATGGAAGCGGTTACCATCGCCTATGGACATTTGCAACCAAAGGTGCTTGCTACAAATGCGCTGCTGCTCTCTTAAGGAAGATTGGAACCTGGTCACCAATGCCAAAACACAACTCAAGGTTGTTATGGCGACATACTTTAGACCAGGGGTGGTAGCCATCCAGTCGGGCAAATCTCCTACCACCTAGCTATGGGTTGTTTTGTCGCCTCTTACAGCAGGCCTCCCGGCCGCAGGAAATTGTATTCTTTCTCCGTTCCTGCATGGATATGGACAGTTGTTTGATAAATATCGTTAAATGGTGACGAAAAGAGTTTTGCTTTAAATTCCTCTAGGCATCCTGGGTAAGCCTTGAAAATCACTGATTGTATTGATATTGTTGTATTTGTTCGCTTTGAGTTATTTTTAGTTGATTTTAAACTTGGACAAATGTTACAAGGATATAAATAAATTAATTGTGATTATAATGCAATGATTTTGACTGCAGATATGATAGAATGCTGCCGGAAGGTAAAAATCACTTTATATTCTGGAGTATTCTAGACATACGGTTCGTCATCGGACACGGCTGTTTCGGGAGGTACCTGCGTCGCATTGGGTGTGAGCCATCGTCAATCATTGCAGTGATAGCATCGAGGTCACGGCGGTACACACTCCCCAAGTATGCTCTGTTTGGGACGGGAAGCGTCGTGACCTTGTTTCATCTATCGGAGTAGACTTGTTGTTGCCGATGGTCGGGGGCCAGCCTGGTAGGCTGTCGCCTCCTATTGCGAGGTCGTCATGTCTTCAAAGGAAGCGGCGTAGAGGAAGAGGGAGCGAGCAGCCGTGCTCCTCTTCCGCTGCTATAGTACGAATCGGCCACCTGCCCAGCCGCCGGCGCCAGGAGAGAGCAGTTGTCAGCAGCGACTCGCAAAGTTGGAAATCGCCCTTACCCAAGTGGCTGCGTACATCATCTTGGATACACGCATGATGAGCATCTGGTCCTCTGAAGGCACTAGCATATCTCAGTACCATTATCATCATAAATCCTACAATTATACGAACATTGTTTTAAAAGTTAAATTATTTCTGTTAGATATGAAACAAAAAACATCCCGAACAAAGTTTTATCTAAATGACGACAAAATCCGTTATTACTGCAAACAGAAAGTTTGCCAACATTACGGACTGAGATAAAGCCAATTATAAAAAAGTAGTTAAGTGTGAGCAAAATGTAAAAAGGGACATTACGGTACCCCACTGTTGTTGTAATAACATTTAGTCCCCAAAATAAGAGTTTATTTTATTTTTATTAATAGATATTTATGTTAAATGAAATTCTCTTTTGAATGATCTGTTATAAAAATATGTATTAAGTAATAAAATTAAAAAAACTAGATAAAGTAGAATGATAAAGTTTTATAATGTAGTACGAATTTTCACCCCAATCAAAATATCACAGATTACCAAGATCGTGTAAGTTTTGTAAAACCAAACTAACTCAAAACTCACCATTTTTGAAATGAAAGGTACGGAATTAAAAAAAATCGTGAAATTTATGAATGTTTATTTATTTTAGTCTATAATACTATAACATTCTAATAAATGTTATTTAAATAAAACTGGATAAGACTATATAAACGACTTTTTTTTACTAGTCAATACCCAGTTTAATGTAATAAAATGTGTGATATTTTTGTCCCGGGAGCAGTTAGAAGTTGTTCGGATGCACAAAAAATTGGCTCCCTCTGACACAGTTTCCACTAAACTAGTACAAACGATAGTTAACATTCCTTTTTAATATTTGCGGTACATTGTGTTCTAGGAATGCTGCGGGACTTTTAAGTCAAGCGTGGACGAAGTCGATATGCCCGCGACTAGTTACGAAATATAATTCTTCGACCTAATTTTATTTTTATTTTGAGAGTAAATTTGTAACTGGCAGGTTCATTAGGAAAAAAGTTATTATTAAAATCTTGTTAAAAATTAATCTCTTCAGATTTCAATGAATTATGGTTTTTAAATAAATACTTCTTTTTACACAGGCCGCTCAGAGAGATAGCCTATGAACACTTACTTGCACAGGGCCTATAGTCGGCAGCCTATAAACCTTTTTTTTGATGACGCAGGGGGAATGTCTTTTCTTGGGACACCATCCTCGGGCCTGGGAGGAAGCCTCGCCGAGAGATGTTTGGGACTCTTGATCGGCCGTATGCCCCCATGACCTCCGAACGGAGGGCAAGGGGGATGGTCGGCCATCAAACTACTCACTAAACCTAACCTGCGCCCCTAGCTCACACGCTTTTACAGGGCGCCATGGGAACTGGGCCAATAGCTACTTCATCTGTGACGCCCCAACGCTCGTCGACGAACTCAGGGTGTCCTGCGGGGAAGGACATCCTTTTCAACAACAGGGAGGGGGGGAGTCTGTGGGATCCCCCACTCGTCCACGCGACCCCCTGTGCTGGAATCATGGTGGAAAGAGACTTTGTGTGTAGCGGCACCTCCGACCCCGTAGCCGCATTCTGCGGATGGATCCGCATACGCACTCTCCTCCCTTTGTCTCTCCGATGCATCCTTCTGGGTCATCACCGATTCACAGAATGAAGCAACCTCGGACCAGCAACTTTTGCTGGAGAGCATGGCTTTCACCATGCCCGCCAGCGACCTCACTGAACCGGCAACTTTTTCCAGTTGGGTTCTCTGTGGCCTCCAGATGGCGCACTCCACAAGGGTATGGAGGGCCGTATCCAAGGTTACGCCACACTCGTGGCACTCAGGCGTGGGCTCCCGCCCCGCTATACGGCATAGATACTTACCAAAGCACCCGTGCCCGGTAAGTATCTGTACCATCCTGAATGTAAGGGTCCCACTTTTACGTGAGACCCAACGAGACAGGTGGGGGCGGACCGCCTCCACCGTCGCAGTGCGAGCGACTGGGGATTCGAGGTCTCTTTTCCATCTCTCATGTAGGGCCTCGGTCGCCAAGGCCCTCACTTTCCTCATGCGGCCTATAAACCTAACCTAACTTACCCCTATTTTTGCGATTTCATCGGTGCTTTGTGCATAGCGATATACACGTATATTATATATTCCTGCTAAAGTTTTTTCTTTGGACCAAGTTGTTTATAGGAAATACTAAGCCTGTGACATACAAGAAACGCAGATAGATGGAAGGATAGGACAATATTAAATGGGTTTTTCAAAAAGGATAAAGTTATTCAAATTGTACCAAAAGATTTACAAACAACGTAATCTCACTCATATGCAATATATTCATATATTCAGTCTAATCTATTAAAAAAACAAATGTAACATTTTACAAATTTGTTTCTATAGTATTAAGTATCCAACTCTTCAACGGCTCGAGCTTCGTATACACTCCAGGTTTTACTCCGCAAATATTCAAACCAAACGACACTATACCGATCTGTTTGTTTTTGTAAGTAAGTGGACCGCCGCTATCTGACTGAAAAACAGAAAGATACTCAATTTAGTACACTAAATAAAGCCTTTCGCCTGACAATGAAATCTAGAACTGATCAGTAACCATTATTTTAAAACTAAGAGTCAAAACACGCTGACGCAGAGTCGAAACGCATCGAAACTCATCGAAGCGTCGAACTAGAAATTTAAAATTAATGCACACATCAGCGCTGTGCTGGAAGAAACTCCAACACAGTTTTCATCTGAGTTGCTGACCTCATTCAGAGGAAATGCGGTGTACAACATATCGAATTTAATCATAAAATGTATGAATAAATTATTTCTACATCCTTGTATTGTCACTTTTGTAGCAAACAAATTCTTCCTTTTTTTTCTTTCATTTCTATCGAGATATATATATTTAGATTGACGCTTCAATGCGCTTCGACTCTGCGTCAGTGAGCAATTATTCACCAAGTTTTATCCATACGGCAACGCTAACACAAGTGTCAGTGTTATTTTACAAAAATAACAATGGTGATTCTCCCTTTCCTCCCTCTAGGCGCTCTTTAACAACAGCTGCTCTCGATCTCCTTGGGATCCACTTATCAGGTCCTGACTTGGTGACAATGGATGTTTATGTTACCTTACGAGTATACTTTTTCGAATAAAGATAAAACAATAAAAAATCGACCCACAATTGACGGAGAAAGCGCGGTACAAACATAAAGACGAATTGAGGACCTTTAACTTTTCGAAGTTGGTGAAAAAATTAAAATTAAAAATTAAATTATTCTTAAAATATTTACCGCACAAGCATCCATGCCGATTTCTCCTGCGCAAAACATTCTTGGTGTGATGACATATTTAAGTCTCAAGTACGTGTGTTTGCAAACTCTAGAGGGCAGTACTGGTATAGACACTTGCAACAAACGTTCTGATAAAGACCCGTAGGGCTGCAAAATAAAACAGTTTGGTTAAAATAGCCACGTTTGCAGATTCGCATTAATATGATAAGCGTCAAAATAATGTGGAAACTTAGTTTGACACTTACCATATTAACTACGTCTTGCATCAATTTAATTGAATAATTCTCCATATTTATTTTTAACAAAAATAAAACGGGCTCTAAATTAAAACGCAAATATATTTATTTTCTGCAACACCTTAAAGTTGGTGCATTTTCAAATATTGTTGTTGATTTTTATGTTTTACTTGGCACCAACTTCAAAGAATTTGAAAAAATATTTATTATTTGCTTTTTGGTTTAAGGTCTATTTTATTTTTGTTAAACAATTAGTTGCTATTAAATAGCGTTAGAAATAATATTTTAAGCGTGTGTTGAAATTGTGCTACTTTCACGAATATAAAACTTTTGCCTTTGCAAGAATGTAGGCGCTCTTAAACAAGACTTGTTCTTGATTTCCTTGGAATCCACTCATCAGATCTTGACTTGTTGACAACGGGACCACCTCAGGTATACTTTATACTCTATCGGATATAAAAAAAATGGAAAATCGGTCCCCAATTGACGGTGCAATCGTGTAACGAACTTACAAAAAAAAAAGAATTGGAAACCTCCTTTTGAAAGTCCATAATAAAAAAATGTTAAAATCAGAGCCGGAGAAACCAATTAACATGACACTATAAAAGTTTTTTCTACCTGTTCCTGTGAATTGACACCTATCGTTGTATTTTGGCCAATTTAAAATATATCTTTATGAATTATATAGCTTTATTTTAGAAGCTATATCACTGTAAAGAGTTATAAAAATCCGTTGTGTAATCTTTATGTTCAGCATTAGCTAACAGACATTAATTTGGCAGATTCGTATTACGAAGATGACAAGTGTCGAATTGGAACTTTATACTATGTCTTACACCTATCTATCATACATACATATCTGACTAGATATGTATGTATGTCGCTTTCACAAAGCGATTCCCCCAAAATGCCGCTAAATGAATTTGATCTGCAAGCAAAGCTGAATTTCAAACCACATAGTTCCATAGAAAATGACGTTGGCATCCTTGGAGTAACAGATGCGACGGGGACGGTAACCACTTATCATCAATGCAACGCGTTTGCCACTTTACCTATAAGCCAATATATTTTTTTAAATAAAGTTTTGGTCACTACTGCGATACTTACGGTTTTGCCCCAACCAGTAACTTCAACAATCCTTCCACTGATAGGAGGCTTTTCAGCTAATTCAATTTTGTTGACGCTATTGTCAAATTCTAAGGTGCCGTTCAGTTTTATGATACAGGCATCATAGTCATATGTTTGCTCATCGTAGTTTTCGTGTTTAATAATTTTTTCGACTTCATATATTTGTCCTCCATTGACGTCATTTGTTCCAACGCTTACTGTGTAGTATTTTTTTCTGTAAATAAACGTTATTGAAATTGAAAATGAATGTATTTATTTAGTCTGTCACCGCTTCTGAAGCAATTTTATTTACTATTTAAAGGAGAAGAAGCGGCGCAACAATTATTCTATTCTGTCGAAGACTTTTCGTCATCAACTAGTCATCCTGCATCACATATCCTAGTACCCTGCTTGCCTCTTCCTATCGGTGACCTTAGAAATAAGGGCGTAGCTACCGCCGTATCAGCTGTATCAATGATATGGGGCCCCCAGGCTACAAGGGCCGCGAAAGTGTGTTAGCAAATGTACTGTTATCTGTAATCTTTTATAGATTTTTTTAGCTTGCTAAAACTGAAATCGTCTTCAGCTATGGATACATACATACATACATAACTTCACGCCAGGTCCCTTGCGGGGTAGGCACGAACAACAGAGCGCCATTTAGGCTTATTATTATACACCTCACTTGCTTCTTTGACATTGATAGCTCTTGTCATGCACGCTCGTCAGTTCTTAAAGCTCCTGACATCACCTTCTGCTAGTATATGATTGATTTGATTATGGAAGGCGTTTCGTGGCCTTCCGCGACTTCTGCATCCATCCACTTTTGCATTGTATATTCCCTAACTTCCCTAAACACATTTGATACCAGGCCCGTCTAAGGCAAGCTACGCCACTGCTTATAAAATGTCTGTTACAAACGCAGAAGCCTCCGTTTGACTTGGTACGTAACCGACGAATGCTTATTATAATAATATACTAAAGCGGTCTCTCTTAAATACATATGCAGCGCTCATAACCTGTACTCTGCGTCTGCAATTATTCTCGAGCGTTGCATCGCAGAGACGTGGCATTTCGACGTCAATCTCTCCAATCATAGCACGAGTACCAGAAAAATCTGACTATGACTATATATATGGTGTATGTGAGGCGCCGCTTTGAACATCTGAGATAGACCATGGCTGTAATTTCAGATGTTTAATTTAAATGTATATATCCGTAAAAGAACTAAAGTAAGCGACACTTCGCCAATTTAGCAAGGCAGGTCCAATTTAAGGCAGGTCCAATGGCTGATGAACCAGACGAATCCTGAACTATATAGGACGCCTTCCAGCCTGGTAGACCGATTAACTATTTAAAGCCTTGATCTGTCACAGATGCTGTATGCGGCATCTAAATCTACCGTTGTTCGAAACCACTTCGGCGTTATACCAATGGTTACACTAGTAATGTCTAAGCAAGCGTCAGTTTTTCCCATGCTCTTAATATAGTCAGACCGATCTGTTTGACAGATTAATTGAGGTCGAAAAACATTACGTCTTTACGCTGGAATACTTGAGAATAACAACAGATGCGATGAACGGCTTATGAACGCGACGCACAGCATATCAGCGTCACTTCAGGCGTCCGAGAAATCTAGCTTTTCTTGGTGTCGTACAGAATCACGCTGTACGTAGCCTACACCGTTTGTAACAGATCACCGCCATACTCTTCTGAAAACATCTTCTGTTATAAATAGTATATTATTCTTCTGTTATAAATAGTATATTAAAAACTAGGGGCCGTGGTACAAGTTGTCCTGTCCAGAAAAAATAAAAACCAGAAACCGATTGCAGCGCCACCTAATGGTTCCAATTTTAAATTAAAACCACTTCGGGAATCACTAATATACACACAAAAGCAGTAATTAATATCGGCCCAGCCGTCTTTAATTGAGGCTCTTACATTTGGCAATTGTTTGTTATTTGTATAGAAGAAGATAGATTCTTACGGTGAAATACAATGTGCCGCGGTCAAAATGAACTTCTCATGTATGATGGATGCGCCGCACAAGTGTTTCCTTCCACCTAATCGTAGGGAAGCCATATAAGGTGCTTCTGTGATGCTGATTTCATGGCCACCATATATTCCAACATTCTCTGAAACTTCTTCGGTATCGTAGTCGCCTGTGTAAATGAGACAGAATTTTAATTTAAATCATAATCAGGATCGTCTTAAGTATATTGAGCGCCGGGATACGGGATTCAGTGTGAGCAATTCAATTTTTATGTTTCATTAAAAGAGATCCCTAATGGCCCATTGAAATCTCACATTTTTTAGGCCTTAGTGTGCGTTTTTTAGAGGACGTTATTTTATTTTTTTGATGTGTAGAGGGGGTTATTATAAGCTTAAGTTCAAGTTCATGGGGTCGCTACTCTTGTCCCCCGGCCGCTATCTTGGAAAATATCGGTCTTTATGTCACTGTTATTTTTCTCAAAAACTACTGGGATGGATAATTTTTGACATGAAGTTATTGTGGTAACATAATGGCTAGCGCACGCGTCCCAAACTCAAGGGGCGCGGGTTAGAACCCTGGCCGGAACGTATGCACCTCTTAGGCAGTTTCCCACTTACCACGTGTTAACAACACGGTGAGTACACTAAAAACAACACAAGAACAAATTGACGGTTTATATATAACGACTATTGTTAAAATTTTATTTAGTCAATAAAACTTTAACAACACTCGTTCACAAGTGATACCTTTGTCTTCCGTGATCACTGCCACTGAAAAGTGACCGAAACGTCGGAATAACAAAAATCAAATAAATGACCACGCTTAAAACATTACAAACGTAGTTTTAATAAAAATTATACTAATTTTTCTGCGATAAATTGAACTGCCATTAATAATAAAGACAAAGAAATCTGGTGTGTGAGACTGGAGCCTGAAATAGATTTGTAAGAAATCTGTATGAGAGGTCACCAGTGCTCCACTCCATGGCTACAAAATAAAAATCTTATTATTAACTTAACATTTAAAATTACTCAGTATAAGAAACGGAAATCAATCTTAGATTCATGGCTGTATGTATGTGTGTTTGTGTGCGTGTTTATGAGTGTATGTGTGGGTGAGGGTGTGTACGGATGTGCGAGGGTGCGGGTGTGGATGGATGGATATGGGTGTATGTGGGTATAAATAATAATAAACATAGATAAATTAAGTCTAATAGACCATTAACATCTGTGTGTGTGTCGATTATATTTGAAAACACTTACATTGAACCAGATTAAAAAGTAAAGCAAAATTTAGAAGCAAAATAAAGTTCCTGATGTCCATGGCGAATAGATCGGAAACTGCACAATCAGAACTGTTCAAAAGCTTTTATATTATGTTAATTAGTTCAATTTCACAACACTAATTATTATTACCTAGAGGGAAAATAATAATGAACACCATTAAATTAATCAAAATCACAAATAAAAACCTATTTGCAACATATATGGCTATCTGTACCCATTTGTAACTGTGTCAGTGACTAATTAAAATATATCTATAGTATTAAAAAAATGTTAAATTGTAAAAGTGTGTTATTTTGTTCTTACATTTTAATACGCTTTTATTAACTTCATACGTATATATGGGGTACTTTTCAGGATATTATCAAAATAACCCTCCTACTCATATCTGTTCATAAATATTACATATTGATATAGTTAGATGCAAACTTCGTGGCGGCTCGATATTAGCTGCAAAAAAAGGCGTGCGCAGGTACAGTCAACGTGGCAGCCCTGATTAGGTGAGCGCTGTAGAAGTCCCGTAAACGAGATAGCGAGCGATAGAGTGAGCGAGAATTTCAAGGTAATACCCCGTCCTCCGACGACCTCGTCCCTTTAACACCTAAAATCGACGTTCTGCGCAACGTAAAGTGCGATGTTCCGAGCCGCCATAAAGTTTGCAACTACCTATACCATGCTTTTTTTACAATAAAATCAATCTTTCTTACACTATTTTTAATTCAAATTTATTTTCTATTTCTTAGTTGGATTTTCTATAAAAGCGTAATTTTTAGATTTTTTTAAAAATTATTATGTTGTTCTGTTTGTTCGGGATTCATGCAAAAACTACTGGGCCGATTTTAATGCGGTTTTTACTGATCGATAGCAAGTTCATAGAGTTAAAATCTGTGCTAATTTTTATCCTGGGAATCCTGAGGGAATTTTTCTGGGAATTATTTAAAATGACCAGATTGGAAAACAATTTGGAATTTTAATGCAATTTTTTCACCAATCGATATCAAATTTTATATGACAAAATGGGTAATGGGTAATATGATAGATAGATAGATAACACTTTATTGTACACCATTACAGAAAACACAGATGAACTTATAGCCTAAAAATATTCTATATGTGCACAAGGGCGGTCTTATCGTAGGTATTTATGTAACGCCTGATCATACTCCTAATTTGATTATAGAAGTAGTTTTTTGTTTAACTTATCAGTGTTTTACGTATTGTCAGAACGGTTGCCTCTAATATAAATTTGTTATTCACAATTTAAAACGTCTGAGGCGTCACGTCTGATCCATTGTAAGTAACAAGTCACGATTCCAGTGCACAGATACACAGAAAAGCTCTCCAGCAGAACATCCAAATAGCATTTGGCTGAGTGCCAACTCACCAACTACTGGTATACGACGTAATGATACCTATCGTTGGGCAACGCGTAGAAACTTCGTGAATATCTCAAAACTATACAATAGCTTGCTTTCTAAGTATTATTACAAAAGTAATAAGAAATGAAAGAAAACGTTTATTTGCCAAATGCGACACAAATATAGATAATAGACGAAATAAAATATTTTGTACAAGTATATGCCGCAATTCGGCAAATGAGGTTGGCACTCAATACAATGCTGTGTCCGAAGATATTCCACCACAGCACTGATTCGAGATGCGAGCACTGCGCAAAATCTGCGGAGTGACGCTCGCGGACCGCGTTCGTAATACCGAAGTAAGAAAGAGAGTTAGGCAGAAAGAGAGTGTCGGGGTAAAGGTAAGGAAAGGAATGCTCCGGTGGTTCGGGCATGTGGAAAGAATGTATGATGAAAGAATGACTAAACAGATATACAATGCAAAAGTGGATGGATGCAGAAGTCGCGGAAGACCACGACACACCTTCCATGATCAAATTGATCGTGTATTAGCAGAAGGTGATGTCAGGAGCCTTAAGAATAGACGAGCGTGCATGACAAGAGCTATGAATGTCAAAGAAGCAAGTGAGGTGTGTAAGAATAAGCCTGTATGGCACTCTGTTGTTCGTGCCTACCCCGCAAGGGACCTGGCGTGAAGTTATGTATGTATGTATGTATGTATGAAGCACTGATTTTCAGTGCCAATCATGACAAAAAATTCACTGATGATAACAAGAAATAACTCAAAGTATGTAAATATTCTAAAGGCTCGCGCACATTATGGTGGGCCGCACTGCACCGCATCGTATAATAATAATCTTCCTAAATCACTTTACTTTTGTACTTATATATATATAAGTACAAAAATAAATTATATATAAATAAAATATACATAATGTAATGTGAAGTAATTATTTCGTTCGTAAGTAAATTCATTACGAACTCAATATAATGGGCACTGAGAAAGGGGTGGGTGGTACTGACTATATGGCCTGTGGCCTACGGCGGCCAAGACAGCGACTCCGCCACTGGACGTGAGTCTACTATGTGTAGACCTTCCACGTAATCCCGGCTACAAGTCTGTAATGGATTTCTCTTCGTCAAAAAGTATATAAAGCCTATGTTACTGAAATTTCTTACGCTCTATTTATACATTTTATGTCCGTCCACGTCCGGAGAATAAAAGTCGTTTACGAGTTTATGCGTTGACGGTTTTAAGCGTCCACTTTTATGGTTTAAGGTTGTATTATGAATGAGGGAATTATATCATAGAATAAAAAATAATGCGATGTTACAACTGTTCATTAAAACCTTAAGCGTGCAGGAACGGTGAAAGAATATATTTTCCTGCGGCCGGGCGGCCTGTTCTAGAGGCAACAAAACAACCCACAGCCAGGTGGTATTTGCCCGACTGGATGGCTACCACCCCTTCTCTAGAGTATGTCGCCATAGCAACCTTGGGTTGTGTTCCAGCATTAGTGATTAGGTTCCAGTCTTCCTTAAGAAAACAGCAACGCATTTGTAGCAACTTTGGTGTTGCAAATGTCCATATGCTATGGTAACCACTTTCCATTAAGTGGGCGGTCTGCCTGTCTGCTGAACTCCTTCAATAAAAAAACCGTAACTTTAAAAAGCATCTAAATTCTACACGATTAGAGGGCGTTGCCACTCATTCTGTGATGACAAGATACTACTAATTAATATCATCTAAATAACGTTTTATTATTCAAAGTATATTCTTGAAACAAGATTACAGTCAATATAATAAAATTAAAAGAAAAATACTCAGAAATAAAGCAAAAGTTTCCATAACTTTTAACATGAAATTTCAAAGAATCACTTTTAGAAAGAATGAAATTAAAACACTCGATTTGAAGAAATAGCGACGTCATTACATTGCTTATATATGACGTAGAAGGATATAGCAAGGACATAGCAAGTTTTGAAAATGTATATATGTCGGATTCACTCTCGCCGGGAGCGAATGACACTCTGAGTATAATACAATAATAATCTGAAATGATATCAAAGTTTATTACACTAGAATTATTACAATTACAATATTAAACACAGCACAATAATACACGAATTATTAGGACAACTCCAAGAGCTGTCTCCACGCTTGTCAGGTGTCGAGCAGCAGTATGCCCTCAAAGAATACTGCTTATCGAACGGTAATTATCGACCACAATATTATGGGCCTTTTGTCCAACAGAGCTTCCGCTCTGTTAAACCGATGAACGTAGAATGACAGTTGTAGACTCGTGGACTGTCTGTTTAAGACTGCCTGTACTAGGGTAACAGCCTTGCAGATACTTGGCTAAGAAAGTACCAAATATACCAAATATTAACTATTTGGGCAGGGTTTCCCCTTTATTGTTCAGCCTTTGGTGTGACCATTCACACCGCACAATAAGCAATGATCCCCGTCTACACGCCACACCGCCTTTTATACTAAAATACTATGAAAACTACCCTACATAACAATAATATTACATCATTGCTAAAATAGCATTTTTTTTTTATTAATTTATTCATGACCATAGAATCAAAGTCTTTCAGTCGGAAACATGTTAATTAATAGGTCTTCGTATAGTAGCGCAGTTGTATTGCAGGCTACAACCGATGCCATTCAATGAAGTTCTTGTGAAAACTCGAAAGATCACATCCGACTATACAGTTCACATTTCTCACAAAAACACATAATTTCTACTCAAAAACCATCAATATCCTGCAACTATTGTTCATTTTAGAGTAATTATACACATTTTTAGAAAATTAAACTGCACAGCACAACGTCTCCTTTCAGTTCCCGCCAAAAACTCCCTAAAATAGCAATTACTTCATAGTGTTGCCAGGATCATAAAAACAATTATAATAATTAGTAACTCCATTTCCGATATCTGTCAGGTTGATAATAAATGCTTCTACGTTGACATCCGGTTATACGACTTCCGATTACTACATTTGACTACTACCGTCATATGATAACTTTATAATAACAAATACTATTCCGACATATACATAAATAACTTCACGCCAGATCTCTTGGCACGAACAACAGAGCGCCATTCAGGCTTATTCTTACACAGCTCACTTGCTTCTTTGACATTCATAGCTCTTGTCAGCTCCGGTGGTTCGGGCATGTGGAAAGAATGTATGATGAAAGAATGACTAAACAGATATACAATGCAAAAGTGGATAGATGCAGAAGTCGCGGAAGGCCACGACACACCTTCCATGATCAAAACTTACATATGCCACAATTTCAGCAGACAAAGTTTACACTCATCCTATAGACAGAACGCTGAGTGCTAACCCTCCTTGTGTTGTGATACCAAATAGACCCGAAATAATTTATTAATAATTTGATGGCCGATTTTTCAATCATCAACTAAAATTTATCAGTTGAATAAATTATTATAATGTGACAAAATTCAAAACTGAAACAATTGTTCTATTCATGCAACTGTCATTTTTAATTGTCTCATGTTGTTGGTCATTCTATAAAACAACTTTTATCTGGTGATTGAAAAATCGGTAAATGTACGGTAAACCATAAAAGCGGTAAACCCTAAATGTAATAACTATTTATTTAATTTAATATATATAAATTACGTGTCACGTTGTTTGTCTGCGATGGACTCCTAAACTACTTAACCGATTTTAATCAAATTTGCACACCGTGTTTGATCCAACTTGAAAGATAGGCTAGCTTACATCCGGCAGATGGCGCTGCAGTTGGGTTCTAAATTTTATTGTTTCAGGGCAGGACAACGTCTGCCGGGACATCTAGTAATAGATATATCTATAATAGATATAGATAAATCATTCAATTTTTCGTAAATTAACGACATCTCCCCGGTAGAGTAGTACGCGCGATCGATTTACAGAAGTACCCCGCTTTACGCGAGGGATGCGTTCTAGATAAAATCACGTGAAGTAAGATTCGCGTAAAGCAGGATCAAGTGATAGAGAAAGAGAGAGAGATAACACTTTATTGCTTACCAAAATGGAAAAAAACAGACCATAATATGATATAACAAGCCAAATAAGTAAGTGCTGTTGTTGCAAAAATAAAACAGAATCAACTTATTCATTGTTAGATAATTTGATTTATCTACTTATATAAAACATTATGAGTAACATTTTACAATCATTTATTTAAGTTGCAATAGATGTATGTAAATTCGGGTGGAATCTTGCAAGTTAAATTTGACCAACTTCCCGGTTTCCGATTAAGCTGAAATTTTGCACGCTTATGCATATCGCGTGACAATGCAGTAATATGGTACTGTGGAGCTGATCTGATGATGAAGTCGGAATGTGGCCATAGGAACTCCTGTATCAAACATAATAGACCCTTCGTGTTTGGGCTCGTTTTACTTGTCTTGGCTAGCACTCTACTGCTACAAGATATCCAGGATCTCAATAGCTTGTATTTAAAGATCTTTTTATAAAAATCTTATTACGTTATACAATTTCAATAATAAGGTCGGCAACGCGTTAGCGACACCCTTGGTATTGCAAACGACCACAAGGGATGGTAATCGGTTATCATCAGGTGGGCCGTGTGCCTGCATGCCTGCTTCAGGCAATAAAAACAAAATCGATTTTTACAAAATTATTTCATGACAATCAACACTTTTGTATTGCTTGCTAAAAAACACTGATAGAACTATAATAAATTGAGAAAATTCTCACTGCTATTGCTAGCGCAATCGCGCCACGAAGTGAACTAATGGAGCAATCAACGAACCCGCGTAAAGCGGTAAAATTATCGCGAATTTTTAAAATCGCTTTATAACGATCCGAGCGAGGTCGCGTAAAGCGGGGTGGGTAATCGCTAGTCGCGTTTGGGCAGGTACTCCAGTTTTTATAGTTATACAAGCCGTGCCCGCGAATTCGTCCTCTAGATTTTTTTCCGCGGAATCCTAAACAACCTAGCCTAAGTTACTCCTTACATCATCAGCTATCTGCCAGCGAAAGTCACGTCGAAATTGGTCCAGCCGTTTCAGAGTTTAGCCGGAACATCCAGATAGACTGACACACAATTTCTTGATTGAAGTGGTGCTTAGCGAATGCTGCCCAGATTTTTTTTAACGAGGGGAAACCCGATCGAAACTAAATAATTCCAAAATTCGGGAAGGTAATAAACTGCGCTTTATGGCAGGCAGGTGTGCGTTTACCTTAGTCGGCATGTAACAATATATTATTTAAATTTACATAGCTTCACATTCATGTATTTGTGTTTGGGTTGTGTTGTGGTTTATCCTAACTTGCGTTTATCTTAAATTATAACCATGCCCTCTACAGTTTACTCGTTAGGTCATCGTCGTCGTAGGTTTATATATATATATATATAAACCTTCGTACGCTGTCAAAGGCGTATGATAAATTACTGACGATATTTTCATATATTTACATACATTGCTCACCCGATTAGTGATTTTGCGTAGCGTTTGCGTGCAGATAACGCGATGTACGTGAAATTTATGGTAATTTTTGCTTAGTAATCTAATGCATAAATAAACGTTGTATTATGCGGGATGCTAATATGGGAAATAGGGTATGTAATTTGGGAGATATGTCTTGCTTTGATATATGTATATTTTTATTTAAAAAAATGCCTATAGACTTTTGCAACACCAGAGATGTCGGCAACGCGTTGCCGACCTCCAAGAATTTTTATAAAACCCTTCTTAAAAACCTCATGTACTAGCGCTAAGTTAAACCATGTAGACAAGATCCCTCCGAGTGGTTATTGTACTCGAAATAGACGTCTTAAAGAAAATTTCCACCAGGTGGGCCGTCTGGCTGTTTGACAGCTTTTGGCAATAAAAAATATTCAGGAATTAATGTGCAAACTAAAAATAAATCCCATAAGTCTGTCTCATATACTTTACATTAAAATGCATAAGGGCTTTAATCTCTCCTGAACACTCGACAACAAATAATGTCGAAATTGTCTTGTTCAAAGGATTTAAGAAGACAAACGAGAGGCTCAAATTCAAAGCCTCCGAAGGCTGTATTGGAATTTGGAACGCGTCAGTTCGCACTCGGCCCTCTGTTAGAGCGGTGCGTTCGTCCCGCGAGAAATTTGCCGCCAGTTTCGCGAAGAAGTTTAAAAGAAAAAGAATTGATATCAACATAAATATGATTGATATTCTCTTTAAATGAGTTCCAAATTTGAATTAAGCTTTTGGGCCCGTAAAAATACATTATGTGAAGCGGTTTAAAAAGTAAAAAAACTGTCATTTTCCTCAATTATTATCTGTGCTTGTTTAAGGACTTACTTATGTGTATTGATTTCATAGAAAAACAGTGTTATCATAAGGGATTGTTATAATCGAAATTATTATTTTATAAATTCATATAGTGAATGAAAATTATTTTAAAAAGAAGAAATAATCTTTAAAATATATGGATGTATAAAATTTCAATGTATTGAATTTATATATAATATTATAAAGTTACAAATACGAAGCTGTATTATCTGCGTTATTCGCCTATGTGAAAAAAACATACAAAACAACATAGAACTCTTTAATCAATAAGCTTACAATTTAATTTTTGATTATCATTAAAACTGAGACCTTTTGGTAAAATCATCAAATTAAGAATGTAGACAATACAAAATGTGGTTATTTAAAAAAAGTTGGTGATCATGTATAATGTTGGAGCTGAGTCAAAGAGTATGCGACTCCAACTGAAATGAACAGACTGGACACAACGCCTAAACAAGAAAAGGAGGATGAAAACAATGTTAGAGGGAATTGCACTAAACAAACTAAGCAAATTTTGGGTATGTTTCAATTGTATGTACCTAATACATAATATTTATCCATCCATAGAAATACGAAGACTACGAAATAAATTATTTTCAAATAGTAGGGATGATATAATATTTTCTTAAATTTTCGCGACTAAAACTACGTTTTAACGGTTTTAAGCGCGGTAATTTATTTGATCTCGCTTATTGCAACGTTTCGGCTATTTTTCAGTAGCAGACAAAGATTACAATTGTCAACGAGTATTGTTAAAGTTTTATTTAGCCTACCGCCAACTCGTTCATTTTAATTATTTAGTTTTAATTTTGTTTGTTGTTATTATTGATTCTATATCCAAAATTCGGAAATAAGGAGGAAGACGAAAGTAACAGATATAATAACTCGTATAGATCATCTGAAATGGAGTTGGACGGGACATATGCTACGTTGCAAAATAAATAAATGGAGCAAGCAAGTAACCTTATGGTACCCAAGAGGGGACATCAGAAGACAGGGACGTCCATAAACAAAATGGAGCGACGATATCCGTCTAACCTTGGGACCATACTGGACCAGAGTTGCCGAAGACCGAGTTCAATGGAAAGAGCTGGAGGAGGCCTATGCCAAGAGGCACGCCGAACTGCGTGATATACTATAACATAAGAAACAAAATAGAAAAAGAAAAAATGTTAAATTGCATGCATTCGGAATAAAAGGGCTTTATTATTATTATTATTGACTATAGGAGTCTAATCTAATTTACCGAAAAAAAGCGGCGCAAGAAACTTTTTAGCAAACATGCCTAGCTCTAATAAATTTATGTACTATGCATCCGTACTACTTCTAGTATACTTCTTTCCATTTGTAGGCCTGGTGTTTTGTAACGAAACACGGTAAGTTCACGGCTAACAATCTTAAGCCGATATTCTATGAGAGCGTGGTATCACACCGATCGAGTCAGGAGTCAGCTATGATAGCTGTAATCAAGATAATGATTCTAGCATGTCTCTGCCATTAACATCTTAATATCTATCTCAAATAGAACGGTGTTGTTAACATATTCATAAAACATAACTTTTGGCGTTATCCTGCGAAATAATATAAAATATAAATTCTAATTATACAAAATAAAATAATATAAATTCTAATTATATAAAATAAAATAATATAAATTCTAATTATATAAAAATACTAGGATGTGCCCGCGACTTCGCCGACGCTTGATTTGAAATTGCCGCGGGATTCTCGGGACACAAAGTACTAAAAGTAAAGTTTTTGTGAAAACCGTGTCAGAATAAGCTAATATTTACGCACCCGAACAACATCAAACCGCTCCCGGGAAAATTCCCGCCGGATTTCGGGGATAAAAAATTCACACTGTAGCGTACGAAATCGCGTGACGCGTGCGTGCCTGTTCACTGCCGGCGGGAGACTCTCACACAGACTAATAATTTTATCGATTAACGCGTCAGAGTCGAATCGATCTTACATTAGAGGCGCGCGGAGATGGTTGCGCTACATCCTCCCCCTCCAAGCCAGTGGAAGACAATGGAGCTGGCTTGGAACCCTGAGGCTTCCTAGGCCTACCTCTTTTACGGGCATGTATAACCGCGCGGCTCTCACCGCGATAGGGTGTCAGGAGGCTGGCATGATACTTTCCTAGTGGCCGACCACTGCTATCGACTACAAGAAACGTGGTCGGAGACAAAGCTTTAGAAATACTATAAGGACCTTCGCGACGCGGCGCGAACTTACTTGTGAATCCCTTGTTAGCTTGACTCAGGCGATGAGACTCCACAAGCACGAGGTCACCCTCCTGATACCTTGGACAAGGTCTGCGGCTTTTGTCGGCTTCACCCTTGCGCATATCTTGCTGGCTTTCAAGACGCCAGGTTGCTTCTTGTAAATTGTTTACAAAAGCTTTCAAGTATGGAGTGATCTGAGGTACATAATTCTCTTGATCAATAATAGTCCTCAGATCGAAATTAACGTTCACCGGGGACCGGAACTCACGTGCAAACGTAAGATAAGCAGCAGAGTGTCCAGTGCTCTGGTTGTAAGCAGTATTCAATGCAAATCTTACCGCAGGTAAACTCTGAGGCCATTGACGATGATTTGGATCAATCAGCATCGCCAACATCTGCTTCAAGTCACGGTTCTTCCTTTCAGCAGGGTTTGCCTCAGGGTGATATACTGGGGTCAGGTTCTGGGTAGTTCCAAGAACGAACAGTGCTTTCTGCATGACTGCAGAGACGAATTGGACGCCGTTATCAGAGATAACGCGCCGTGGAAAGCCATACCGTAAAAATACCTCTTCTAGAAGGACTTTGGCACATGCCTCTGCACTAGCTTCTGTCAACGGGAACAGCTCTACCCATCTTGACGTGGTATCTTCTACCAGGAATATCCAGCGTTCTCCTTTGTCTCCTTCAGGTAGGGGGCCAAACAGGTCCATGGCGAGAACTTCAAATCGCTGCTGAGGGACTGGAGTTTGCAACAGACCGGCTGGCTTAAGGTTAGTCGGCTTGAACTTTTGACAAAGGTCACAAGCTTTCAGATATTGTGATATATACTGGCGCATATTAGGAAAGTAAAATCGTTCTCTCACCTTCTTCAAGGTACGCTCCAGGGCTAGATGTCCGGCGGTTGGCGCGTCATGAAGCTCCTTCATAATCTCCATACGCAGGGACTCCGGGACCACCAGCTGAGGCTCTTCAGATACACTATCTGGATTGAAGCGATACAAAACTCCTTGGGCCATGTAATATCCTCTATCTATCCATCTACTAGTTGTAGCTTCTTCATCTTCAAAATCTGTAATTATTTTCTTGATTTCAGGATCCGCGAGCTGAGCTTCGCGCATTTCCTCGGGGCTACGGTGGGGTAAGTCAATTGACACGGGGCAGATGTCACAAACATCGCCAGCGCCCTCTGACGGTCGGCGCACAGGTCGACTTAGGGCGTCTGCCACCACATTTATTTTACCAGGCGTGTAGTCAATATTCAAGTTGTAGGCTTGAATTTTCAAGGCCCAACGTGCTAGACGACCATTCGGAGACTTGAGGGATAATAACCATTTGAGGGGTTGGTGGTCAGTAGCAACATGCACCTGAGCACCTTCCACGTATCCACGGAACTTCTCCAGGGCCCATATAACTGATAATGCCTCTTTCTCTGTTACCGTAAAATTCTGTTCGGCAGACGTTAGCAGTCTGCTAGCATACTCTATAGGTTTCTCAGACTTTGGATCCAAACCCTGCATGAGCACAGCACCAAGTGCATATGCACTGGCATCGGTCCGCAGAACAAATGGTTGCTCAAAGTCTGGCTGTTGAAGCACAGGACTCGTCGAGAGTCTTCTCTTCAGCTCCTCAAAAGCTTGGACCTCCTTATCTCTCCAGGTCCAGGGTCTGTTCTTTTTGGTAAGGTCGGTCAGAGGGCGTGCAATTTCAGAGAATAAAGGAATAAACTTACGAAACCATGCACAGGTCTGTAGGAAGGTCCGCAGCTCCTTGACATTGGTAGGAGATGTCATCTTCATGACGGCGTCTACCTTCGAGGGATCAGGCTCAATACCCTGAGCAGAAATAACATATCCCAGGTAAGTTATACGTTCTCTGACAAAGACACACTTCTCTCGATTAGCTTTTAGGTTAAATTCACGTAAGCGAGTGAAAACTTTTTCTAGATCTCTAATATGACTCTCAAAGTTATTAGAAATTACCAAAATATCATCAAGGTAGGCTACCACCACCATCTCTCTTAATCCCATTCTAAAACGGTCCATCAGTCGTTGGAATGTGGCAGGAGAGTTTTTCAACCCGAAAGGCATTCTACGAAACTGAAATGTACCCAGGGGCGTTACAAAGGCAGTTTTGGGGCGGTCTTCTGGGGCAACATCAATCTGCCAGTAGCCAGATTTCAAATCAATTGATGACATAACACAGTTTGCTTTAGTGGATGAAATAATTTCATCAATGAGTGGTAGCGGATATCTATCCGTGCGGGTAACCGCATTTACCTTTCTGTAGTCGACGCAGAATCGCATCTCTCCATTCTTCTTAGGCACCAGCACGACAGGTGAGATCCAATCGGATTCAGCTTCCTCTATAATACCTTGCTCTAACATCTTGTCGATTTCTGCACGAATTATCTCTTTCTTCGCAGGGGTCACACGATAGGCTGGGGTGAAGACAGGTTTAGCATTACCAGTGTCTATTCGATGCACAGCATAAGGTGTGGGCCCTCCCCCTGGAGTGAAGATGTCAGCATTGCGTTCCAGGACCTTGGCCAGCGTCTCCCTGTCTTCCGGCTTCAGAAGTATACCCTCGCACTCACGGAGGCTCATAGAAGAGCTAGCTGTAACAGGTTGAAGGTTGTCGCGTTCATATACCATAGTATAAAAATCTGACTTTGCGCCTAAAGAATAGCAATTATTTTTAAAGTCCAGTATCAAACCAGCGTCCTGAATAAAATTCATCCCTAATAAGGATTCAGTAGCATTTGGTAAAACTACAAAAGAGGTGGGCACAACCACTCCCTGCACCCTTACATTGACTAAAGCTGTGTTTACATTTTGTATACTTTTAGAACCGTCTGCAAATTTCAATTCAGTACTTATAGAACTAAATTTCTGTCCATTACTACATAACACATTATATAAGCTAACACTAGCCACAGATTGTTTAGCACCAGTGTCCAATATGGCAGTGCCATGAATACCACACACTTCAATATTAAAAACGGGTCGCACACATGGTTTTAACGCAATGTCCACGGAGTGGAATGAAGTAGAAGTGGACGGGACGTCGGCTACTATCGTTGAACGGCGCTCCTTACACGTTGAACAGCGTGCTCGCATCACTCCTGGAGCACCACATCCAAAACAGGCAATAGATGGACGGGGCTCTGGCTGTATAACAGCAGGTTCATGATAAATAGGGTCGGTACTCATCTTAGTATGCAGTCGTTTACGACAATCCTCCTTGTCATGGCCGTACGCCTTACAGTATACGCACTTCATCCTCGGTTTAGCAGCCGATGATCTGGATGCTGCAGGCGCAGTAGTAGCTGGTAGCTCTGTCAAAGCGGCGACAGGCTGAGCGGTGGCGACCAGGGCTGCGCACGACTTGGGCGGCTCGGGGCTGCGCACCTCCTCTAGCAAGTCCTCGACTATGCGAGCATGTTGTAGCAGCTCTGTAAATGAATTGAATGAATTTCTGTTAACCTTTTCACGAATCCTCCTGTGAAGTAGGCCATACACCATGTCCAACTGGACAGGGTTTTCCGATAAAGTATTCTGGGGTAATTGTGCAAATAATGCCCTGGCCCTGCACACAAATATGTCAGTTCGCTCCTCAGCCTGTACTCGACTGAACAGTTCTCTATATATCCTGTGCGGTGGGAGGCGCGGTCCGAAGGTCTGTTGCAGTAGATGCACGGCGTCATTCCACTCAAGCACAGAATGCTTAACGCCTTGCCACCAGGTGGCGGCGAAATCCGTAAAAAGCATCGGTAAACCGCGTAAGGCTATTTCATCTGACATACCCACACAATCTTTATATATTTTAATCGAGTCTATAAATGCCATAATATCTCCAGAACCGTTGTATCTCGCAGAACAATTGGAAAAGTTACTACTTACAGTCATTGCCGGCGGAGGCGTCGCGCCCTGTATAGGCGGCGAGCTCCGAATTGCATGTAATAAAGTTACCAGCTGTTGATCCGACATCATAATCGGAGCGGCGACGGCTGCTGGGTGTGACATGCTAACGCCAGGCAGTTGGCAATTAGCATCAAACGACGGTGAAGCGGCGATTGGAGGCGGCGAGAGTGCTGCTGGCTGCGGCGACCCGGCGAGCGATTTGTAGGCCCACTGTGCAACCGGCGAACCGGCGGTCCGGTCGATAATAGATTCCACAGGGGATGCGCTGCCAGTCGACATAACAGGCGCAAGCGGCGGCGTACCAGGCCGATGGCACGTCTCTTGTAAAACAGTCGTGGCACCTTTTCGTTCAACGCTATTTCCACGCGATCGAGTTTTTACCATATTCACTACTATATTATACGTATTTCGGCACACAATACACTGTATGAATTTACTAGGAAACACTATGAACTGTATTTGTAGTGATATGCGTAAATATAAAACGATTTCGATCGAAAACAGTTAATAATTTGATAATACTGCAAAATCAAAATGGTTGCTTTGCTCCACGTTCGGGCTGCCAGTTGTAGCGTACGAAATCGCGTGACGCGTGCGTGCCTGTTCACTGCCGGCGGGAGACTCTCACACAGACTAATAATTTTATCGATTAACGCGTCGGAGTCGAATCGATCTTACATTAGAGGCGCGCGGAGATGGTTGCGCTACAACACATATTATTTCATTCAATTTGCTATCGATCTTAAAAAAACATTTTGGACTTCGACTTTTTTGTCTGTCCATTTTGAATAATTCCCGCGGGATTCTGGGGCAAAAGTAGCGCAGAGCTTAGGCTTAAGAATTAGCTGTCAACCAGCGGAAACCGCATCGACATTGGGCTAGTAGTTTTTACGCGAATCCCAAACAAACATACAAAACGACAAACTGGCAGGAAATGTAAACAAATGTATCGTGTTGTTCATTATTTATATAGTTTAAAATTTTATAGTATTATAGATATTTAAATCTCTTACTACTTAATTATATACTTATAACTGGAATTACGTGGTTATTGGCCTATTTGCGTAATTTTTCCCATCATACAGTCCTACTTCATATAGTAATGTCTCAAACTTAAAGAAACATAATGAACCTGGTATGCAATTAAATGAAGTCTACATACATGGGCAGATGAAGTTTAAATAGTACGTACTTTACTAACCTTTTACACAAAAATTGGCAAACAAAAACTGGCAACATTCGGTATTTTAACCAAGTTAAAGACACAGCAGTTGAAACACATACAGTTAGGAAGTAATGTATTTTATCGGGCTATTTGGAAACCTTGCGACATAAATTATTACCCAAATGTTGCTTAAATCCTAATCAAATCAAATCAATTTATTGTCAAAAAATTACGCAGAAATAATGCTTTCATAGGTTCCGCACAAGGACTAGTCTGTATCGCGAACACCAAAACAATGTTCTGATATATATAATAAGGTTTATTTATATGATATTATATAATAAGTTTTCAGTTTTTTGGTAATCTAGTTTTGATAGTATTGATATTCTCTCACTAGTCTATGTGGAGGAGCAAGAAACTTCCCAGCAACCCTTCAGCAGGATTAATTATTACTTACCCTTTCGTCAAGACCTCCAGCAAATGAGTTCTTTTGTGTTCTTTAATCTCGTGCCAGGAATTAGTTGGCATCAGATAAAGGGCTAATGGAATCGGGGAGAGCTTTCACTTTGTATGCGAACGCGCTTTGACACGGGAAAATTGAATTATTGTATAGCTATAGTCGATGTTGTATAGCTAAATGTAGGTAAGAATTTCCCTTTGAGAGGTCTTGCTGCTATCTTTTTAATAAATAATGTTATTTTTTTGTGGGATGTGAATTAAATTCTCTTTAAATGATCACATAGTTTATTAGAAGTATATACATGGTGTACTTTTCTCCGTGGGTGGGTGGTGTGGCGACATTAGTGCCAACATAGAAACAAGCGCGTAAGCGCGAAACCAATATTAATCTCTGGCAATCAAAACTGCGCGCCGGGTCGTGACACCGTGCGTCTCACAGCGTTCGCGCCAATTTATTGCCGCGCAAACAACATTTCAACGGGAACCGAAGTTCAGTTCGAGATATTTAGCCTGACAGTCCGACTCACGCCTTCAACGCGGGCGCACGACATGCGTGCTAGTCTACAAATTTTGTTTTCGCGCTTGCTGCTTTCCTTCACCAAAAATCCTTCTGAACTGTACTATAAAACATGAAAGTGTGTGATTAAAGGTGTACGACGCCAGTTCTCTTTCATTAACCCGTACACTACTCAACGGCCGCAACCAACAATCCTCATCACCATCACATCCCCTCAATGTAGTTCAATGTACTGTGACGAATAGATCAGCCTCCACCAAACCGTAGAGCAAAAAATTTTTATCACATAAATCGCGCAAGGCCCGTCGTTATAACATACTCATTCCTAAACAACTTTCAGAAAGAGTATCTTACGACTCCTCTCTTTTATCTAAATAACTCCTCCATCGCAGTCGAAACACAACTAGCTGAGTCTTCCGACTGACGGAGTATATATTTGTAAAATAATAGTTTTAAAAAAAACTAAAAAATACGCTTTTATAGAAAATCCAAATAAAAAATAAAATTGAATTAAAAATAGTGTAAGAAAATGATTTTATTATAAAAAAGCGTGGGGTGCATGAAATCAATAGTTATATATATTTTATGAACAGATATGAGTCGAAGGGTTATTTTGATAATATCCTGTAAAGCACCAAACACAAAAGAAAGCAAGTCTATTTTGTTTAGTACTGGAGTTTCTATGGCCACCTTCCGACTCCCTCATCATATCAGCTCCACGGTACCATATTATTGTATTGTCACGCAATATAAACCGGAAAGTCGATCAAAGTTAACTTGAAAGATTCCGTTACATACTAACATACGTATGAAGCTAATAAAAGCGTATTAAAAATAGCCAAATTTTCAATTTGGAAGCTTTTTGGTTATATATATATTATGAATTTGCAAAAAATAGAAAATATAGCGGGCACTTGAAATAAGAAGGCTTGATTTTATGGTAAACTTGTTTTAATGAATAAACCTACGGTTATCACGAACGCGCGGCGCGCAGGCCGGCGCGTGAGTTCTTACATACATACGTACATCACACACAAGATTGCATGATTAACTGACTACAATCTACATGGCGGGAGGGCCGCGCCAGGCGACTCGAGCGCCGATGGGGTGGAGCGGGGAGCCGCATTGGGGATACGGAGTCCCTAACAAATATACTTCCAGCGCTTTTACACACTGACCGCGCTATAAAAAGAAATAACAAACAATAACAAAAGCAGGATTTACGATGTTTTGTCAGGAGGCGCATAAAAGGGATTAACACAGATATAGATCACACAAATTCGAAAAAGAAATAAAACACCTGTACAGGATTAGCTATCGGCTTTTTATTCAGTTCTGTCCTAAATTTAACCTCAATCAAAATGATTCTGGTTGCAAAAGTTTGTAAAATGGGTTTTATTGTATGAATCGGTTTTGAATTGTTTTTGTTGCACACCTTCAAAGCGCATCCATGTGGTACATAAAGTTTCAATTTTAATTTTTAATTCTTATACGTTTATATTCCATTCGAAATAGTTAACTAAAACCGGTTAATTTTTAATCGGTTTTTAAGGGTCACTTGCTTGGTTACTTTGTTACTTAAGTTTATTTAAGAAACACAAAACGTATTTAACACCCTTAAATACAATTAGCGTCTTGCACAACGGAAAATTTGCAGCTAAATATGTTTAAAAAACTGTCAATACGTTTTGTGTAAAACGTATTTAGGCAGTTTAATATGATTATCTAATATTATTTAAAGACAATGCATGACAAGAGCTATGAATGTCAAAGAAGCAAGTGAGGTGTGTAAAAATGGGCCTGTGTGGCGCTCTGTTGTTCATGCCTACCCCGCAAGGGACCTGACGTGAAGTTATGTATGTATGTATTTAAAGGCGATCGTTATGCAAGCGGCCCTTTTGTCTTGTTTATATATTTGTCTTTTGTGCGTTCCTAAACAATTGAACCCATTGTGTTGAAACTTTGGTGGGTTTTTCTGTGACGGTGTATGTCCGCGAAGGTTCTTAGTCCAAAAAAGGTATATATTGTACATTATAAAATCCATAACATTATAATAATAAATGTATTTACTTTATTAATTAAAAAAGACTATATATACATACAGAAATTTTAAACTCTACGTGAAAATATGTAAAACCTATACATGTTCGTAGATGCATCTCTGCAGGTTAAGTCTGCTTTCTGTATTGACAGATTGTGGCAAGTAGGTATATCAAGTCCTCAGTTTTAGCTTTACTAATTATATAGCAACAAATTATAATATGTATGTGACGTAACACGCGACATTGCAATACCAGTACAGTTAGTATTTTACAAATAGCCGAAACGCCGAAATGCTGTTTCAAAGAAATTTCATTTAAAACTTGAAACTTTTCTCCTGACAAGTTTTCAAAATATCGCTTGAAACAAATAATCTTTCGCCGCTCGATATTATTATGTCGAATATGGCTCTCGGTGCTCACTTCCCCTTGCCACCTTTCTGCTTGCTGCTATGGACTTGGGCATAATGTCGGGATTTCTCAAGTGGACCTTCAGAGCCAAATCCTAAGCTATATGACTGCGAGAAATATTCAAAGGAGTCGATTTTGATGAAAATCACAGAGCTAAGAAAATTGTTGGGCGTCTGTCACCGTGGCTCGGCGGGGAGAAACGGTTGGGGGTGGGTTTGTCTGGTCTGTTGTGAAGACTTGTAGATTTTTAAAATATCAATTAACCTAGTCAGGAATCTCATCATTTAATTTTTGAACAAAAAACACATCTGTATTATAACACCAATCCGTAGTGTAAAATAATATAACATTTTAATATTTTCTTAAGTTTTCGCGACTTGTACGCATAATAAAACTACGTTTTAACGGTTTTAAGCGCGGTAATTTATTTTATTTAGGTTTATCCGACGTTTCGGCCGCTTTTCAGTTGCCGTGGTCACGGAAGACAAAGATGACATTTGTCTAACGTGTATTGTCAAAGTTTTTATTCAGCCTACCGCCAACTTGTTCAATTTAATAATTTAGTTTTAATTTTGTTTATGGATATTATTTACTCTATGGGAGCCTAATCTAATGTACCACCGCTTCACAACATGTTGTGGCTTGAAGAGGAGAAGCGGCGCAAGAAACTCTTCAGCAAACATGCCTAGTTCTAAAAAATTTTTTATATAATATTAAAATGAGTGGAAGGAAAAAATAAAAGAAATTATCAGTCAAGTTGGTTTGTTTCGTTGCACACAGAAAGAGCTCACAGTGTCTTGAGGTCTGGCAGTTAGTTTTTAGCGGCCGAAACGTCGGATAAACCTAAATAAAATAAATTACCGCGCTTAAAACCTTTAAAACGTAGTTTTATTAAATATAACATTTTGTTAAAATATATAAAATACAACAACACGTATATATAAAACTGTTATACACCTAACATTGATGTACGGATTCGGGCTTGGACCCTTACATTTAAAGAGGAGAACAAGCTGTTGGTGGCTGAAATAAAAGTCCCAATAAAAAGATCCTGGGTCTGACGCGGGGAAGCGATAGCAACTGACGGATCCCGAGTTGGTGAATGAGTCCTATATACTAGACGAGAGCAAGGCACAACGCTTGGGCTGGCTTGGCCACCTACACAGAATGTCGGAGGATCGTGCGGTGACAAGAGCCTATCTGAGCAGACCAACGGAACGGCAACCAGTTGGTCGGCCCAGATATTGTTCGAGTGACGCAGTGGGAGCTGATCTACATGAGCTTCAAGCCTCTGACTGGTAGGAGACAAAACTAAACAGAAACGAGTGGAATATTCTCATTTCGGAAGCCAGGACTCATTTTGGGTCGGTAAGCCGCAGCAGTTAGTTTAGTGATGATTCTTATGTAATATATAATTCTTACGAATTATGTTACAACTTAGGTTCCGACAAAAACAAATTCCAGTTGTAATTTGTAAAAAAACACATTTTATTACCCGTCGCAATTTGAACTAATTGTAATTCTTTTATGGTCGTCTTCTTTTGTGTACTTATTTCTTGGCATACCTTTCGAGAGTACAGTCTATTGTTGAATTGTATTTGTTTACGGCCGCTTGCGGCTGAAGCAGCAGCCGGGTGTTGCGGATTACGTCGACGGGCACATTTGTATTTTGAGGTATAAAACGACGGCCTGATGGAGAGACGTTTCGAGCTACGATTACTATACGGGCGTGTCGTGTGTACATACGGGAATCTATTAGTGATGGACTTTGCGCGTTTTATTGAATTACGACCTTCTGCATTGCGTTTAGATTTGTCGTGTTCGGTTATATTTGTACCTGTGTTTGTATAGTTCTTATGAATTCTATAATATTTCTAACGCCATATTAATTCGGTCTCGCAACTCGTAACAATATGTTTGGATGTATTTAATTTATAAAGTGATTTAAGTATGTGTATGTTAATTCGTAACATATGTAGTTTAAGTATGTTTGTTTATGATATACGGTTGGTTAAACTATTCCTTAAGTAAGGTTGCCTGGAAGAGATTGCTTCAAGCGATAAGGCCGCCTATTGTTTTTACCATGACTATATTGTAATTGTACATTTTTAAAATTGTATACTTGGTGAGCAATAAAGTGTTATCTATCTTATTATGATTCCACTTTAATTTTTATCAAAATCGGCCCCAAGATCCCTTTAAGTGTTGTTTTGCTATTTCCTAAAGTTTTGCATTTAGCCCTGAATGCCTTCTTGACAAAATCACCAGTGAAGGGTAACTGTATTATTATGACCTAAGCGCCGACAAAAGACAAATTCACACCTACATACCTGTAGACAATTTATTACCTTTTCGGCATTTGGACAATTTTGTGTTTAAAATTTGTGATTAGAAAAACAGCCCATTGTGTAATCATTTATGGTAGTCATTAGCCAGGTGTGATTCTAGGAAATTCAGTCCACGCAGCCGAGACGTATTTGTACAGTATAAAGTAATGCCCCACTGGAGAGATGAAGCAGTCAAGCGATAAACAAAAGCGAAGCAAGATATGTGTACACTCGGTAATCTATTTAGTGACGGACTTTGCGCGTGTTATTGAATCGTGCATTACGTTTGGACTGGTTATGTTCAGTTATATTTGTACCTGTGTTATACGTGTTTGCATAGTTCTACTAAATGATATAGTAATTCTAACGGCATTTTAATTCGAGTCTTGCAACTCATAACAGCATTTTAATATTCTTACTCCCGTTAGACATCGGGCCAATTGAATTCACCGAATTTTTATTGCGAAATATTGAATAAAACTGCGTCATCGGACCCCAATAAATGGTGTCCGATGAAGCAGTAACTTTTAAGGACGTTTCATTTATCAGACAAAATCGATGAAAGGTATGATTGAAATATTACAATTGTGCTTATAGTAAAAGTTAAATATAATTTATTGTTGAAACAATAATGTTTTTTTAACTTGACCAAAAATATGACGTCATAATGTTGTATGCCTACTCCTACAAAATTTATGAGGCCGCGACCTTTTATTAGATGATAAAAATTGTCTCAAAGATATAGAAGAACACGAAAAAAGAAATAATGTGATCGTGTTATATTCTTCTTGCAGAACTGGATCTGGATTACTTGGAGCGAGGTGGATGCGGCACCCTGACGGCGGGCGGGGCTCCAAGTGTGGAGCCGAGTCCCGATAGCCTCGACCTTATCAAAGTGGTGCTGCTGGGAGCACCTGCTGTTGGCAAGACTAGTATCATACAGGTGACTGGGTGTCAATACTTTTTGGAACGAAGTTCCTTGTCACATGTTACTTGACGGATAGGAGCTATACGAAAAAAAGTGTAACCGAAAAGAAAAATGCTGACCGCTATATATTATTGTACTATTTCGAACTTCAATGCAATAAAACAAGATCTAAAGTAGAATAATGTCTATGGTCTTCGAAACTTCGTACCAACCAGGTGTCATTAGTTTTATTAAATTATCAAAAAATAAAATTGTACATACCTATATACATATTAACCTATATACCTATACACGAATTTTATTTAATATTCCATAGTCAAGTGATATAAATATCAAAATAACATTCATCATTTCTACAGAAGCCTTAATAAATAATCAATATTATAATCTGTCGACAAGTTCTCCAAAAACTTCCAGACTTGATGTTAATATGCAAAGTAATATTAAAAGTGTTTGGCCAGGGCTCGAATAAAATGCCGTTAGAATTATTATAGAGTTTATGAGAACTATACAAACACGTATAGCACAGGTACAAATATAACCGAACGCAACAAATCCAAACCTAATGCAGAAGATCGTAATTCAATAAAGCGCGCAAAGTCCATCACTATTAGATTCCCGAATGTACACACGTAACGCCTGTATCGTAGTTGTAGCTCGACTGACCCCTCTCTCAATCAGGCCGTCGTTTTATACTTCACAAATGCAAATGTGCCCGCCCGGCAACATCGACACAATTTCATAGAATCAACTTGTACTTGTGATCCGCAACACATGGCTAATGATGCTCCTGAGCAAGTATGATAGGACAATAGGCTGTTCTCCACAATGACTAGAAACGTATGCCAAAAAATAAGCGAAAAAAAGAAGACCGTCATAAAAGGATTACAATTAGTTCAAATGCCGACAGGTAATAAAATGTGCTTTTACAGATCTCTACGTGGAATTTGTCTTTGTCGTCGCCTAAGTTGTAACATTATAAATAAATTTAATTGCCAACCTCATAAATATAAATATTATTTGATGGGCCCGCAAACTGATGGACTGGATTTATTTTCCTGTGAGACTCTTATTTCCATATTTTTCATTTCGATATCATCAAAACACCAGTTATTCATGATACGTATCAGCCAGACTAATGTATTACTAGATACGATACGACATTATACGAATTCGTACATTGGAATATGAATTCCACATACATTTCGGAAATTGAATATTGTAATGCGAAACGTAATGTAATCCGCTCACTGTTTCTGTGGGATTTATATTTGTTCGTATTGCTGTTAAAATATTAGGTAATTTTTCAAAGCGAATGTGGGATTATAGGAATACTAGCCTTTGTCTGCGGACTCGCTCGCTTTAATGTAGATTTGAATGGAAGAGTGAATGAAATTCTTTATTGTTACTATAACTTAAACCTAGAAAATTTAATGTGAATATATTTCCATTGGAACAATAGGCGGCCTTATCGCTTATATCGATCTCTTCCAGGCAACCCAACGACCAAGGAGACATAAAAAAGTGGTTTAATTAAATTGAAACTAATTCAATCGCAATTAAATATAATTAAAGAATAAAACGAATCGCAATGGTCAAGTGGAAAAACGAATGCCAACGGACTAATACAAAAAGTAATGGCAACGGACAAGTAGAAAAACTAATCGCGACAAATTTTTAATTAGATCTTTTTACGGGCAGCTTATCAAATTGGACAAGTACATTAACAATATGCTCGTAAAACGTCAAGTATTTTTTTTTTTTGCAATTCGTTTTTCCACTTGTCCGTTGCAATTCGTTTTGTAAACGCCCTTATTTGCTAGCAGTATTGCATATCCAAAGACATTCGTACTTAATGAGTAAAATGGAGCTGGGATACATTTTTTTTCTATGTCTCGGGAACAGTACTTATTCTGTTTTCTGTGGCTATAACTTCATCGTAGCTTGAGTTTTGTATCCATATCTCATTAAAGTACATGATATAGTAATGAAACACGACAAATAAGTTGATCGTGATATGCTTTCGGAAATATTCAAGACAACCTTTCAAACAGATACATATAAAGATTTTTAAAACACAGACAGGCACTTCAATTTTATTATCATATTATACAGCAGCCATACTGGAAAAATGCGAACAAAGCAATAGCGACCCCACAATTGTCACCTCTTTACTGTATTATGTAGAACACCAGAGTGCCTACATTGTGTGAATATTAAAATACAGAGAGCTGACACGATGTCTCCAAATATTAATATGAAATGAACTATGTGCCTCATAGATAAAATAATAATGGTAACATGTAAGAAGAATACTGATACACAAACACATGTAACTAAACGTAGTTCGTAACACTCTAAAATAACATTTAAAATTTTCAAAACAACAATTTTATTGGTGGCAGTTGCTTCCTTTTTGAATGACTCGATGTAATGGACTGTATGATTATTATTATAAAACTTTTTTCATGAATCGAAATATACGTAGAATAAGTACAGATTATGGGAGAGAGTCGTCGTTGAGAATTATAGTAGAATGGTGAATTGTATATGAAGAATAATGAATGAATGATTCTTGCCTTCAAGGTCGCTCCTATATCCCGCATCCCGTCCGACGCCTAGTTGCTAATTGCGCCAGCTCCATAGCATGGGCGTCGGCTGTACGCGGGGCGCGCAGAGCAGGTGTGCTTCGTCAGGGAGCACCCGCCGTGTCCGCAACAAATGTATTGTTCCAAATGTATTCGAAGTAAAATTTCTAGAATATTTGCGTTCTAACATTCATTAACAAGACCGTAAAATAAATTATACTCTGAAAATAAATACAAATAAAAATAAATAATGCACATCCAAATTAAAACCTAAATTTTTTTTAAAGAATATATATACTATAAAGAACAATCGAGCCAGACAATACCGCTGGCGCTGGGCAGTGTAGAAGGCTAGCGGCATTACCTCGCTGAAAACATAAACTAATCCTTTGAGAATGTATTATTTAAACCATATTTGTTAAATTTAAATCATTTATAAATTGAAAGTGCTATTTTAAAAAATGTTAAAATAAATATTAGACTTTTAAAATTATGCTATTAGACGGCTGTCCACAGACAGCTCTAGCTCCGCTATCTGGCTCGATCTGTCGAAAAAAACCTAAGAAATATAAAAATGTAAATATCAAAAAGTAAATTAGTGTATAGAATATACTTTCCGAATTAAGTTTGCATAACAGAATCCAGTAATTGTCTGGCTTTTAGGCGTGTGACCAATAAAAATGTGTACTGGGACACATGATAGAACTGAAACTTCAACGGACAAGTGGAAAAACGCATCGTTACGCACAACTGAAAAAATGAACGGCAACAAATAAGTGTCAAAATGAATCGCAACGCAATGTGTAGTTGTTTTGTTTCTTCGAATTTCAAATTACAAAGACTAAAGAAATTTGACTTCAAAACCAAATCAAATGGAATTCTTTTATGTCGGAAGATGTTGTAAAGGTAAGACAATTTATTTTAGATATTCACTTGGTAGTTGTTAGAAAACTAAAGTCAAAGAGTATATTTAAATATATTATTCTTATGCAGCCAGGTATTATCATTGTATCATCGCGTAGGTCGAACAAATTCTAAATTGGCTCTAATGGAATTCTAAATGGCTATGGTACTCTAAAAGTATTGCTTATGTCTGCAAGCTTAAGTGAATTTAGTAGATAAAATTCATGTAAAGAAAAGCAGGTGTTCTAAACTGCGGTCGTAAGTCGTAGTGGTTTAAACCGCAACTTTCATAAAATAAACATGATACCGTGCGACGAACATCAAAGGATATATGTAAGCTTTTAGCGTAATAGCAACATAATTTCAGTAGAAGCTTTGAACTCTAGAAATATGTATTAAAAGTAGAGCTCTTTACGAGGCCTCTCTCACATATACTTCAAGTTGATATGTGGTGTGTCAGAGAACATACTAATTATATCAGAATAGATGACCGTAGATGCAAGAGATAGTCATATTGTGCTGATCCCAAAAAATTGGAAGAAGGTAGAAGAAATCAGATAGATAAAAACTGTTCTATGGTTTCATAATATGCATTACCCGATATAATACATATTATATCGGTTAACATAAAAGCTCGCGAAAAAGAAATAAATTTTAATCGAGAAAAGTAAATAACAGCACAATAATTGTGTATGCAAACTTTAATCAATAAACTGCTATTGGCTGTTTGCGCAATAAAATATTCATTGAATTATTTATAAACCAAGCGAAATGGCTGGAGCAAAATTGAATTCAACTTGAAGCATGATTTAAAATCCAGTTTATATAAAAAAACATGGAGTTTTAATAGTCTTAAAGAAAAATACCAAGATTAATGGATAAGAATCAGAGTAGGCCGTAAACTAGATGAATGAATTTTAAAATGCCGCGCATTAGTAACTTATCAGGGCCCAAGTCTGTCAAGTATCTCAAATCGAATCTAATTGGAATCGCAAATTTTGACGGTTTTGGTAGTTGTAAACCTTCTCTGCTCAATATTGAATCAATCTTGATTTGGCCGACACTGATCTAATATAAATTTCGGAGACCAAGGATATTTGATCATCTTTAGTCGTCCGGACTCGGATTGGCATGTTTTTTTTTAAATGAAAGTTACAGACCTGGAGCCTTGACGTTGTAAATGACTGGTGGTAACCACTTTCCATCAGCTAGGTCGCCATCTTACCTGCTGTACTAAAGTTATAAAAAATGTAACAATTAACAATACGTTCTCTGTATGCCGGAGTAGAAGCGTATTGAAGGAAAAGACATTGTGTATCGCTTTATACTATTGAAAAGGGGTGAAAAGGAAGGCACTTTGAGTTGCGAATCGACGTCCTAGCTAATATTTAGGGATATACAGAAATATTTTTGAATTGTTTACTCGTCAGGACTGAACGACATTATGTTTTTTTTCCATTCGATGCTTAAGGCTTGTAGCAGCTAAAGTCGTTGATGATTTTCCGGTCTTGATTTTAAGGTGATATGGAATCGCGGTGAACCATAGACGTGATCGTTTTTCAGATTTTATATTATTTTATTATAAAAAAAATAAAGCAGTATTTGAAAAAATAATAATAGCAAATTGTTTATCTCTCTTTTATATAGATGTAGATATATTTTCAAGCCTGCTTTGATAAAAATTTAAGGAGTAACATGTATTGTAATTGGTTGATTTGGTGATTTACTTTTCATAATTTAAAACAACAAAATTTACGAAAAATCCACTTTACTTCTTAAATCGTGAAGTTTTGTGATATTTTTTTTAATAAATTCTTGATCAATAAATACCAAGGAGAAGCTGTTTCGTTTGCACTCCACTTTCGACCTTTTGGGGCAATAGGCGCCTTAAGTTTGATGTGAGTCTAAATGTTGTATCACTTATCTAAAATGAAAAGTCGGGTGCATGGAGGCCACTTGAAGGATAATGTTATGAAGTTTATAGAATATTGTTTGAGCAAGAATAGTGTGTGAGCCCCCTCTCTTATTTAGCGTCAGTCAAACATCCACATTTGGTTAAGGTTTGTTTATGCGTTATGTACGTTCGAAAACATAAATATTTCACACTCACACTACATAAATCACTCAGAGGCATATTTATAAAGGTAAAAATGTTCTAAATATAATCTCATGTTAGTCTAAAAGCTTTTACAGATATTGAATAACTAGAAATAAATCAGTTTTAGCGATTGCAACAACAGTTAACTTCTATGTATATCAAACGAATCTTATTTCCGTCAAGCGATTACAGAATTCCTATTTTCCTTTTGGATGTAAAAGAATTTCAGAAATTCTCGCAAAATCTTGCTATGATCAGTGCTTTTAAAATTAATCAAACGCTTTTATTTTAATTAAATCAATACGAAGAGTGTTCTTTTGCAAAGATTAACGTAATCTCCTATCTAGTGTAATATACGTACATAACGTTAACACTGTTGTAAGAAGTAGAAGTGGCAGTAATAATCTTTCAATTCAATTTATTTGCGAAGAATGGGTATTTATAAAGGTGTTTATTTAATCCAGTACAGTTCTCCAAATGCCTACTTTCAGCATACATATTATACAAATTCTACCAATACGTTTGTTTCAGTACTAATATGTTTGTTATTTTGTCTATATTACTTTAGTTATAAATCTCTTACCACATCTTCAAATAAGTGTAATAATATACTGTACAATCGGGAATCTAATAGTGACGGACTTTGCGCGTTTTATTGAATTACGACCTTGTGCATTACATATGGATTTGTTGTGTTCGGTTATATTTGTACATGTGTTATACGTGTTTGTACAGTTCTTATAGACTCATAATAATTTCAACGGCATTTAAATTCGAGTCTCACAATTCGTACAATACAATTTCATTTTTGAGAATTGTTGAAGCTAAAAGAATACGAGATAAACTGTCATGTATTATGCTAAGGTCCAGTGCATAATAATGTTTTATAGATATGGGTTTAATTTCCTAAAGTTGTTCTTTCTTTACAGCAATTCGTCTGGAGTGACTTCTCAGAAGAGTACATTCCTACTGATAGAAAGCACACTTTCTACCCATCGGTGATTATCAACGAGCATCTCTATGAAGTCAAGATTACTGACGTTCCCGTCATCCCATACTTCCCTATCAACTCTTATTATGAATGGGACCTATTCCGATTTTATGGTTTAAGAAATGCCACGGCGTATATTCTTGTTTTTGATCTGTCAAATGTTGAAACATTTCAGTACATTAGGACTTTGAGAGATCAGATGGTAGAATCAAGAGACATGAGAAATGTACCTGTTCTAGTAGTTGGAAATAAGCAAGATTTGCTTTGCAGCAATACGCCATCAGCAGCTAGTGGTTTACAGCAGCTGGCAATAGCTGAAAGCGCTTGCGGAGATTCCCGAGAAAAGAGGAGAAATATCGTGAACATAGTAAGGAAACACTGGAAGTGTGGATATGTGGAGTGTTCGGCCAAATACAACTGGAGAGTCATAGCTGTGTTTAAAGAGTTAATGGAGATGATAGACGCATTGGAGTGGAGTGGGGGAGGGAGAGGATCGGAACCTCAGCCTGATTCCTCAACAGGAGGCGGATCCGGTTCACATGAGAGTCGTTGTGTTGTTGCTTAGCATTAAACATATGCTAGTTAGTGTCGTCAAAAGTAAGACTATTGATAAATCAAAAAGTGAACAATAATGAAGTAAATGTTTGCTTGTTTCAAATTGTGAATTGGATTATAAAAGTTTGTTAGAAAACAAAATCGTTGGAGTTAACTATTTAAAAACGTTGTACAATACAGTTTAACAATATAACGGACTCGTAAAAACCATAATTTATCACTAAATCTTCCTCGTAAAAGGACATCTTTTATCCATAATTTTAACGCACACATGTAAATAAATTTCTTAGAAACGTGTTCGGTGTTAACTAAAGGTTGTAGAATTTAATATCAAAATAATAGTTATAAAGTAGTAGGTACTAGATAATGTAACTGATTTAGTTTCCCTTCTAAATTGTCTATTGAATGCTTTACAAATTTGGCATTGTACTTAAATACTGTTAATAGATAGCTGGAGTGTCTAAATGCAGAGACTTGAATATAAATTAATGGTCTGTTTTGGGATTGTTAAAAATCGAAGTAAGGCTATGTTTATATGAAGACATCAAGTTCTAAGGCGGATCTGATTTTTGCAGGATACGATTTAGTCAGAATATAATTTAAACACATGTTTGAGTTTTACACCCGCTTTCGGCTTTAACATCCGGCAAATAACCGAAACAATATATTATTCTTAATTTACTTCTTAATAGAATTTGGGTTTGCAATTATTAATGTCTGTAACATCTATTTTATTTAATTTTAGTTTAAATTTAGTTTTAGTTATAAGATCTGAAAATTGTACACCTAATAAGGGAAAATGTATTGATATAATTTCCACAAAATAAAACCTATGTGCACATACATTTCTAGCAATAAATTGTTATTCAATTATTCAACAATCTTTCGCAATCTCACAATATCTAAGCTTTAATTAAGTAAATCATTAAATTTCCTTCCAGGGTAATTTTACACTTTTCTACTAATAAGGACGGCTTATTTAGTAATTATTTTGTAGTGGTATATCTATAACGGAATAGTCTTCTTCTTCCATGGTTTTTGTTTTAATAATTAGAACCATACAAAACATACAGCTAATCAAGTAATAATTGAACTTGTTTTATCGAAAAATAAAACATTAATATTTGTTTAGCACTCTAGCTTTCTGACGATATCTGAAGGCCAACCTACTTTCGCGAAGTGACAACTATAAGGGCATGTTTAGATGACCCTTTTATTACGAGGTGAAATCCGAGTAAGAGCCACAAGCCGTGCGATAGAGTAAAGTCGCGGCCGGTGTGTGGGATTTGCCAGGTCGGGGAAATACTGTTGTCACACCACAATTAGGGATACCCACTAAAACCGATATTCTGTCCTTCGCCCTTAATGCCAGGGCCACGGGTGTATGACTTAGGCCCTCTGTTGGCCCTGGCATGAGGTGTCCTAATGACCTCATCCACTGCCGGTTGGACTTCCATAAATGGAATTTGAGATTTATGGATGTGTTCTAACACTCAAATTATATGCAACAAATTGCAAACGAGTTACGACGCGAGTTCTGATGCTCATGGCGGCGAGTGGCGGGCGTATGTCGCCTGAAGGCAAAGAAGCAAGCTTAAATAAACCTTTCTAAATAAAGTCAATAATATTTTCTTTATGTTCCATATTACAAGGTTTTTAGCTTGATGTTGATATTGAGCTTGTTCGACAGTGTTTTTTAAATCTTTTGCTTTCCCTACATTTTCTTATAATTGCTACTTCTGACACCTCTAACTATTCTTAAAATGTTTCTGTTCCATAAGCCTAACCTAAGCTAGTAGTAGTTTTAAGAATTAAAGATTGTATTTATGTTATATTAGGTAACTCCACTCATAGTCAAGAATAATCGCAAAACATAATTTTAAATACATCAACATTTTAAAAGTATTTGAATCACAATAAACGAACATATAATCATTTATATTCAATGGATTAATAACATAAATTTTTTGATACATTTTATATTATACATCAATTTTACTTTTCATCAATTATATCGTAATGTATATATAAATATTTGAAACGAAGTTCTAAACTTATTTCTTAGTATATATTTAAACAAATTTATATTATTGGTATTATGATACATGGAATTAACTTATGGAACATTATGATGTTCCATAAATTAATTCCAGTTATGGACGATTATCTCTTAACTTGACACTGAAACACTGGTTTTATTTTTACAATATTTTGATACATGTTGTTGGACTCATCAAATTATTATTATATATAATAACACGTTTGCCATAATTCCTGATTATGAAGAGGTTTGCGGTAACCATTACTTAATAGTCTTTCATTATATTTTTTATTCATCAATTTTTTATAAAAAATCGTAAATTTTATTACTATTTATAGCTCTTTAAAGAGATGTATTAGATATCTTTGGCTAAGTATTTGTTACTGCGAATAGGCATAAGAATAACTCTGTGTTGTGCTACTTCCATGTGCTTCCTGTTATATTGTTTAGAGAATTCAAAATTCCATTTAACCTCTTTCAATTATATTTTCGAATCTACTGTCCTTAAAACTATTTCTTCCATGCAAATTAGTAATCAATTCAAGTTAATCAATTGTTATTAAGTAGGTGTTTTCAAAGAATCTGTAAAATAAATTAATAACTTGAGAATCTTCATGAAAGTTTTTATTTTCTTAAAAACTCATCAGTTTTTCATTTTAAAATTTAAAGTTTTGAAGTGCATATATTAAAACTCTGATACTAAGTTTACCTTTAAAATGCAATTTGTTTAATAAAAATAGAACAAAGAAAGCTTTTCTTAATACCATATTGTTTCAATTACGAAGTTTTTAAATTGTATTCTAAGATTTATGATTTGCATTTTTTCAATAACTCTAATACAAAACTGATGCCTCTCTACTATTGTTTTTATTCCCAAACCTATATTTATTAACATAATATAGAACAGCAATAATTCGCCGTTTGCTTGCAGATAATGGTTATGTCAAATGGGGCGTCATTTCTCGTGTTTATTTTTTGATGTATGATATATAGTAGGGGAGGCTAAGCGGGGATTTTGGGATTTACTCGAGCGTGGCAGAATAACATAAGGGGAGAAACATTGCATTCTATCATATAGCCCCATCATATATTGTGGGGCATATAGCAGCACTCTTCATACAGGATAAGGGTATTTTTTTGCTTCAAATTATTTTTCAAACTGTCAGATTAAGGACATTCCTCCATATAAATTGACAGATTATGGATCAGCACGACAAGGATAACAAGCTGAACCGTCTGTATATTAATCTGACGCGCTGGAATACTTCAATGTAACTTTTTTTTAAATCGGTCATGGCCTTTCGTCGCGTCTAAATCGTCAGTCTTTTGAAAAGGAGTTCCTTTAGGGTTTATTTAACATCCCATTTGAACATTTGACGCGCTTGAGTATTTTTGTGCTACTACATTTTGCAAAAAAAACCTGTATGTAACGCTCCTCCCACTTTTTAGCATGTAATCTTCACAATGCAATAGTTCCTCGCAACGCTCGAGTAAGACACATTTAGCATCTTGGGCTCCCCTACTAAAATAATAGCTCGTCATATTTGGCATGATTCCTATAGTTTAAAGCAATTTAAGGCACGCAATCCACTAAATCGGAGAGGAGATATATGTTGTTTTGAGATTGGAGATACATATTGATTATCCTACACAATACGTAGCGTCATTGTACATAGATTAAAAGCGGAATTTTATTTATAAAACCGCATTGACACTATCACTGTACGGAATTATCTTGTGATATCAGTTTACTCATATCTATTTGTTCTCTTTTGTAGTGTATTTTCCGGATCAAATAAGTCACACCGGCTTACGTCATTCAAACAACCGAGTAGACAGATGTCATGTCATGTAGTCAGATGTTGGCCGTTGTACAAATTTACTCGGATTGTCAATTTCCACGATACGAGTAACATCTGAGTAATTTGTTCCACTCAGTCCGATCACACTCTGACAGTGTCAACGTGGCTTGACATTTATATTGGACTTGTGTCTACTAGTAATACTTACTAAAAATAAAGTTATCAATTTGAGGGCATTGATCTCCTCTACTTAGGATATCTCCGTTTATTTTCGCTTTGGATAAAGGATATTAATATTGAAAATATTACGTTTTTATATCAAGGACACATTTTAGATAAACGTATATATAAATTACTAGGATATACTCGTCGACTTCGTCCTCGCTTGACTTGGAATTCCCACGGTATTCCCGGGACACAAAGTACCGCAGCATTTAAAAAAGAAGGTTTAGTGAAAACTGTGTTGCAATAAGCTAAATTTTATGCACTCTAACAACTACAAACAGCTTGCGAGAAAATTTTCGCCGGATTCCTACGTTAAAAATCACACATTTTATTACATAAAATTTGCTATCTACATACATACATACATACATAACTTCACGCCAGGTCCCTTGCGGGGTAGGCACGAACAACAAAATTTGCTATCTAGCATTAAATAAATCATATTGGAATTCCATTTTAATCTGGCTATTTTAAATCATTCGCAGAAAAATTAATGCGATAAGAAGTATCGCAGATTTTAAGTCTAAGAATTTGCTATCGATCAAAAAAACCGCATCGAAATCTACTCAGTAGTTTTTACGTAAATCACGAACAAACAGACGAATAATCTAAAAAAATGCATCGTGTTCTCCGTCGTTTATATAGTCTATTCCAGCAGTGTTTTTTTAAATAGCTTCAATGTATAGACACGGCATGCTTAGAATTTTATAATATTATAGGTATTGATACCCTTTTGAGCTAACATCTAAATATAAGCGTTCGTGTACAATATACCGTCACCACACCACCACCGTGCTGCAAACTGTGTACTCTAACCACTGGTTACTATATCTTTCTGACCGCTCATTTACCTTACTATCAGTTAAAATTTGACTAAGCTGTACAAGCATTACAAAATTGAACCGACGGTAATGCAATGTAAGATATAGGATCGCGCCAACACCACGTCGCCGTCACCATTTTCGCTGTAAAATAAGCGTCAGAAATAGCTGTACAGTAGCGGCGCAGCAGCGGTGGTTTATACACCTAAACGTTTCTTAAGATTGACGTAACTGATATTTAATTAAATAATGTAGAATGTAAGAGTAATGTTAAATTTTTATAATAGTTTACAATTAAGGCACATGACAGTTTATATTTGAATATGATGTCTAAACTACATCCTTAGTAGTTTCTGCATTATTTATATATTTACTAAGTAACTTCAAATGATGAGACTTGTTAACTATGTTAATTAAGTCTTTGAAGAAAACACTTAAGTTATTTGAAGCTGAAATCTAGGTTTTAATATTCTAGTAGTAGATGGGGGTACGTTGTCTTATTAAAAGTTTTAATTAAGACCGTCTTTTCAAATAAAATGTTAATTAAAATTGTATAATAACTGTTTCAGTTTTATCTTTTATGGAGAAAAATCTTTTACCATCATTTTTTTTTCATATTCCAGATCAATACTTAGGGCCGCTAGCATAACGAACGCGTTTAAAAAAACATAGTTAATCATTAACATGATTAACTAATTTTATTTAGTTTAATAACTGCCTAAATTCGTTTTACACAAAATGTATTGACAGTTCTTTAAACATATTTAGCGGCAAATTTTGCGTTGTGCATGACGCTAATTGTATTTAAGGGTATGAAATACGTTTTGTGTTTCATAAATAAATTTAAGCAACCTTATTCAAATGGCCCTTAGACCTAAATCGAGCCTTTAGATTAATTACTGATCAAAATAAAAATATGTTTCAAAATTGTGTCGCTTTTAAATGTTTTCAAAAGATTTTTGAGTGTCCAAGCTGTTTTAATCGTTGTATTTCTTCATCAATATTGAACATATCTTAATTTTTATCTGAACTTACACCAAATTTGGCATTTGTAGTACTCGTATATTTTATAGAGAAACCCTTTGTGAAGGTTCTTGCACAAGGCCACTTGTCTTGATTTATGACGTTAGTTGATACTTACTTTTATTCTTTAGTGCAATATTTGTGGCCACATGTGTAACTTCGCTGAATGTAATCGATATAATTAAAGTAATTTAGATTGTAATAAATTGGTTATACAATTGTTACACGGTGCAATAAAAACGTTGTGAACCATTTTAAACCTTCTTTCATTTAACTACCTGCTACATACAAATAGTAGTTACCTACAAAATAAGAAGCCAAGTTCGTCCAGCGTTGTATCATGCCGATACCAGGCTCGCAGCTCACTCACGTTAACCTCTACGTCGTTTCAGCAAAATCTGAGATGAGTAGTCGACCTAGATAGGCTCTCTTCACTCAATGGTCTCCGGATCTTGAATATTTTTGATAAGGGCAAGAACTGAGAAATGGCGCTGATCCCACTCGCCGATATTACAAGCTTTTATTTAACTTGCAATGGATTGTAAGTATGTAAGTTCAGGTGGAATATTGCAAGTTAAATTTGACCAACTTCCCGGTTTCTGATTGAGCTAAAATTTTGCACACATATGTATATCGCGTGACAATGCAATCATATGGTACCATGGAGCTGATCTGATTATATAATCGGAACGTGGCCACAGGAACTCCTGTACTAAACAAGATAGACCCGTTGTGTTTAGACTCGTTTTACTTGTCTTAGCTAGCACTCTGCTGCTACATGATATTCAGGATCCCAAAAGCTTGTATTTAAAAATCTTTTTAAAAACATTTTTTTTTCTTAATCATCATCATCATTTCAGCCATCAGCGGTCCAGTGATGCATATGCGTGCGTCTGGCCAATGCCTACGCGCCCGGCGAAAATTAATTTATGTGCTTAAGGCTGGTGTGCACCGAAATTTAACCGACGGTTAACCAAAAATAATCACTGTTTTTCCATACATTTTTCGCGATTATTTTATTTTAACCATAGGTTAAAAGTCGGTGCAAACTAGCCTTAGTACTGGACGTCTTCGGGGTTAAAGTTGCGTTAACGTTAAGGATGTTAACAAACATCCAGACAGAAAGACAGTCAAAATTTATAAAACTTGATTTCTTGATAAAAGTACCATATATAGTGCAATATGGATTTAGTGAAAAGCTGTTATTTTGATCAACCAAACAGGTTTGTTAGGTGGTAGGTACCCATCTGGATGGCTACCAACTCTGGTATAAAGCATGACCCCATAACAACCTTGAGATGTGTTTCGGCCTTAGTGGCCGTGTTCCATTGCCTATGGACTAAAACTCTGTTAAGGGAGACTTAACAGAGTTTTAGTCCATAGGCAATGGTAAAGGCTTTCCATCATGAAGACCATCTGCTTGTCTGCTGAACTCATGAAAAAAGACACTTAAATTTGGTTTGTCTGTATACATTATTATCCTAGTTTAAAAAAATCTTTATGCTTTGTTACTTCTATACAAATTTTAATTGACCCATTCGAGGTGATCCGACGAAAACGAACAATGAATGGCTCTTAACAGCCTCTGAGCTATCTACCTGTTTGCCATATCTATACGTATAATAAAATTGTAGAGGTCAAATTTCTGTACAAAAAAATTTGATAAAAACCGAGTCAGGAGCATGTAAGTAGTGAAATAGAACGAATTTAGTTTTTTTTTTAACTTTTTTGTTTCTCTGTTTGTCTGTTTATCTGTCTGTTTGTACCGGCTAATCTCCGAAACGACTGGACCGATTTACATGAAATTTTGTATGGTGATAGCTTATATCCCTGGTCACCATATAGGATACTTTTGATCCCGAAAAATTAAAGAGCTCCCGTGGGATAATTAAAAAACCGCACGTCACGGGCAAAACCTAGTTTGCAATAAAACACTGTATAAAAAACCATGTAAAATTTTAAAATAAATACAAAGATATCCTATACGAAACGTAAGAAGAACAATCATGAGCTTTGAATTCTCATTTCAACGTTGCACATTTGGGTCATATTCTCAAGAACGCAATACTCGACATAATGCAGCCTTTGTATTTTACACAAAACCCGACTACCGTTGTATTTCGAGCCGTTGCTGTCATGCTTGTGGATTTGGCAAGTATTTGGAAACTACATCTTATTTCGAACAAGAACACGATGCGAATGTTTTAAATTTTTTCGTCTGTTTATTCAGGATTAACGTAAAAACTACTAGGGCTGGTGTGCGCCGACATTTAACTGGTGGTTAAAATAAAATAATCGTTGAAATTGTATGCATAAACAGCGATTAATTTATTTTAACCGTTGATTAAATGTCGGTGCACACCAGCATAGGTCGCTTAACATGTGGTTTTCGGTGTTCGACAGCCAATTCTTAGACTATAAATCTGCGCTACTTTTTTTCTAGAGAATCCTGTGGGATTTTTTTGGGAATGATTTAAAGTGGCCAAATTAAAAAAAGTATTCCAATGCAATTTTTTTTTACTTAACCATAGCAAAGTTAATGTAATAAAATATGTATATTTTTTTGCATGAGTTCAGCAGACAGGCAGACGGCTCGCTTGATGGAAAGCGGTTACCATCGCCTATGCAAATTGGCAACACCAAAGGTGCTACAAATGCGCTGCTGCTCTCTTAAGGGAGACTGGAACCTGGTCACTAATGCCGGAACACAACTCAAGGTTGTTATACTTTATACCAGGGGTGGTAGCCATCCAGTCGGGCAAATGTCCTACCACCTGGCTGTGGGTTGTTTTGTCGCCTCTTTCGACAGGCCGCCGGGCCGCAGGAAATTGTATTCTTTCTCCGTTCCTGTACGGGTAAAAATATATGTGATATTTTATCCCAGGAATTCTGCGGGAATTTTTGTGGGAGCGGTTTAAAGTTGTTCAGATGCAGTTTGCACTAAAACAATAACTTGAATTCATTATTCAAATCCTGGAATACTTAATGTCCCGGGAATCCTCCGGGAATTTCAAGTCAAGCGTGGATGAAGACGCGTAGAAATCCTAGTTCTATAATAAATCTATATAAGTAGAAGCATTTATAAAAGAGAAAATTCAAGGCTATTTCGGACCAACGTATTCCGAAAAAGCGATTTTTATATTTCTTGTCTATCTGTCAGTTTTCACTTGATATACTATCGAGTGTCGTACTACAAGTGACTCATATAGTAAGTATACACCGTTAGTGACGCCAAGACAATAAGACGGCGCGCCCACTTCCTGTACAGAACAACACAATATCCGGTTTTCACAGGTCTAACAGCGCGTTCCTTTATTCCCAGAATTGATTCATTACGAGCTTGACATTGTTAAGATACGAAGGAAAATCAATAAGTTAATCTTCGAAGAAAATGGGTTGTTTAATCACGAGCTTTGTATATCATGACCTTAATAGTCTTACTTAATAAAGAAATACTTCTATTACATTACTGTTACAACCTAGGCGTCGACAAAGACATAAATTCCACGTACAAATCTGTAAAAGCACATTTAATTACCTGTCGGTATTTGAACTCATTGCAATCATTTTATAGTCGTCCTCTTTTGTTCACTTATTTATTGCCACACGTTTCTAGAGAACAGCTCTATTGTATTCGTTTACAGCATCTTGCGGCTGAATCACTAGCCAGGTGTTGTGGATAACGTCAACGGGCACATTGGTAATTGTGAGGTATAAAACGACAGCCTAATGGAGACAGAGGACAGTCGAGCTACTAATAGTGACGGACTTTGCGCGTTTTATTGAATTACGACCTTCTGCATTACGTTTGGATTTGTTGTGTTCGGTCATATTTATATCTGTGTTATACGTTTTTGTGTGGTTCTAATTAACTCTATAGTAATTCTAACGGCATTATAATTCCCTCAATCGGACCATTGCTTTACACTGCATAAATGCAATATGTCCGCCCGGCAGCGTCGACCGAATTTTATAGAATCAGCTTGTACTTTATACATCCGTAACACCTGGCTAATGAGAACAATACAATAATAGGCCGTATGCTAATAAGTAAAAAAATAAGACGACCAAAGAATTTAGAATCAGAATTTCAATTTTATTCGTTCAAATGCCGACGGGTAATAAATTTGCTTTGTTTCTGCTATGCAGGTGGATTTTGTGTTTCTCAGGCTCTGATTTGTAACAATATATAGCCTATAGCCTTTCTCGATAAATGGACTATCTAACACTGAAAGAATGTTTCATATCAGACTAGTAGTTCCTGAGATTAGCGCGTTCAAGCAAACAAACAAACTCTTCAACTTTATATATTAGTATCAGATATGGAAGTGTGAGCACTTCAGTATGTGTATGCTTCACCATTGGGCCCCTGCTCAGCGAGAGATTCCGACCGATGTAGAAACGAGCGTCATCCTGGTATAAATAATCTCCAAAATATAATTTCCTATATTCCTTCACTGTCTACACAAATATCGCAGAAATATGGAAATGCCTGTATTATATCGTTTCAAGCCAGACATCAAAGGTCTGTAGTGTATTTACATACAAAGTGAATTGAGGCCCCTTTGTAAGTCCCTAATTCAATCAGAATCATCGCTTTGAGGTATATCAAAAGCATGTCCAATATCATTTTTAGGGTTTCGTAGTTATTTAGGCAAGTGAGAAACTCTATTGTTGCAAGATATCTACCATAGTGGTCATAAGAACCATAATGTACATTAATATCATATAGACAGTCGTCATAGATAATAATATTTTTAGTCGATTTACCAGATGATTCGATTTATAATTAAACTAGCGGCCCCAGCAGACGTTGTCCTGCTCTAAAAAATAAAAATCTATGACCCAATCCCATCTTAACCTACTGGTTCCAATTGTGGATTTAAACCATCCGGGGACCCACTCAAACACAAAATCAAAATCACCAAAATCTCTCCGGGTGATTAAGAGGATTCTAGAACTCGATCTCAGCGCCACCTACCGGTTCCAACGGGATTAAAAAGTATCATCAAAAAACTAAAACAATATTTTTGGGGTGGACTACACTTAACATTTAGGGGGATGAAGAAATAGATGTTGGCCGATTCTCAGACCTATCCAATATGCATACAAAATTTCATGAGAATCGGTCAAGCCGTTTGTGAGGAGTTTGGTAACACAAGAATTTTACATATAAGATATACATATATATTTGATATAATAAACATCATCATCAACCATCACAACGGTTGGGTTGACATTTTTAGGAGCTGGCATTATGTGCACCGTGACGCAAATGCATAATACACGTGTAAATTGAAATGACATGAATATTATTTTAATTTAATTTAATAGCTTTTAATTTTCAAATTTTGATTGTGTTGTAATTTTATATGGATAATATTTTATTGCCTGAAATAAAGACATTATTATTATTTGTATGTCGCTATATTATTATCTCGGCAAAGGATCTTCTTAACTAATCATCTTTTTCTTTTGTCTGTATATCCACGAACTCCTCCTAAACCTCGCAACGGATGTTTAAGCGGTTTTCACCATCAGTTAGATAACTTTTCACTTAAGGTTTAGAAATATGAAAACCCTAATTACGTTTTTATGTAATTTAGAAAAAAAATTGCACCGTTCGCCGAAGCATACCTATATACAAAATTAATGCAATGTAACCACTGCAAAAGAAGGCTAAATACGATTTTTCGTTAGTAAAATCTCTATTAATATAAATCTTAGTCTTAACTCAATTATATATAATTTTACTCGTTGACAAAGTGTACACCTTTCGTACAGGTTCCTCGACCCCGGGGTACCCCAAATAAGAAGGTGGTTACCTCAAAGCAAGCATTTATTCGAGAGCTAAGCTGTCTCCAATACTATCGTTATATCTAAACCATAGCGCGATGTAAATCAACGCTAGCGCCATCTAGGGCTCGACAAACACAAAAGTAATACGTATTTATAATTGAACGTTACAAAGCCTCTGGTTGAATCTTTACCACAAAGTTTTCTTAAGCCTGATTGGGGGCGGCATTCTCGAATTTGTCTACGATGGCAATTGATCATATTTTCACTAAACGAAATCCTCCTCAAACAACTATTTTAACAATGAAATATTGTTATAACAAAATATTACCATCGAGATATAAATCAACAAGACAAACTACTTGATATCGGACGGAACTTCCAAATGAAAAAGCAGGCAAAGGACGCAATAATTAATTGTCAGTTAAAGGAACGTTTATGTTCAGATTTCAGCGATTTATTTTTTGAATTTGATACAGAGAATTATCAAATAAGTAAAGATCATGTAAGAGATTTTATAGGAATAAGACAGTTTTAATTCACCCGAACAACTTCAGACCGCTCTCAGGAAATTTCCCGCGGCATTCCCGGGATCAGAAATATCTCACACTTCATTATATACATTTGCTGTCAATCAGTGAAAAAATCACATTGGAATTCCAATATTTTTTTAATATGGCAATTATAAACCATTCTTCCTGCGAGATTGCCAGGATAGCAAGTAGCGCAGATTTTAAGTCTAAGACTTTTGGACGAACACCAGATCGAAATCGTCTCAGTAGGATTTTACGTGAATCCGGGCCAAACAGACAATCCGACAAACATAAATAGACTAGAAATCCAAAAAAAAATATCGTGTTCTCCATCGTTTATATAGTCTATTTCAGTTTGTTTTTCACTGACTTCAATGAACAGACATTGCATATTTAGAATTTTAAAACATGAGAGATTTTGTTTTACACTTGAACTGTTGTGTTACATTATTTTATTTAAAATGAAGTCCAGAATTAATCTGCGGAGTGTGCGTCATTCCCCAAACTTTGAAGGGTTCCCAAAATCCCAAGTTTTGCTACTGGTTACGTTTCCTGTGAAATGTAATGAAACGTCCAACTGTTTTTTTTAATATAAATACTTAGTACTTTATATAGTTCACCACATTTTACGAGAAAAAAGTCTGACATTCCTGGCAAGATTAAATTACTCGTATTGTTACGAGTGTGGGACTCGAATTAAAGTGCCGTTGGAATTACTATAGAATTGATTAGAACTATACAAACACGTATAACACAGGTACAAATATAATTGGACAAAACCAGTACAACTGCACGATTCAATAACACGCGCAAAGTCCGTCACGTTCGTTCGTCCGTTTGTCGAATGTACACGTCTTGCTCTTATCACTGTACAATGCAGCAATCGAGCGCGTGGACTGAAGTTTCCAAGAAAACGTAATCTGCACACCTGCGGCCATAAACATACAATAACAATATAATGTTTTTCTTAATTACATATTTTAAACACAAAGTAAACAAAAGAAGTCCAAATGCGGGAAAGGGAATAAACCAGTTGTGCATGCGCTTTGGCGGCGTGTAAAAGTATTGACGATTTTGTATTCTTCGGACATGCTTTCTGTAGCGAGCAATACAGAGTTATAAATATCAATAAAATCATAATCGCTATTCCTTTCCAGCCAGTCGCTATCCACAGCATAAATAATGAAAAGCTGTGCTCACGACCGACTCCTGGGGTCCATTAGACGCGGCCCTCACGTCCCTCTATTGTTCGTTGACGCTTTGTGAGCTGACAGAAATGTATAGCCAACACGATTTAATAGAAAAAACTGTCGTGACAAAAGCGAGCCACTGCTTTCATTTTAACTACTATACCAAACTTACAAATAAAGCAAGGTAATTACTACATGGGGTTTAGTATTAATTTTACTTATCAAGTCACACAAAATGGCTTCCACCTCTTATTTTTGAACTAAAACGTGGAAGCTAAAAAACCAGTCCCAGATTTTTTTTTATTTTATTGCAGAAGGTCTGCAGACAGGCAGACGGCCCAATTGATGGAGAGCGGTTACCATCGCATATGGACATTTGCAACACCAAATGCGCTACTGCCCTCTTAAAGGAGACTGGAACCTGGTCACTAGTGCCGGAACGCAACTCAAGGTTGTTATGGCGACATACTTTAGACCAGGGGTGGTAGCCATCCAGTCGGGCAAATGCCCTACCACCTGGCTATGGGTTGTTTTGTCGCCTCTTACGACAGGCCGCCCGGCCGAAGGAAATTGTATTTTTTCTCCGTTCCTGCACGGATAGAATAAAATCCGTTGATGAGTTTTTGAGTTTCTGGATCCGAGTTTAACTCAAAGTAGCAATCGGTGTAATCGTAACTTTTGACGGTTTTGGTAGTCTGTAAACCATCTAGGCTCAACATTTATTCAATCTTGATTTGATCAAGACAGATTTACTATAAGTTTCCTGATCAAATATTGGTAGTCTAACTACCAATATTTCATCATCGGTCAGTCGAATGATCTTGACACGTCGTTGGAATAGTGGTTTTTTTTAAAGTTATAGACCATAAAAAATGTTAGGAGCATATAATATAGTAATAGGAATAAAGGGAAATTAAATAAGATGTCAGGAATTTATGGAGATGTTACATGTTCAGGTTTCATTACGATGTTAAATGCAGGAACGGTGAAATAATACAATTTCTTGCGGCTGGGCGACTTGTCGTGGCGTGACGTGGCGACCAAACAACCGGAGCCAGATGGTAGTGTATTTATTATATCTACTGTCTGAACGGCTACCACCCCTGGTCTAGAACATGCCATAGCAACCTTGAGTTCTGTTTCGGTATTAGTGGCAAGGTCTCCTTCAAGACAGCGGCAGCGCATTTGTATAATGTAATTTGTCCATAATGTAATTTTCCATCAGCTGGGTCGTTCACCTGTTTACTACACTCATAAAATAAAAAATAAAATGTTTCCGTCTCTATCAGAAAACTGCCGAAGTAGTGTATATTTTCATGATAGGATTCCAATCCGCTTTATCTGAGCTTGCAACACAAGTGCGTTAACTGTTAAGCTATCAAGACTTAATATTAGGATCAAGCAACATTAAGACCCAAAATTATTCTTATTACTTTAAGTTATTCAAATTTATGTAACATAGGAGTACATTGAATAAGTTAAATTGTCAGAAAAATCGATATTCAATTTGTAGCTAACTTTTATTGGATTCTATATCTCAATAAAGCAAGTTCAATTGAGCGTAATCCATCAAGAACTTAGTGACATCGCTTTACAAAGAACAAAATATCTAACAAGTATCCAAGCTCTAAGTAGCTTTTTAGACTCTTTTGACTCTGATGTTCAATTCAATTTATTTTTCAATTATCAAAAATATTTTCGTATATAAATACAAGAGAGACCTAGTACGTTACGCTCTGGGAAACCCATAGATAACATACCAATCCATGACCCTGCCAGACCAACTTCAAGGTGCTCACGGTATTTCGCTGATAAGTCCACCTGGTCCACCGGCGAGCGGATAACGTAGTTCTTCAGTTTAAGATACAATTTTATTATATAGTAATTTTAATTTTTATATTCATTACCTTTTAATTTCAACGTAATTTTAACTCAGTTATGGGCTGTTGTTATATGTCCCACCAGCATTTGTCATTAAAACTTCGCTCGCTTTGCCATGGGAACGCCGCATTTGTTAGTAAATTGTAAGAACGGCATCAAGAACCGCAACAAGCCACGCCACCGTTTTGCCTATATTCATCTATTAGAAAGGATTAAGAGTTAAATGGTTGGCACGGTAAAATGAAAAAAGCAAATAGTAGCCGATCTAATTGAGTCACACTCGCATAATAATTAGTCACCCTAAAGCGCTACCATGACATGTACATCGGTTTCAAGCCGCAGTGATACTTGGCACCCAACCACTGTCTGAATGAGAATGTTGTCACCTTGTTCCGTTCGCATGCTTTTATATTCGAGCGATAACGAAACGAACCGAGTAGTGGGGCAATGGATACAAACTACCCTCTATTAATTATTATTATGTCAGTAAATAAACTTGTTAAATTAGTACAATAATGTAACACAAAGTAAACCCAACCTTTAAACAGACACCGCATAACATGACCCTATGTGTACTCCAAACCATTTTCAGGGGAACAAATTGACACAAAAGCTAGAAAATAAAAGTCAAAATAAACTTTATTACAACACGAAAATGTCTAAATTAGATTGAGTGGAAAATACACGCAATATACCACTGCAACTACCCGCATATGTTTCCGCAAAGGAATTTCAACCATAAGCTAAAAACATTAACTCTATTTTGAATTAAATTATTGAAGAGGAAGCCTTTAAATGCGCAACAAATTTTTCATAAATGTTTACACCTAATCACATTGTAAAATAACTTAATTTCCTATAGTCCACTAGGTATATGAATAATGTAGTTTCGATATACCGAAATACCAGCAAATACAAACAATTTTCTACTGTCACTTGTCAATAATAAAGTTGAGTATTACTTGAACGAATAAGGGGAGATTCGACGATTGTGTTTGATTGAAAACTGCCGGGTTGCAAATCTGAAAATGCTAGTGGACAACCACATGCTTCAATTGACTTCCGTTTATTTACTTGATTATGATGCCTCACTGAGTTTTAGTTGGTTTATTAGGGTCTGAACCCGACCTCGTTTCTGGTAGATCCATCGCATATTTATAGTCAGCTGATATGCTTACCAACTGATAAATTGCCTTCGGATTTTTAGGGAACATCGGTCGAGTCTAATTCGGACCATGGGTTATTTTGGGAGTGTTACAAGTATTTTAGATAATGACATTTTGTAATCTATCTAAAAATTTACCGGTATCCAACTACGCTGAATTCTTTTGGGTCATTAGAGCCTGACACTTGACGAGTGGTAGTAAGTCGTGGTAGCATAATGGCTAGCGCACGCGTACTAAACTCAAAAGGTCGCGGGTTCGATCCTGGCCGGAACACATGCACCACTTAGGCTGTTTTCTGATCTAATGTGTATATTGTTACAATTAGCACGTGCTAACAACGGTGAAGGAAAACATCGTGATGTAACCTGCACATCGAGATAACCGATTTGTCAAACCTGGCAAGCCGCCTTGGACAAGCGTGGCAGGTATACTGTCCATTCCCCTACAGTGGGAGGCCCGAGCCCAGCAGTGGAACAGTTATGGGCTGTTGTTGTTATATACTTGACGAGCACCACCATCCACGGTTGGACGCCCTATCGCGTCAGATTTGCCGAGTAGTCTGTCAGAGATTGGTATAAATGAGTATATGAATCACCCCGAGCAGCAGGTGGTCACCGTTCACTTGCACTCGCGTGGACAGCTGACGAGCGAGGTAACCTGGTGGTGTTCAGCAGTCAGATGGCTTAATTTTAATGGACATAATATATTGATTTTCCGATATAAAAAGTTATGTTTGTTCTTCTTTATTAAAAGCCATTTCTAAAGTCGAAATAACGGAAAAACAGACATTCAAACTACGTCATTTATTACATTAATTTTAATGTGGAAGTATAAATGCTTAGACAAGCAAAATTTACTCTCGGATATAATATTTTTCCATACCTGTTCTTAAAAAGGCTATTAATTTTCAAAATTAAGTTCTGGACTTAAGTCTCCTTTCATATAACAGGTAATCCCGGACGATGAAATACCTTGATATTGGCAATAACGAGTCTAGCCTGAGGCTTCATTGGTAGAAGTGGTACAAGTTATAAAAGCTTATTATTAAGAACCCTGGATAATCCGAACACACGAAGCCGCTGAAGATAATAGTACAATTTTTTTGCCTTCAGTTGTTGTGAAAATGTTTGTGGAGCCATAAATACATACATAAATAGGTCATCTAAATCCTCGACTATGAACCTTGACTTCAGACGTTGACCAGACATAAACGACGACGTCACGACGTCGTCAACGTGGAACGGTGACGTACATACACTACGGCAACGTTGCCGGGGAACGACATGTCGGACGTCGTCGGAAGCCGTCGTGTCTACTATGCACTCACTCAGTTGATGTTTCATTATATCTTCTTAACAATGGCAGGAGTAGTATACGTATTGTACAGTCCATATCTATAAAGAGACTGCTATTTCGCAGGTTCGTTGTAAAAAATGTACCGGAATTTTGCAAGACAACATGTAACGTTGCGGAATCGTCACGTGCATTTTTACAACAGGGTAACATAAATTTGTATGTCACGTCAACATGCCGCGACACCGCACCGTTTCGCGTCAACGACGACTCGTCGACGAACGTTCATTTGCCCTATTACCATTTAAAATCTATAATATTATAAAATTCTAAACATGTCGTTTTTGTACGTAGAAGCTATTTGCGGCGCGATGCGATGGCTGGTAGAAGGCAAAGGTCGGTGGAAGAAGAAGCAAGGAAGGACTTATCTCGCCTCACTCACTAGGGTTATAGTTTTGACCATTAAATGAAATTAATTAGTGATCGATGATGAAATTATATGTTTATTTTCTTTATTGTGTTCCAAAAATTTACACGTATATATTGCGTATTTATTTGCGGTGACAGCACTGACATTAACTCTGAAACTGTCTTGTTCTGCGCATTCTTCATTTAAAGTTTTATTATTTTCTTGATGGCGAGGATGGGGAGTAATAATTTACAAGGAGGTGTTCTTCGGCGCAACCACTATTTAAAAAAGCAACTGGAATGGACTATATAAATTATTATTTTTTAGATTTCTTTTCGGTTTCTTCGGGATTCATGTGAAAACTGCTGGGCCGATTTCGATGCGGTTTTTTATGATCAGCAAAATTTTAGACTTAAACTCTGCGCTACTTTTTCTCTTGGGAATCTGATATGATCATAATCAATATCTTAAAATTTAAAACACCATTTCATGGCAGTTTGCGCTGAAACATGCAGATCGGTTTCCGACATGTAAATAATCTATATTGAACTTCTTTCGTAAGCGGAAATAGCACGGTTGCTTGTTATGCATTCTTAGCTCTGTCCCGCTTACAGGATTCGTACACGGTGGCGCGCTACTAAAATTGGTCTACTACACAGGTACATCGGGAGGAATCGTTAGTTGTCTAAAATGTTACGTGTTTTAAAAATCGATGAAAAAGTTAAAAAACCGGTTACAAAAAAAAATATGATATATTTTTTAAGCTAAACATCAGGTTCATACAATATTAGAGAACAAATTTTTTGGCCTAAATCAACAAATTCGATTCCTGAGTTAATTGATTTTTAAAAAACCAACCGCTACCAGTGCGGTTTTTAAAATAATGAACCCCAAAATTTTTTCAGTGTTATTCTCTGAAAAAAAGGAACCTAACTCTACCCAATTACTGTTATTTGATTTACATAGAATTTGAGTGAACTTTTTTGATGACCATTCAAAAACTCCGCTCATCCGTTATAACTCAACCCTATTGTGTTGGAGTTGGGGGTAGACTAACTACAAAATTAGGTCATGCTTCGGGACCGGCAATTCTATAAAAGTGTAATAAAAGCCACTTTGAAAGTACGTCCCTGTTCTTTTAGGACCGTTACTTCTTGTTTACCACATTTATTTCCGCTCATATTGTTACATTATGGCTAAGGGTTGGTTTCGATATTTGACTGTATTGTTCTTTATTGGGTACCCGTTGCGATAACCGATCAGCTTTAGCCGTTTGGCGTCTCAAAGTTGAGACTTTGACTCTTATATCGAGTATCTAGCACAAACTGCAATTTAAAAACTGGGCATACATTCGAAAATATGACGGTACTTCACACCGGAACAGCTGAGTACTATTCTCACCTTTGCAATGGCATCAACTCGAAGCGTTAAAGTCAATTGAATGGAGAGCCATGAGCTCGCTGGCAACGACCACGACAAAACTCAGTCTCAAACATCGACGCTTGAGTTGCCATCTAATCAGTTGACTATCAAGTACACTTTAGAGATTGTCCAGTAGAACCCTTCGATCTATTCCTGCTGTCTTCATTATCGGACAACCACACGCTGAGTTGGCAGCTCATTAGTTTTCTATCGGGTACACTTTGAGACTTGTGACGCAAGTAAAATTAAAGATGCCTGTGCCTTCTCTGGATCTCTTCAGAAGGAATTGTATTTACATGGCTCCTCTTATTTATAACTCTATACCAAATAATATTCTAAACGCACCCCCAAGAAAATTCTCTGTAGTCTTAAAAAAGTGGCTGATCAAGGAGTGTTTCTATACTGTAGATGAATTTCTTTAAAAAAATGCTTGTCTTTATTATCTATATGGAAAGCTTAGTGATGTATTTGTTATTATTTCTCTTGACATTAATTAGTATTTTATCGAAAATTGACTTTTTTTATTAGAATATTTCTGTTAATTTAATTTTAATTTCATTCATTTTGTACACCACTATGTGGTAGAATGTACCGTGCATCTACAATCGTGTAACACCTGTATAAACTACATTCTTGCAAATAAAGATATTGATTGATTGATTGGAGTGTCCAGCTGAGCTCTTCGATCTGATCCGCCGTCTTCATTGCACAACCAGCCGCGGCAAAATCGGACAACACGCCATCTACCTTCACCTAAACATCATGGAGACCGCTATGTTGAGATCTAGTCAGCTCACACGTCCGCTTCGTATTGTGGTTAACTTACACCTGTAATACTTGCAACAACTCAGAAGGGTTTAAGATTATAAGAGGACAGCAACTGGTCACATAGTTATAATCAGAGAATCTTACGGTTTTAACATATTAAACACTAACTTTAACAGTCGTCGAGCATTTTTAGAACACCACGTCAATCTCTCCAACTATTTAACAGTTTATGATACTTAGCAATTGGCACAACCGATAGCGGATTGGAGTCATTGATAAACTATTTTAAGTGTTATGAATGAAATGAATTAAATATATTGCAGTTTGGAAATTCCAGATAATATTTTATATTAAACATTATCCTTAAAGTTTTACATGTAATAAAACAAACCGAACACAGCAAAAATCTATCGCGTCTGCCAACACAAAAATGAAATATAATGACTGCCATCTATATACAATTGAGAGACCTTGAACTATAACCTACTCAATTGCCACAGTATATTATTGATATATATATTTATTATTCAATTAGGGAAATAGCCGATTGTATCGTTTAGCAATAAGAGGGTACATAACAAAATTAATCACGTGACAAAATAATTAATTATCAACTTTAAATGGAAACACGACAAGAACAACTATGCTACTAAATAATTGTAAAACCTTCGTCTACGCATATCTCTTCTCTTCTCCACTTTGGTAAAAACCTGGCCTAGAACAAATAAACATTTCTAAAATATTCGCTCAGTCCGATCTAAATTAACCAAATCAAATATAACGCAGGGAACAAATGGATTGACCTCAAAATTCGCTTAAGACGTTCCCCAAAGGCTACTGGCACTCTGATGAATTCACAATTTCATTAATGGCGGGTCTCTGTGCGCCTTCCAATATTTTAACGACCTTCCGTAAATTGGGTGGGTGCATACGAGGGATATTTCGAAGCGTGTCTGCCATCATATTCTTGGTCAAAAGACGTTACCAACTATGTGTAACACGTATAATAACAGCGTACAAACGTCCCACTGGCCATCGAGCCTTCTACTATAGGGGAGTGATGCAACCTGCACATCAAGATAACCGATGTGTCAAACCTGCCAAGCCGCCTTAGACAAGCGTGGTAGGTATAATGTCCATTCCCCCTATGGTAGATATTATGGGAGGTTCGAGTCCAGCACTGGGACATTTATGGGCTGTGATTATAAATAGACAGACAGGTAAGAAATAATAGATTTTTGGCAAGTGTAGTGAGTTGTTGAATCAAACTAAATGGTGGCCCTTAAAAGTGATTGTTATTGTCAAAATGATTGATTGAGCTTGTTTCACTTATGCAGCCAAGGTTCTTAATCAACGGGGGTTTTTGGGTAAGTCTATATAATAGTCTATTGTATTTATTTTTGTTATTAAACAAATATTTACACAACGATTGAAGCAACCAAATTTAATTTATTTTATTTGGGGGGCTAACAACTAACATTAAAAATAACAAGAAATATGCTAGATTAAGATAAACTATTAATAAGCCTCTACAGATAACAGTAAAAAAAAGAGAACAAAATAAAATTAAACCAAGAAACAATAATAAAAAATGTGTATAGATATAAGGTACTTAAACTGATGTATCTGTTTATTTGAATAGAACTTGACCAACTTTGTGCTAAACAATGCTAAACTATTAGTAAAAAGGTCTAAGTCTATATCTTCCAACTTACTCGTTAAATTCATTTGCTGTTCTGATGCAGAACAAAAGATGTCAGTAAGCTGTGCGCGACAATGGTGTGTATAATAATTTCCTAGAGCGAACATTAGTAGTAGGAACATACAAATGTAGTTTCTCAATGAGATTTGTACAATCAATTAATAATTAATTATACCGTTATCTTCTGTGGTTTCGTGTGTACAGAATATCCGGCTTTTTTTTAAATTTCTGATCAGCGCCTACAAACATATAGTCAATAAAATCATCCGTAAGTAGCAGAAAGACTTGATTGATTTTGGCTGCTAATGTCATGTTTGATATCCGTATGTTTTCGTCTTAAGGCACTTGTTCAAAATTCCACTGCCTTATTGTCAGATTCTTTCATCGGAATTTTGATTGCAAGCTCAATTCTATCATATTCCATTGATTTCACGAAATATTCAAATTCATTGAAATATGTCTTTATTTTGCATTAAAAAAAATCTTTGAAGAATAAAATAATTTGTGTATATATTATTATTTTATTATAAATATTTGGGTATATGACTATTTTTCATCTGTATGTCATTCATAGTAGAGGAGGCCAGGAATATTGGGGTTTACTCGAGCATGACAGAATAATATAAGGGGAGAAACTTTGCACCCAATAGGGGTAACTAATAATGTACTCCCATCATATATGAATCATATTTGAAAACCTGTACACGCTCCCCCCTTGCCAGTGAAAGGGCATATATATAACCTAATACATCATATAACCTTTTTTATGTAGCATCCAATCTTTACAATCCAAAAGGTACCCGCGACGCTCAAGTAACTCCACATTTACCATCTCGGGCATTCCCTTAGGCGTATTATTCGTTTTATTAGATTATTGAGTTCTACTTACAACAACAACAATCACATAAGTAATGTAATACATGTTACGTGTTCGTGTGGACGAACACTTAACTTACTTCGTTTGCTTCACACGACACGACTCATCGATCTTCCAAGAAGATCATACGATGTCGAAACATCGCACAAACCCAGAAAGGGTCCTCGGGACGTACCAGCGTCGTCTTTTGGTGCTCCATCGCGAAGAAGTCCAGACGTTATGTATTAAGTTATAATTAAGTACCTAATTGTAATTAATTAATAAATGAATTAAAATATATCTTATTTTTAAAACATCCTCCGACGGCCAAATAACGTAACTTACATACAAACAATGTCTTGGTTTTTTCTTTAATACATTTTATTGTTTTACCTATAAGATATTACAAAGGGCGGCCTTATTATTTAAAGCAATCTCATGCAGGCTACCTTTTGATGGACAAGAACTTAAAAACTATTTGGTGGCTACTTCCCTACCTAGACTACCAATTAGTGGTAGCCATAATACTCATATTCGCAATTTCAATACGACATCGTATCATTCAAACATCGTACATCGTTACATTGTAGAGGCCTTATTCTGCTACTTCAATATTGGCGTTGAAAACATTTTTGATGGCGTGGGTGGGAGCGGGGATAAAAATAAAAGGAAAGAACTTACAAGATAAGGTCGCCGCACCAGACACGCTACGAACGATGCGGGCTTCTCAGCGGCAGGCACTTCTTGATCCTTTTTTCGCGTCTTGCGGTTTCTTCAACTAGTGGACCAGCTGGAACGGTACAGCGTGCATTTTCCATAGTACGGGTTGATATAAGCGGGTGTGAATAGCGGCAACACACAAAACGCGATTAGGTTTGTGCGGAAGCAGCGGCGCGGTCGACTTTGTCCCATTACATAGTGACAGATGCAGCAAAAGAAACAAGGGAACAAAGAGGCGGGGACCAAATAGGTCGGCGTTATCAATATTCAAAGTACGACTCCAATGCGATAATGTCAAAAATTTGTATTCTCTTAGCAGAAATGACGTCAGCTAAAATGAATATTGAAAAGCAACCAAAATTTTTTAACATTACTTTCGTGAGAGTTTTCGCTTATAAATATTTAGAGGTTTCGCTTATAAATATTTATTAAGATAGCCTAAGTCTAATCCTTACAATACCGAAATCAGAAAACACAACACCGAGACGGTAATATCCGGCGATTTTGACGAAATAGTAATTTCAGAATTGGGCCCCAAATTGCCAATAATTATTTTATTTGTATACTAACCAGTATAGCTATAAAGTGTGAAGATACTTTCATCATTTGACAACCAAAAAATGAGAAGGTATTTAGCTTTTTTACGCACGCCAAGTACTATACAAACTGTCGCGGTCATTCCGATATAATAGGTCAATGGAGCTCACTCACTTAGCAACCAAAGGCAAAAGTAAAAAAGTGAAGTCAATAAAAGTCCTTCAATAAAATTAATAACGAAATCTAACAGACATAAAGGTGAACGAAGTAATGCCAAAATCAATAAAATAGTTATTAGAGTACCTCGGAATACTTCAAAGGTTTATGAAACCATAAAAGTTTCAATCAAATCTCATGAGCAAATATAAATCACCCTATTTCTACGACTCTTGTGCGAGTATATTAAATTTTTCATATCAGTATCTTACAAGGCTTCATAACGCGCGCTTTGCGATACCATACAAAATATCAGATAAACTTTAATACGCTTTAGGTTACGTTTCTGATCACAGCGGTGACTGAGGCGCAACCGGTAGACATGCATGCTAGGGTCCAATTCTGCTATTCCTATCGCGTCAAAATCGCTGTACACTATCATCTCAATCGTAGCTTTGACTGATTTCAGCATTCTGTAAATTCCAATTACTTACCCGAGGCACGCCAGTGTATAATTGAAGAATCACGAAATATTCTTTAAAATTCTTAGTAAAATACTGCAATCACACGCCAGTCAGCCTTACACCGTCCGGTGACGCTTACGCATATAGAAACTACACATCGTTTCCTTTGTCGCGTATAATATCTGTACCGTGGTCGAAATAAAGCTCGTACAATTAGAACAGTCCACTAATTACAACAAGACCCATACCAACCAGGAAGGAGCCTAGACGTTAGTAGATCTAATATAAATTTCGATTAATGCTATTCTTGCTTATGGTAAAACAATTTTTTATCGAATATTCCGGCGAGACAATATCGAGAAGATATAATAGAGTTAGTAGAATACGATTTGTTATTTCAACACCAAGGTATTGAAATAACAAAATCGCGGCCTTACTCTAGCCGACTCTAGCGTCATCACTGTTCGATCTCAAGAAGCGCGTTCTTCGTATCCCTGCCAGTCTTTTATAGTCGAAGTCCACGATCAACGTTTTTATCGTAGTTCTAGTTGAAAACCGTAGAATACTACAATGAATTATATGGAAAGGCCTATATCCAAATACGGATAAACCGTTAAAATAAAACAGTGAACCAACTGCGACGTAAAGTTAGCATTGTGACGTGAAAAGCAATAAGAGCGGTTTATATTTTATTTATAGTTGCGAAATGACACACTGGAAAGGCTAATGTCAAGGACGGTGTATATGGGATGAAAAAGGGATTGGTACAATTTACGAAGTACCTGCAAACCTCAGCTATCGACAGAAGTTACTTTTAAACCCCAACTCAGTTTTACCCTTCATTCACCTATGCTCATATTCACGGTAGCAAGTAGAAAAGTAGGAAGAGTAGTGGGCAGAACTTTCTGCTTACTGCGGTGTAAGGGATGCCCACTTTCAGTACACCAAGCAGCAAGGTAAACAACGGGTTAATTGATATAATAAGCAGGTGAGAAAGCAACTATAAATACTGCGTTTGGGTGGTTGGTTTTATACATCATAGGAACTCAGCCTTGCTATCATAGTTATCTTCATTCAAATAAACCAAGATGTAATATTTAAACTCGCTTTAGTAGTGCTTCCATGATTCTCACCGCTGTGATTATGACCAAGGCCTTAGAACTACGATAGGAGCGAAGTGAAAAGCAGAAGGACGTTAGTGAGTTCATGTCACTTACAAAATAACAAATACTCTCTACCCATTAGCCTGAAAAAGTAATTTTCTATTTGTCCTTTAATACTAAAAGTCCAACAGTTTTGAAATTAAAAACGTTCTGTTTTCTCTCCATATTTTATTTCGCCTGTTCTTGACAAGTTTTTAAATGTTATAAGTTCGCAAATTATTTTTCTAAAAGAAATATTATTTTAATGGTTTGTTGACAAATTCTAGGGTACAGCAGCTGGTTTACGAAAGGGGACCTCTAGTCAATTAAGTAGTAGTAGTAGTAAGACACATTGGCCCCGTCATATCTTACAATGACCGACCGAATCTGGGGATAACAACGCCGCCGCTTTAGCTGAAGACGTCAAACGGCGTACATACGGAGCTTTAGGGTTTGGGGTTGAAACATTAGGCCCGTGGACTCCGTGGGTAAAGAGTTTCTTTAAAGACATATCTAAGAAACTCTTTAGCACTAACTGTAATCAGAAGGCTGGGTTATATTTCACACAACAAATAAGTATTGTTACATACCAAGAAAGACCCCACAGCTGCATGTTGTTAAAAATGAATTCTTTGAATTTACTTCGTGTTTAAACTTTAAAAATATCTATTGTCATCGTACTGATTTTATGGCTGTAATTAGTATCGAACGACTTAATCCTTTTTTTTCTTGCATTGCCAGATGTGTGGGTTTAGTATAAAACAATGCCCGAACTGGGTCAGTCATTCGACGACCACGATACGATTAAGACGTGTAGTACTTTCGATTAGTGACATAGTGACGGACTTTACGCGTGTTAAATTGCACTGAATCGTGCAGTATGAACTGATTGCATCCAGTTTCATTTTGTACTTGTTTTATACGCGTTTATACAGTTCTAACAAACTCTATAGTAATGCCAACGGCATTTATTTTAATTCGAGTCGTGTAGCTCGTAACAGTATTGCAATACAAAGTGACAACGCAGCCAGCCTTCTGGGCACGCTCCCCGTCGGCAGTGACCTGCTGAATAGCGATCTTAGTTTTAAACTCTTTTTATTATCTGAATACATAAAAAAATCTTTAAGTAGTATGCCCAGTCGTTTCTGTTGAAAATTTCTACTGTTAAATAAACATGCAGAACTCCCTCGGCGGCAACGCCCTCTTTGACGGCCTCTGTGGTTGAGCTGGCCAAGTCTTAGCCAGTCGAACTCGCTGGAAAACAGAGGCTCCAGGTTCGATTCCTCGCATAGTTTATTCCGGAAACGAACTTTCTGCAATGGTCTGGGTGTCTGGGATCGGCCAAGAGTGGTCCGTTGTATATTACCCATTACGCAAGCGTAACTTGCTTAATTGGGGATATACAATGTTTGTATGCCGATTATTTATCAGCCCACAGGACTTTCACCTGGTGCCGTTTCGCTTGAATATATATTATTAATTATTAATACACATTTTCATTAAACTACAACACATGTAAAACCTTTAAAATAAGCGAAAGCTCTATAATAAAGAACATAAAATTAGAAATATCTAACACAGACTACCTTCATGTAATCATTTATAGTCACAATATTTCAAATTGTGACGTATATACAGATTGTGTTTGCAGAGCAAATATATATCGAAAACGAAAGCCAAATTTTCTGGGAAACATCTCTGACATACTGCTCTATAAGACGAGCAGCAAAGTTTGTAGACGTTTTTATCAGTAGGATTACAGCTTTTGATTCAGTTTCGTTCGTATAATCGGACTTTTGCTCTCAATACTTCAGTTTTATCTTTTTTTTGTTTGCTAGTAGGAAAACTGGCAAACGGACCACCTGGTGATAGGTGGCTACCGTCGCCCATGGACATCTGCAACTCAAGGGGAGCCGATGCGTTGCCTACCTCGTTGAGACTTTAGGTATCTCTTCACGCCCTTTTTGAAGAGCTCCATATTGTAGCGCCCTGGGAAAACCGCGGGAGAGAGTTTATTCCATAATCCGGACACATATGGCATGAAGGAGCGTCCGCCACGTACCGTGGAGGACTTGCAAGTGTCCAGGAAGTGTAGATAAACTCCCAATCGCCGGCGAGCAGTGCGACGGTAGAAGGGCGACGTAGGCACCAAATCAAATAGCTCATCAGAGCACTCCCCGTTGTACAGACGGTAGAACACGCTTAGAGCGCCAACGTCTCTTCTGTGGCTGAGAGACTCTAAGCCGTCTGTAATTTTGGTATCGTCGACAATCCGGACCGCTCGGCGCTGCAATAAGTCAAGTGGGAGCAGCTGGTACTGGGGTGCACTTGACTTGAGCTTTATATAGTAAAAGTCTATGTCCTGGTGTGAAGTACCGCTTAGCCCTGTTGAGCACCAGTAGCATAGTTTTATCTGTGTCTGAACTGAGAAAGAATATAGTTCTTGCCGTTGGGCGACTTATCGTAACAAAACAACCCACAGCAAAACGGTATTCGCCCATCTGGATGGCTACCACCCCAGTTCTAGACCATGTTACTATTAATATTGTTGAGTTGTGTTCTGGTAGTAGTGGCCAGTTCCATTCCCCTTTTCAAGATTAGTAGCACATTTGGTGTAACTCAACATTCTTATGATTAACATCTAAAGCCAAGTTTCTGTCTGACGATTCATTCTTCACCTTACTATTGGCAACTGAGATTACATGTATGGAGTTTATAAATGAATGAAGTAACTTTATGGTTCACCAAAATGAGAATTAGTTTCATAAAAACTAGCTTACAGATAGATTGAACAAATAGCCCCTTTACTTTCCCTGATTAAGAAAAAATAATTTAGGATTACATCGGAGGTATAAACAATATATGGTAATATTAAATACACAAAACGACTTTTTTTAGTTTATCACAAATCTTTTTTAGGTCTACCACTTTAGTGACCTAATATTCGAACCACGACTGGTCTCTATACAGATTTATATATTCTATAATACCGTTATATTATACTGTATGGCTTTGTTCACTGAACCAATCGCCCCTCACAACCCCTATTTACCTTTAATCTGTCCTATACAAATACTAACTTGGCCAACAATTGTCTCGACCCTTACCACAGCGGAATTCGTTCCGAATACCTTCATCAAATATGCTGCCAGTATATTCTATATTAATACAGATATGACCGCATTGATTAAGTAACGAAACTAATTAGATTTCAGCAAAATTGATTTCATAAACTATGTACATCCCTGCACTCACAATCCACTGATGCTTTTTATTAATGTTTTGAAGTCAATTGACAAAAACGTAATAATTGTAGATTCATCACCACCAGTCCACCAGGATTCTCGCTAACCATGCGATACACGGTTAGCTCCATGCTAGTCAACCGACGTCAATCCGGTGTCCGGAGGTACAGATAATATGTACAAATATGCTCCCGTGATTCCGTCACAGGGGTCTACCTGCATCTGGGAATGCGTGGGAACTAAACCTCGGTTGGTTAAGTGAGTTTATCCTGCTTCCCGGGGTACTCTCAAAATTTAATGCGCGGATGAGCATGGATGTAATTTCGTTCTAAGTCTCATGTTCTTCCTATCACAAACGCGGGCACATGGGAGGCAGGTTCTGGTTTAGTGATTTATTTGAAAACGACTGTACCAGAGTCGCACACAGACCGTGCGGCGCTTAATCTTGCCGCATAAGGTAGGTAACCCCCATAAGAAACCCGGTATACGAAATTATTCCGCCCTGCTTCAACAAAAAAAAATGAATAACCATGTGACGCAAATATTTTACGTTAGCGTAGGATAAAGCCAAGCGGGAGCGTGAGCGGACGTCCTTGCTCCGCTCCCGCCAAAGGATGACGCGCCGACGCCGGAGGGCGGATTTCGACCTTCGGCCACCGTAAGCGGGCGGCGCGGGTGGGGCCCCTTGGGGTATAGGGGTTCTCACTCACCCGCATATGCCGTCGAGATGAGAGCGCGAGTGTTCCGCGCGCGCTCATCTCTCCTTCCGTGGGGCGCGTTACAGACCGCCCCACGCCAAAGGGAGGATGACGATGCCGGGGGATGAGTCCCCCGGCAATGGAAGAGGCCTCGTGAGGGGGGCCCACGCCTGCCAGGGCTGCGGAGAGGCTAGGTCATATACCCGTAGCCCTCGCATAAGGCGAAGGACGGAACACCCAGGGGTTTTAGTGGGTATACCTAACCGGGGAGTGGCAATAGCAGAAAGAAGAAAGAAAGAAGAAAACAGGTTTATTTTTAGGACATACACAAGTAAACTAAACACATCAAAAGTAATAAACAAATCATAATAAAAACAAAAAAACAGAACACAACCACAAAGTATCAGGAGATATACATAAGTCCTAAAAATTGGATCAAGCTCAGCAATAATGTCGATCTATTAGATCAACGCTGATCTTCCGCTTGAACCGAGAGCGACGTCACGGCAAACTATACATTATATTAAAATAAATAAATAATTACTAATAAATAATTATATTATTCTGTAAATAAAAACAAATAGTTCAATATATGTCCAGATATTTATAACATAAAATTGACAGCACATATACATATAATATATACTTACAATAAATTACACACATACACACACATATATATTAAATTAACGATATTAACAAAATATTATTTGATAATCAAGGCAAGGAAATTATAATATGCTGGTGTCATGTCTTTGGGCCGCCTGTGATTTCTGGTGGTCACCAAGAAACTTCTTAAGTTTGACCCTAAATCCTTGGACTGACTGCAGGTTCCTTATTGGCGGGGGAATGTTGTTCCAACATTTTGACGCAGCATATTTAAAGCTACCTTTGAAAGAAGCTGAGTAGTGCCGCTGCATCGAGAGTTGTACTGCACACTTTCTTGTCCCGATCGACCTGCGACTTGACATCCAAGTTAATTTGTCGTACAAGTACGAAGGCAATTTGTGCTTAATTAGTCCAAAAAGGAGACAAGCTAGATGTAACTTGCGGCGATGCGTCATCTTCAATAGTGAATGTTTATTAAGATATGGTGTTACATGACCTCTCAATAGCATGGCACCAGTTCTGACTAGGCATGCTAGTGCCACCCCCGATCTGGCGAATCCCACACTAGGTCGCGAATTATCCCCCCAAGGTTCTGCCCTTGTCGCGGCTTAGTCCTCAATCGGATTTCCCCTGGTAAAAAAAAAAGGATAAAGCCAATTGAGCCTGACCAAGGACCTGTAATCAAGATAATGACTCCAGTGGCTCAATCACACCTAAATAAATGTCTGGTGTCTTAAAAATGTAATATTAAATTGCAATAAAAAAAATACCATGACTTTAATAAAATAAAGCTTAACTTATGTGTTAACTATAAATACTAGTAGAGTACTGATCACCGTTTTCTATAGGTAAAAGGTTTCCTTGCTGGATCGCCATACTGATCCATTGTTCGAGATAGGCACGAGCTCTCATCACCTACAGTCAATGAATCGTTTTGATAAATTTAGGTATAGGCTCATGGTTTCAAGACCCCACGGTCCAAGTGTTTCAACAGCAAATGGCAAAAACATGTAACTTTCACTGAGGGTTGCATATTTGCGGCGCTTGAATGATTCAGCTGACCAAACTAGCTGATCTAGACGTGATAAAAATATTAATTGAATATTCATAAAACATCTTAAACTCTTTTCTTAAGTTTTCGCGACTTGTATACATAATAAAACTACGTTATAACGGTTTTATTACCGCGCTTAAAACTGTTAAAACGTAGTTTTATTATCTTAAACTCTGTAAACAAATTTATTAAGTTCCAAGGATGTAAACAATGCATCGGCTCCCTTGGTGGGCGCTAACCACTTACCAACAACTGAAACGTCTGCCAATTTGCTCACCTATCAACTTTAAAAATGCTAAAAAATCACATATTGTATAGAATGTGTACAAGCATTATTTTTTCCAATATTACACTAATTATAAAAAAAGTTGTGGACTTACATCACGTTACGCACCTTTTATTTGAATTACGCAAATTATGTATCTTAAAGACGCATTTTATTTAAGCACCAGGAATTGTATTTATGCAAATCCCTTTACTACAAATGAATGCTAATGTAAAAAGATAAAAAATATTCCCCGATGTAATCTTGATTGATGATTTGGACACCAACCTGCGTCGAATACCGTCCCATATTCACGACTCGATCAATCGTGTTACCGCCAGGATATACTTTTTTACGTTTAATCTGGTTTTTGACAAAATTTGAAGTTTCTATGGTCCTATTATCCTATATATAATTTATTGCAAGGCAGAAAAAGCAGCCGTCAACGTCCTACTAGAGTACAAAGGGATTATAATCTACTGGCTAAACTATCTGTGAACAAGTTATCTAAGTTAGTCAGAAGGTATTCGACAACATCAAGGATTTAGAGATATCATTGAGTCACTCTTGTATAAAAAATGCGTTTGAAACGTCGAATTGCGAATATAATAAGATGTATATTGTATTGTATTGAATCTTCGGAATGTTCACTTACTTTCACTTCTGCAGAAAATTCTTTTCGATCCCTGTGCTCTCCATTTTTGACAGAACTTTTTAATTTCCTTTACCATTCCTTTTCCTATAATTTGCGCTCAAATGAAAAACTTTTGCTAACGATATATAAAGAGGACACACGCTTCGTTTTTCTAGGAAATTCTATTACAAGTTATTCGCCTGTGGAACACCCCCGTTTTCCAATCAGAGAAGCTAAATCCATTTCTACATTTCTAAACATGTTGACTGTCTACTATTTGTGTAATGAATAAAAATTGTTGCATTAAATAGAACGATATTATTGTTTGCATGTAGGTATATTTATGTTATCTATATTATTATAAACTATTCAGTTATATATATCTATTACTGATTCGGGGTGAAAATTCGGCTAGAATATGTAGGCTAAAAAAACATACCGTTACGATACAAGCGTCGAGTATTGTTGAGAAAACGTCGGACTCACGATGCATTTCATTTCACACCATCCTAATGCAAAGAAAGTGTACTGCCATTTGGATGGTTGTAAATAACTTTATTTAAGAATCAATCAGTGATTACAAAATGGCAAGAGTACTGTCATTTGATGTTGTATCTATGATTTGGTTGATATTGAACGAATGATTTTTATTCTAAGCCTTGATTATTCATAATTTCTTAATGCAGAGTTAACACATAAAATAAGCAATTCCATATTTAAAAAAGAGAAGTACGTCTGTCTGTTACCGAAAGAGCCAAACCGTAAATACTTACTGAAGCTCGAGAACATTGAAAGCATATATAAATTATTCATTATTCACCCATCCTATCCAAATAACACACTTTTATCACTGAATTGTTTCAACTCACCGTCTTATTTATTTAATTTAAAAGGGAGTCATAAATGTGTATTATTTGTGACTTTGGTGTTGAAATTTTGGGGCTATGGGGCCTCAAAGCTTTATCGAGACCTATCTATCTACACGGTTGATAGAAGCCTCACGCTACCACAAGTATTCGTTGCCATTCAACGTGGTAATGCGGGCAGCGTTCCCAACTGACGGTGATTTGGGATTTATTTCAAATTTGCATTTTTTCTATCTTTTTACTATTTATATTTATTTATTTATATGATGTATTTATTAATTTGTATATTTTAATTTTAAGTTTGTGTGTTTAAAGTGAATGTGAATTATAAATGTAAATCTAATCTAAATTAAATTCTAAAGCCGTATCTGTACGTTGAAGCTATAAAAAAACCAATTAGAATGGACTGTATAAACGACAGGCCACACGATGAATTTTTTTATGATTTGTCTGTTTGTTTGGGATTCACATAAAAACTACTGGGCTGATTACGATGCCGTTTTCGCTGATTGACAGAAAATTCCTAGACTTACGATCTGCACAAACTTTTATCCTGGGTTTTTTTCTGTGAATGAGTTGAAATGGGCAGATCAAACAATATCAAATACCTATGTAATTTGTAAACTATTGCATAGCTTTTATCACGGGCTTTGACCGCGGCGACCGAATCAAGAAATTCCGTAACGAAAATAAAACCTAACACACACCCCACTTGGCCTACCATGTAGCTCGGCCGAGCGTTCGCTTAACGTGTATGTATATGGTAAGATTGTACGAAGCTCGCACGGATCGACATGAGCTGCTCCGAAATCGGATGAATACGTAAGCAGCTGTTTGTGAGAAAGTATATAGATGTATAGGTATTTATGTAATTTCACTGATCGATAGCAAATGTTATGTAATAAAATGTGTGAAGTATTTTATCTCAGTGATCCTGCGGGAATTCTGGGAGCTGTTTATAGTTGTTCGGGTGCATAAAATTAGCTTATTCCCACACAGTTTTCAGTAAAACAATAGCATTTTTTTACAATGATGATGGTATTTTGTGTCCCGGGAATCCCGGGGGAATTTCAAGTCAAGCGTGAATGAAATCGCGGGCATATCCTAGTAACTAATAAAAACGATGATATTTCTGTTTAAAAAAAAGAGATTTCCTCATTTAATTCGCTGTTTGCGGGCGCGATCATATAATTGTGTTATGCCTTTTGTTTCAAGACAACAAAGCGAGTGTATTGTTTATCAGTTATAATTAATTACTGTACTGTTCACGAGAAATTAATTTTACCAACTTTAAAAAAATCTTTTGTATGCAATGATGTCGACGATTTACATTTTCCTTTTAGCAATAGGGTTTTTGTTCTTTTTAACCATCTTCCAAACGGAGGATGTTCTCAAATCACTTGTATATTTATTTTGTACGTTTGTTACGGGATTTCTCTTTAAATTCTAGGCTGATTTTTAATTGTTTTTATTCGAAGGAGGTTCGAAATACTATTGAGGAGGTCCTATCACCATGTCACCAAGTCAGGAACTGATGAGTGAATCCATCGGAAATCGAAAGCAACCCTTCTTGGAGAGCGTGCCAGTAGTACAATATTAACAGGCGCTTAAAATACCTATTATTGTTAAAACTCTTAATCCAACAACATCTTTGACGGTGCCAAGTAAAACATATAGAGCAACAATTTTGGCCCATCGACAGTGACCTAGAACCCATTTATTGTTTGTAAATATATATATATATATATATATATATATATATATATATATATATATATATATATATATATATATGGTCTGGGGTATCAGTTCAATTTTAAAAAGGGGTCTTTTGACCAGAGTAGTTTGAGATTGGCTTAAGACTTAACTAAAAAAGCCACGTGACAAAATTACGTATTTCGTCAAACGACTCTTTTGTTGTTCTTTTCGACAGCAAAAAATATTATATTAAAAACACGTTATCTAAATTGTATCTCGCAATATCTTCCAACTTTTCTCAATTCTCAACATCTGGCAGTTATTTTTTGCTCGTTACGCCCGAACACCTCATTTTGTAGGTATTGGGATATTTTGCTTGTAACGTGCTTGCCGATGTTGTCGAGTTATGAAAATCGAATGAATTCAAAGACAGGTTATTTCGTTGCTGTGAATGTATTTAATTTCTGTAAGTCTACTTCCTCTTCTATAACGCTTCGCATCTTGTTGTCGCTCTTTTGATGATAGCAAGCGGCAAGTGTTAAAAAATATATCTGTTTGTAATAAACGTGTTATTATGGGTTTTTATAAAAATACGAACGAAAGGAAAAAAAATGCTTGCAAATCTATACAGAGAAATAACATTGAAATGAAAAAAAAAAAAAATTGTCCGTCTGTCTCTCTAAACGTTCCGACTGATCTCTGAAACGGCTGAACTAATTCTGGCGAGATTTCCAGATGCAGATAGCTGATGTTCTAATTAGTAGATTTTCAAAGATTTTTCTCCAGTGGGACTTATTTTGAATAAAAACTTTTGAATTTTAATTTGTAATTATTTTATTTTTGAAAAATTATTTGAAAATAACACTACACAGTTATATAGGGGCACGTAGCATAAACCTTTTTACTTAAAATATATGAATCGAGTAAGTTTTAGGAACAATAATAGGCATGGGTGTACACACATAGATAGATAAAGAGAGAACAGCTATAGAACCCCAGAAAATAAGTAATCAAGTATGTCTTACTTTGTAACATCGTCGTCTTAAACGCTCATCAAAATCGATTAAACTCGGAACTCACTTTAATAGCACCTTTAAATCGAATAAAACTTATCCAGGTTCGTAAAACGGTATCGGAATACAGTTGCAAAACATTTAATTCCTTCCGTCGGTTAGCAAATGGCTCATTCAAGTTTTAATTAAAGCGAACAAAGGAATTTGTTCCAGAAACTTAATATATTTCGGAGTTAAAATTACTCATTTTCGGATGTAGGGTTAAACTGTTGTTTAACGATGGTAGCCCACAACTCCGACCGGTGGGGAAACAAGACCCGCTCGCACATTAAGGCCGTAAAGTAGGGATGCGCCCAGATCCGCGCGCCCTTTTCACCTCGCGGTGAGCTCGAGGAACCAGAGAGAACCAGATCTCCGGCTAAAAAACAGTGAGGCCCGCCCGCAAAGGGGCCGGCCGTCGTCCGTCCGGGCTGGTGCTGAATTCGCGAGCAAGCTCACAGCCCGGATGAAGGACGCTCGAGGATTGAACAGGGGTTTCCCTAATCGCGGCACAGCAAGAGCACACGTACGGTGCGAGTGCTACACCGACTTGGCGAAACTTACATATGGTCCGCTAGCTTTCCTCCTCGCACGACTTGCCACTGTATAAAAAAAATGGCAACCCACAACTCTGTTCGTCATTTTCTTGAACAGAGTTAATGTTTTGATCAAATTCCTGAACTGTTTTAGTGAAATGTTTCTTATAGCAGGAATACAGCAGAAAGGCTGGCGACCTACTTGATGCAAAGCCGTTACCAAAGTCTATGGACGTTTACATAGCCGGAGGTGTTACCAATGGGTTGCCGGCCTCGATAGAATTCTATGACACCCTTTATGAAAAACTCCATATCGTAGCGCTGTGGCAATACCTCAGCTGGCAGCTCATTCAAAATTCCCCATGTTACGCAAGAGAAACATCAGCGAAGTGGGTCGAGAAAGGGGGGTGAACGCCCACCCAATAAGCAGTGCGGTGCCAGAAAGAAGACGAAGTCACAATTCCAAACAGTCTTTCCGTTATACAGTCAGAAAACGTAGAGAGACGCCAAATCGGTCAGAAAGCCAAGCGTATCTAGACAGTCTGTGATTATGGGATCATTAACAATGCAAACAGCTCGATAATGATGAAGTAATTAATGTGCTGGTAAACCAAAAACAAGATAAATGAATTGTGGTGTAACAGAGTAGGTATGCTAGAACAGAGGATTATAAAAGGAAAAGACATATTTTGCCTATGCCAAATAATTGGAATGCAGTAAAAAAGAACAAAACGGAATTTTTTGACGAGTGATATGAAGCTTGAGGGAAGAATCGTGTCAGATTGGAAATCTGAGGCATACACTATCTTACTGTCATTTCGCAACGTGTTATAGCTGTGAGAGAAGAAAGTCCCCCGCAATACCCTTACTCTATCTTGAAGGGGGCTAGGTTTCCTGGCGTCCCTCACAAACGCCACCGTGTTCGTTCGTGAAAAATATGTTCGGTAATCACAGGAGAGCATTTGTTACCATCAAGAGACTTTTTTTGGTATATACCTACAACGCGGCTATGTGAAGACCAAATAAACATTGTTTCTTTCTTTCTATATTTATGTAAATAATGCTTATATACTAGGCACACTGTTAACACTAAACATTTCTTTGTTTCAGTATAAATACTATAATTAATAAGCTCTTTATGCGTCAATTTCGATTTACGTACTATGTATGTTATAGTAATCGAAAGTATAATGTTTTTTTTTGCCGTTCCTACTTATATTAGGGGTATTTATACATTTTATGATTCAAATTATTCCCCTTTTACTGTTGCCTTCAGCAAAAGGTATTAAAACCGTTAAATAAAGGGTCAGGGCAGAATATTTTGCGTTCATTAACAACGATTTTATGCTTCATGGATTTATTGCTTTATAAGTTATGAATTTTCAGTTTCTTCCTTAACTGCCATCATATTCCTAGTTATGTAATGGTTCAATTATCGTAAATGTGATTTTTCGAATGTCTCGTCTCATTAATACATCCCGAAGGACAGATTCGGGATTATAGATGAATCATAGAAATGTATGTACGCGCATAACTTGAGAACGACTTTACCGATTTTGATGAATTTTTGTATGTTTTGAGTGGGGTCCCCGGATTATTTAGACTATATATAGTATACATAGTCTCTATTAGTCGAGAATTCCTCAATGCTCGAAGATGCAAGTCTTCGAGCAGTGCGTCCTACCCTTCATGACATACGGTGCCGAGACATGGACACTGACAGCGGGACTGGTCCACAAATTCAATGTCGCTCAACGGGCTATGGCGCCCCATAGCCCGCCAGCTACGTTAGGTGTTTCTGTTACGGATAAAATCAGAAATGAGGACATCCGTAAGAGAACGAAGGTAGCCGACATAGCTCGCAATACTAGCAAGTTGAAGTGGCAGTGGGCCGGTCACGTTTGTCGCAGGACCGATGGCCGATGGAGCACACGAGTCCTGGAGTGGAGACCACGCCTCGGTAAACGTAGCGTATGACGCCCGCCAGCTCGGTGGACTGACGAACTGCACAAGATCGCCGGCAGGGGCTGGATGAGGAAGACGGGAGACTGGGATATGTGGCGTGTATTTTGGGAGGCCTACGTCCAGCTGTGGAATGAGATTGGCTGCAGAAGAAGAAGTAATATAATAACCAAGCACTTTGTTTTTTTTTTGGAACGTAGTTCCTTATCACGCGGTACGAATGAGGGCTAGACGGAAAATTTTAAGACCAAAACAGTTGTAACGACACTTTTTATATGTATATACATACATATATACACACATATATTTATATTAGGGTTATCAAAAAAAAACCAAACAGGCTCAATAGCTTTTTTTGGGTGTAAAAAAATTTATGTGAAAAGATGAGCCCATAATATTAATATTAAGATAGTCCTCATCGCATTTTTTTAATTCCCATAACAATAACACAGGAAAAATTTTTTTGCTTCTTCTGATTTTAGTACCGTTCAAGCGACTAGTTGACTGATAAATCTTTATAGAGAATTGAACGCTCTACAAAAAAGGTCTGATAACATTTTTTGATTATTATACCGGCGACCTTGCTTACGTCGTCGGTCCATCGGCCTGACACTACGTTTACCGAGACGCGGTCTCCACTTCAGGACTCGTCTGTTCCATCGGCCATCGGTCCTGCGGCAGACGTGACTAGCCGACTGCCACTTCAACTTGCTAATTTTGTGAGCTATGTCGGTTATATTGGTTAATTTCTAATACTTATTGGTAATGTATTCCACAGCCTAACAGTAAGCACAGTGAAAGATTTCTGGTACATTGTTGTTTTTTATCTAATCTTTATAAAGATTATTAGAGAGGTACGCAAGCTAGGCATTTGATTCCTTGTACCCTCAATATGTTAAATGTACAGTTTGTAATTTTTTTCTTGCTTGTGGTGGATGGATGTTGGCAGTTGGTGGAGTGCTGGTGCTTTCTTGTAGTAGGATGAAGAAAATACACCTTGTCGCTTTCAGGGATTTTTTCTTGTAGTAGTTTGGCTTGGATGCTGATACCTGGTCGCAGCTCAATAGCGACTCGGTAGAGACTTAGTAGCAACTCGCCCACAATATATTTGTGAGCATTATTTATACTAATGTTATTATATTAATGTAGCCTAAAAGTAGGCCGCAGCGTCAGCAAAACGCTGTACGTTGAACCGTACATTAACAAAGATTTGTAAGTTAGGATTGATTGCTACAATCATAAGATGCTAATTATGAAGGAAAACATCGTGGTGAAATCTGCTCATTAGAGAACCGTTATGTAAAGATTACAAATCCACTTTAGCAAAAACTGGTAGTCTGAAAGCCCAAGCTCAGCAGTGGTACATTTATGGGCTGATATTGTATACATAGACTTCATTAGAATCCTATTGTTAACAAATTGTCTACGGAAGCCTAAACGTATATTAAAAAATACCTTGTTATTTCGGCTTATTTAAATTAAGTTTAAATCAAAGGTACAAAAAGCACTTAATTCTTCCTACCCTCAAGATGTTAATGAAGTTAAGTTAGGGATTACTTACTAATGTAATTAATCGCGTAATCGATTAACGCAATTAATTTCGAGCTTTGTGTCTCACTTTAGATATTGTTGTTAGTAATTTGAGAAGGTTTAATATGTAGGTTATGTTTATTAATTAGGTAGCTGAGTGCTTGCTTACAGGAGTGGCTTACGGAGATTTTAGAGGGAAATTTTAGACAATCTATATTCCACAAATATTGTGAATATACTCAATGTTTGTAGATTATGGATTGTCTTTAGGGAAGGTTTTTTTATATCAAAAATTTTAACTGTTATGGTGTGTTCAACGGTTAACAAATTGTTAGGTCTTTTTATGAGCTCCCAAAAGGTCTTCCTTGCAGTGGAGGATTTACCAATAGGCTGAGTAGGCTGGAGCCTAGGGCTGCAGATTTTGAAGGGGCGGCTTTGAGGCCAGTGTTCTTTTATGTCTTACTTAAATTCTAAGACTTAATAAGATAATTCTTATTAAGACAACATTAAAAATTCAAACTGTTTAACCAATTAAATAAAAAAACTATAATTTGAGTAGCGCTTTTCGCTACGGCAGAAGCAAACCCAGCGATCTCCTGCTTCACTATCTACTAATTATGGGAACAAAGGTTGTATAGTTAAGACGATAGAGCACAAATAATAAAATTTCAATGAAAAAAATGTAATTAAAAACATTGTGAACTAGGTATCGACTATCGATTTGTAGATCGGTAGGTGCGGCAAAATTTGTATATCCTACGGGCGGCAAATATTCAAATTCGTCCCTGCTTCCTCGTTTTGTGTTTCCAGACGAGGGAAGCCTTTCCTCAGCTCCGAAGAACTATTTAACCTAGTGCCTACGTTGTTTGTATATATATCGAGGGCTTCATAACAAATGGGCGTATATGCAAAAATGCCTTTTATTTGTTGTTAACTAAAATCTATTCATGTTATAATTTAAAAAGCAAGCGTACCTAAATAGAAGGGTATTACAAATTTCAGCCTTATAAAATCGACTAGTTTGGTTTTATTCACAATTTTGTGCTTTGTGTAAAATTGCACTTTTGTCTGTACGCCCATTTGTTATGAAGCTCTCGATACAAAAATACACATAAATTGTATAGGGTAGTCTGGAGGAGATCGCCTTTGACGATAAGACTGCCCATTGTACTTTCATGTATGGGCAATAAAGTTATTCATTCATTCACACATGTATGTATATAATTATGTACACATATATACGAATTTATAATTAGTAATCAAAAACGTCGCATCTCCACTGATATTGTACGAACATACAAACTTATTGCTTTATTAGTTGTACAAATAGAAGGAGTAGCGCATTATTTCCTTTTAACAGCAATTAAAATATTTTTTATTAATTAAAAATATAAGGATGAATGGAGAGTATATTTTAACATCTGTTCTTGTATATTTACATAAAGTGGAAATTTTATTGTTCTCGTAGCATATGTCCACATCTCTTTTAGCATATTTCTCAAAATATTCAAATATATAAAGCAAATAGGCTCCCATGCTAGCCTTCATCCTTTTTGACCATTAGAGGTAACGGTGGGATTGGGACCTCGAGAAAACCTCTTTGCCCTGGCTTATACTCAGCAGGCGACTACCCGTCGGTGGCGGGTTTGGAGGGGCTTTCCCGTATTATCCCCGCATATTGTTAATGCGCTGGAATTTTATCAAGTTATCATTCACGTGACGTCATCCGCAACTCGATGTACGCGTAGTCGCCGGCCAGTGATGCTAACAGTACTGAGCGTTCGGCTACGGTTACGTCACCAAAATGGCGGCCAGGCGCAATAGCAATTTGCAAGGATAATATATACGGTGGTCTTTCAACGGCTCTCGTTGGCTAATTCGCAGCATCTGATGGCCTTCGCGGGCTTTGCGTTGGCTTCGTCACAGATTAGTTGGCCATTGGCATTCGATGGAAAATAGCTTGTCAAGGCTTTGACATAAGTATGGACACAGGTTAACCGCCATGAAAAAAAAATAATCGATACTAAAACTCACACAAAATATTTATTTATTATATGTGTTTATTCATTAATCAACATGATGATACAGCAATAAACTTTAACATTAAACAATAAATAACCGAATTCTACTATTATAATATTGAGATCTACAAAAATTATAAGGTTGTTTTATCTATCTGTTATGCATAATAGAATAACTATTTCCTTAGGGATCCGCAGCTATTCAAAGTAATTTATTTTGTGAATACAGGTTTTAGGGCACTAACTACTTAAATGGTTATTCGCTATCTCGCTTATCGTCGTCGTGGTAGCGTAATGGCTAGCGAACGCGTCCCATACTCAAAAGGCACGGGTTTTATCCCGGCCGGAACGCATGCACCACTTGGGCAGTTTTCTAACCTAATGTGCATATTGTTACAATTGCCACGTGCTAACAACGGCGAACGTTACGTGTAGCAAAAACTTTATACCCCTTTTTAAGAAAATTGCCCGGACGGGGTAGTATCAAATTTCGCACACTTACAGTTTATATAGTGAAGGAGTGCGGAATGATAATATTTTTTTTAAATAATGAATAAATATACATTAAATCACTAAAAAAACATTACACACCCTACCATGTATTTGAGACTCACGCGCATATATAGTCTTTTGTTTATTCTAAAAGTCAAATTAGCAGTGAAAGCCTTGGCGAAATCAGTGATTATAGAAGTATAGTCTTTGACAACAGAATTTTAATAATGTTCAAAATTATTATATAAATAAATTGTGGTCTAATTTCGACCAGTGGGCGACTACAAGTATGTATAAATGCATAGGTACGTTTCTATATATAAAAATCAAAGCTTGTTAAAACATTTAATAATATGAAACCTTGTCTGAACCAAAAATAATATTATTGTTGAGGTTTTAAGTAAATTCTGATATGTCTTTCAGAATTAGTTGTGTGCGAGCAAGATAGCGAACCCCAATTAAGGACCCCTTGAATCTTTACTACGTAAGGTTAACGGACCATTAGCTGATTCTGAGTGTAGTAATTAGACCCTGAATTTTGTAGTTGACAAGAACATTAACAGAGAAAATAAGCTACAAATCCATTCAAAAATATTAGTATATATCCCATGTAAACTTTATTTCAATTGTACCAACACCATGAAGTAAGTTACTACGGCTCCCAGGACCTGTGAACATAAAGAAAAATATTACAACATATAATTAATTAATAGTTAATAGCCGCGACTTTGTCTAAGTTTTTCGACAATGTGTGCAATGACGCGTGTTATGCAGGATAATTAGGTATAGAAGTCACTACGTTTTTTTTACCCGCTAAGTTTAAACTCGTGAAATTAAATCCGCACCGGATTTTAGATCGTATTTTTCTCCGCAAAATCTGTCGTAACTTATGAAACTGATAGACGTATCCACGGAATTAATTTCAGGTGCTTTTTAGTTTTTTCCGTATTAGGGCATGCTTGTCTCTGATGGGGATAGATACAAAGAACGAATCGTCATTTGTAATGATGGCATTATACCAATATACCTTTCGCTTAATCTACAACAATAATAGCCCATAAAGGTCCCAAAGCTGGGCTCGGGACTCCCGCTATAGGGAAACGAACAGTGTACACCACCACCACCAGTGTGCACCACGCTTATCTAAAACTAGGCCGATTTGGTACATCGGTTATCTCGATGCAGGTTTCATCGCGATGTTTTTCTTCACCGTTGTTAGCACGTAGTAATTGTATCAATATGCATTGCATATAAGATCCAAAAACTACCTAAGTTGTGCATGCGTTCATGTCAGGGTTCAAATCCGCGCCCTTTAATTACGGAACACGTGTGCTAGCCATTACGCAACCACTACTTATAAAAGGCACCTTCGCTTCGTCTGACTTTGTTAATCTCTTCATACATTCATGTTTGTTTGCGGTGCTAATACCTTTGTAAAATATTTGGAATTTGGTCAAAATTATGCATGATAGAAATTATCCATAAAAAAAATATCTCACCGAAGCAAACAAATCCAAAGAGACCGTGAAGAACTTGGCGCCTGAAATACTCATGGCCTTCTGACATTGCTGACAGACGATCTGGACGAAGGTCTTCGCTTCTTCCGATCCATCGTACCATTGGCAAGAGTAAGCTGCCTCCATTACCGACGAACTCTAAAAGGACAAAAACAATAGATCTGGATAGCCTTTGGTCTAGAGTAGGCTGCCATAACAATTTCATGTTTCAGCATCAGTGGATAAGTTCCAGTCCATTTGCCAGGTGGTAACTGGATGGATGGCTGGTCTAAAGTATGCCGTCATAACAACGTTGAGTTGTGTTCCGGCGTTAGTGACTAGGTCCCAGTCTCCCTTAAGAGAGCAGCAGCGCATTTGTAACACCTTTCGTGTTGCAAATGTTCATAGGCGATGGTAACCGCTTTCCATCAAGGGGGCCGTCTGTCTGTCTGCTGAACTCCTGCAATAAAAAAAATGTATCTCCTTTAAATGCCTCTCTTTTAAGATTTTCATAAGTTGGGCCGTCAGCCTACTTGCTGCAACAAGAAATAAAAATATCGATCCAACAACACACACAGTAAATCTAACAATTGAAAAAGAAAATATTTGAAACCTGGACGATCAGAGGAAACTTCTAAATATGATTAGGTAAAGAAGTATTATAATTATTTTCTTTCTAGTTATTGTGCTTACCTCCTCTATAAGTCGATTTCCGAATATACAGAAGTGGAATACTTGACCGAGCGTGTAACTCAGGTACCCAATAGTACTGAACGCATACACGTTTACGCCGTTGATCTAATAAGAAAAAAAATATCGTTACAACTTACCCCCCAACACAGACAAATTCCTCGTACACATTTTATTACCTGTCGGCATTTGAACTAATTGTAATTCTTTTATGATCGTCTTCTTTTGTTTACTTATTTATTGGCATACGTTTCTAGAGACCAGTCTATTGTTCTATTGTACTCGCTCATTAGCATTATTAGCCAGGTGTTACAAACTAATTCTAGGAAACTGGCGACGTTGCCGGAGGAACATACGTTTACATTGCATTTGTGCAGTGTAAAACGATGGCCTGATTGAGGGAGGGAACAGTTCAGTGACAACTACGATCAAGGTGTGACGTGTGTTCAATCGGGAAACTAATAGTGACTTTGCGCTTTTTATTGAATTACGACCTTCTGCATTACGTTTGAATTTTTTGTCTTCAGTTATATTTGTACCTGTGTTATACGTGATTGCATAGTGCTTATAAACTCTATAATAATTCCAACGATATTTTAATTCGAGTCTCGCAACTCGTAACTATATGAAAATGTCTCTGATGATTTCTAGCGATAAGTTTTTATTTTCCTTTATACCTATAGATTCGATGGAATATCTGCTAATATTTTTCTTATTTCAGTATTCTATATAAAACTTCAAGTACGTATATCTAAAAGAAACATAGAATTCATTTTTGTTTTCGAAATTTAGGATTATTTTAAAGCACACCCCACTAATTACGGGTATCCTACCTAAATATATAATGTGGAACACGCAAATGTTTACTTAAACAACCCTCTGATTGTTGATTCCTTTGATTGTTAGAATCAGAATCGCAGATTGTACGCGAGCTGACAGCGCGGCCTTGACACGTATTGCCTCACCCATACTTATTAGTATATTTTTCATCAACGTGATATACAGTTCACGCACACTCTACTATTTGGGAACCTACAGTGAAGTAGAACTTCCTAGCTAGACAATTATATTCATTAAAAATAACCCGGCGTCACTCCTTTCGCTATAGGCCAAAGTCAAGGACAATTGCTAACTCAGTTGATGTCGGTTCGTCTATAACAGAGGGCCGTCCTCTTCTTAGGTTGAAGAGAGTCAGAGCTTACGCAAGTCTCGATTAGGTGAGAAGAGTCGTACCACATACCTTGGTTGCCTGATAAGCCAACAATGTAAGAGTAATAGTAGAAACCAACATGTGAAAAAGTAGCGCTACTCCATAAGTATCTCCTATTGATGTCACGAGTCTGTAGATAGAAAATTAATACATATTACACATTAATATAATATGGGTTGGTGGTTGTTTTTGGCTCTTTAAGAAATATACTTTTTGTCTCTTAAAAATAAATGTAACTTAAACAATCTGTAACACTACAATCTTTTGAATAATATTGTTACACGCCAACAAAGTGAATGCACACCTGCCGTTTATTACCTTCCCGCATTTGGACTTCTTTTGTTTACTTTGTGTTTAAAATTTGTAATTATTGTCACTGTGCTCGTTTATGGCCACAGGTGTGCAGATTACGTTTTCTTGGAAAATTCAGTCCACGCGGTCGATTGTTGTTAGTGTATAGTTTAGTATAAAACAATGCCCGAACGGTGGGGTGAGTCAGTCAAGCGAGGATTCCGATACAAGCAAAACGTGTACATTCGATAAGCTATATAGTGACGGACTTTGCACGTGTTATTGAATCGTGCAGTTTGTACTGGTTGTGTCCAGTTATATTTGTACCTGTGTTATACGTGTTTGTATAGTTCTAATAAATTCTATAGTGATTCCAGTGGCATTTTAATTCAAGTCCCGCACTCGTAACAATATAGTTAGTAATCTAAGCAAAGCCTTCTTGAATATTTTCAATTTAAAATAATAAAGGAATCATTAGTTACCTTACAACATGTTTATGTCGTTCCACCCAATATTTGATAGCTGATCTGGCAAGCATCTCCTGTTTCTGTGATAAGCCATTAGGATTCGCTTTTTGTTGAGCGAAGTTCTGCAGTCTGCCTCCTGCGCCCCTAATCGTCATACCAAAATCTTGTTGAGTAGAATATATTCCTCGTATGTCTAGATCTGTTGCGTCTGGTACTTTTTCTGCAAGATGAATAATTATTTAATTAAAGTTTAACTTTTAGATGATCCTTTCTTAGATATTATTGTTAATATTAGCAAGTTGAGGTAGCAATAGGCGGATCACGTTTATCGCAGAACGGATAGAGCAGACGAGGTCTAGAGTAGTGACCATGCTTCGGTAAACAGTGTGGGACGCCCTCCATCCCGATTGACTGACGATCTGCGCTAGGTCGCTGGTAGGCGCTGTATAATCAACGTGCAGGACCGGTATGAGTGGTGCCGACTTGGGGAGGCCTACGTCCAGCAGTGGACTGTGATTGGCTGACGAAGACGTTAACAATAATACTATCTCAGATCTGACATTAATGATAAATTCATATCCACATTAGCACAATTTATATATCAAATAAAAATAATTTAAATGATCTAATAACTTTGACAAAATCTTTGCAAAAATAACTTGTCCTTCACATCTTACCTCCTCCAGAATTAACTCTAAATAATTCAGCGGTGTTAGGCCTGTAAGTATCCAAAGCTGCGCTTAGTTCCATCAATGGCTGCATTATAGCTTTTAAATGTTGGAGTTGTTCACAGGCAAAGATTAACCAGGAGCAGAACATAATATCCATCAAGTTGGCTATTGACATTGCAAATAGCAACCAATAGATCTGATAAAAAAAATAAAAATGTTATTTAAATCATAGGAAAGTCCTAAACAAGAAAAAATATAACTCAAATTAGCAGACTAATGATTATATATCCCCAAGCTAAATAATTTACGTTTGTGTTATGCGTAAAATACAACGGATCTGTCTGGGGCTCACCACAATCAAACAGACCATTTACCATTACCATTGACATTTACCATGTCAAGAATTTAACCCGGAGCTTCTATGTGATAGTGAGGTTGACTGGCATAGGCTTAATTTTCATAACCACAGAGACTCTTAACTCAGAAAGCAGATTTTAGAGAAAGACATGGAAACAACAAACGCGTGTCGCTTACGTGATAAAAAATGGGTACCATCATCATAAACTGCAACACCGAAGATCATGTCTACGGCTACCAACTTTGTAATATAGAATTTGTTTTTATTGTACAACATTGTGAGCGATGTAATTATAGTTAATAATTTATGGAAATTTATGGCATGGTAAAATGAGTGATGCGTGCGAAGGCGCACGTTTATATAGCGCGCGGTCTGAAGTTTGCTGCGTGTGAAACGGTCCGCGGCCATTTTATTTTCGTTTCGTTTCCTTCTTCTTATTGTAATCCATTGCGCACGCCATCATCCGTTTTATTTCGTCATAGTAATTAAAATAACTTTGTATATTATCGAACCAGCACAAACTGTCAGCTACAAACATGTTTTTTTGTTACTGTATAGGTTCGCGTTTGACCATTATCTCGCGCAATTTCGAGTGTCGATATGGTCTAAAATGATGCACGCTTACCTAGGAGATATCTATTCCCACGAGAATTGAAGTCACCCAGGTTGTAGGTTTCGGGAAAAACAGATTCCGGAAGCGAGTCCCACTCCTTTGTGGTGCGCATAATAAAGGTGGACTCAAAGTGCTTTGTTCGTAATAAGTCATATGTCCACGATAACCAAGAGATTGGTTGGTAGCGACCAGCTTGTCAATACAAGGCTTCAAAGCCTAGAGTATCGACGCCGGATTGCTAGTCTGTCGGTTTTTTGTAGGACTCATTTCGGAAAGTGTGCGGTTGAACTGTTCGACCTGATTCCCCTACACCATTCCATTTTTGAACCACAAGGCGCTCTGGTCTACGTCATCGTTTCACGGTGGCAGCGCTACCAGTGCGTACTAAACGTTTCGCCTCCACGTTCCTTCTACGTAGGGTAGTATTGTGGAATGCACTACCAGAGCCCCTGTTTTCCGAAAAGTACAATCCGGGTTTCTTCAAGTCTCGTGTCAATAGGAAAGGTAAGCGTGTTCCGTCTTCGAACGCATCATCGTCCAGCATTTGACGCAAACCTATTTAATAAATATAACACACACACACACACACACATATATATATATATATATATATATATAGCACTGTAACATGCCAGTCGCTGGTTGTCCGATGATAGAAGGGAGACGATGGGGTAAGATTGAAGGTATAAACATAACTATAACATTATTTTATAAAAACCTACTTGTAAAACGAAAGCGATGACATACATGCTTCCACTCATAGCATTAAATGGATACCATGCCTTCAAAGGGAGCCTTGGAGCCGGTTCCGTCAAGGTCTCATTGGTTTCCTTATTTGTGATGAAGCGGACCGATTCTCCGAAGAAAGTTAATATAATCCAACCTAGAGATAAGTATATTTTTATTAGAACACATTTGTTTCTATGTCAGTTTGCTGGATTGGAGAGATAGTCTCAAGGACTTATGTATACCTTCTAGTCTTCTAACAAACTGATCTTCTAGTTATCTAATAAGATATTCTAGAGATAAAACTACAAACACATAATTCACAATAATTAGTACTATTGTGAATTATATGGTTTGGTTTGTTGTTGACAGCATCAAGAGATTTAGATTTGCTAGACTTTGGGATTTTTCATCATATTATAGCCAAACCTTTATCTATAGTGGTAAAGTCATTATTCGGACTAATTTCTAAAAACTGAAAATAAATTATTTTTATTTGCAAATTTTTTAATAGCTACAGGACAGATATGAATGTTCGTGATTTTTTTTTAATGAATAGAACAATTGATTTTGTAGTTAACTTTCATGAAGCTATATTTTGACTATTGAGTATCGATTTTGTTACATATAATATACTGTCGCGATATGAAAAGGTTCACCAGTTTCCAAACAGATTTATTTAACTTTTCGCGAGCACATGTTATATTTTCAACAAAAAAATGTGTTTAACTGTTTGACAATAAAGTTAATAACTTAGATCAAAGTTGTTTCTTATTTTTGTATCGATAAATATTTAATTATGATTTAAATCAAAACTGCTTACTGATCACCGAAGCAATTGTCATTCCGCCAACGAAATAGAGCAGCCTCCTCATCCTACTCAAAGCGAGCTGATGGTAACGAGCATCCGACTCAACAAATAAAGGGTGGCTGTTGCATTGGTTCCAGGCCGCTAAGGTTCTAAAATAAGGTGAAATTTTATACGCATTTGTTATATGACACAGTGCAGATAAAAGTAGAGGGAAAACAGTAAAAATAAAATTTGTATACAACCAAAGCGTACTGATAAAGTCAGGGCTAAAAGAAGTACATAGCATGTTGAAAGGCCTCTCTCTACGTGTTGGCCTTCTCATGGTCCGAACGAAGTCCTCCAAAAGCTGGAACCGTGGTTTTCAATAACTTACATAATAATTATTTATTTATTTCGGGAACACATTTCCATATACAATTAGAATTACAATTATATAATACATATAAATAAGGAATAAAATTATTCAAGCTAATTACTAGGTTATTTTACTAGCTTTATTTAAAGGTGTTACGTACACCTGGAGTTAATTAATATATTTTTATAAATTTAAAACTAATTTTTAGACCAAACCAGTCATAATTTAATATGTAACGTGCATTGTTGAATTTTTATTATGATATAGAAGAAGTCCTGAGTTCAAGTCAGAGTAAATTGATTTTAATCAGTCCATAAAACTTCAGTATTTCTCATCGCTCATTTTCACTACATTGTTCCCAAGCTTTTTTTTTACTTCTGACGTTTGCACGTTTATCAAGTTACATATTTTTCAGCAGTAAAGTCCACATGAAACATTGTTGTACTTTATTGTTGTGGGTGGCGTATTAGTGATGTGCTGAGAGTATAGTCATGTAACGCACAGACTATTAAACCATCGACTCTACACTTAACACTATTGAAACTATTAATTTGAAAATAAAAAGAAAAAACGTGTGTGTCTCGGGACGCCCAACAGAAGCAATTACTTGCGTGAGAGAAAGGGAAGCCGTAACGCGTTAACGAAACGGTTTACCCTCCCATAAGAAGTTACCATTTCAAAAATGTTATGTTTAAAGAATTGATTAAAACTAATGCAATCGTTTTTATTACAAACCAAGTCGACAACGCATTCGGACATTACTAATTGATGGTCACCGTCGGGCTGTCAAAAATAAAATAACTGCTTGGAAAGGTTATAAGTAATAATTTCAACACTGATTTGCATTTACTGTGTACATTGTAGGGGTATTCAATCTTCACAGATCGCAATAAAGGGTTTACTGCTTCCAATCCGCAGAGATAACGTCGGTTCCTTTTCCTTTCAATCTTCTACGTGCGCTGTATTTTAGGTCACTGAGTTATGTTTGTGGTTTCTGAACTTTACTGCTCTGAGACGTGGATTCCACACTACTCAACTCCTCAGTTCCTCAGTTATTTGGATAAAAACCAAAACCATTATATTTCTATCGTGTGAATTATTGGGGATACATGGATAAAACATAAGGGAGACATTAAAAGTTACACCAGCAACTGGCAAAATTAAAGATAAGAAAACTAAGGGCATTGAGGATGAACGAAAATCATGTAACAAAAAGAAAGTTAAGTTCGAACATTGATGGATAGGAAATTAAAGGTACATCAAAAAAGCAGTAAATGAATTGTGTGAAGGATGACTTTGTAGCGCAAGGCGTAAGAGAAGATGTGTGTTAGAATAGAGGAGTACGATTATGAAACAAAGAGAAATCTTGCTACGATCCCAAATTAATGGGTGAAGGAGAAATGAATAAGAAAATAATTAAATTAAACCCACTTACCTGTAAAAACTCTTTGAGTTCAAAGCAAAGAAGACGAGTTTGATGATGGAATGGGTAAAGAACAGCATTGTAATAGTATTGGCTGTAAGTTCGTTAACTTCATCGGAGTATTTAGCCATGTTGATACCCATGAACAAAAAGTGAACGACGATAATAAAAGCATGGGTACCAGCGTATATTTTTCGAATGAGTGCTGACATTCCAGTATTTTCTATAACAGTAAAATTTGATTATTTTCTAGACTCGTTATGTTGCCCTCGTTTTCGAACGTTTCTGGCGTCGAAGGTGAGATTGGGTCATGGGCACTAATTCGGAAACCGGAACACAATTCAAAGGTGTTATAACGGCGTACTATAGAGCAAAACCTTATGTATCTTTTACCAAAACAGTCAAAGATCTTATTATTAATTTCATTTGCTATTCCAACGGTACAGATGAGCGCTGATGATAAGACAATTATAATTTCTTCGAAAATATGTATGTCAAGAAAAAACCAGTAATGGACTCTGTATTCTCATACAATGGAAAATGTTTGCTGTTCAGTCAGTATGTTGCAATAAATGCTTCCATCTATAAGGAAATCACAAATAAAATTAAAAATGAATGTATCTATTTCAAAATTAAATATTTCAGATTACCTACTTATTAAAAGTCACGAGTCTACTACCACTTCCAGAGCAGTTCTAATTACTGTTAAAAGAGAAGAAGCGGTGCAAACTCTCCTGTTTTTACTTTTTAATTCGTCTTTTTTTAATGTAGTTTAAACTTATACAAGGTTTAACAAAGTGATTTGTATGAATGATTACTGAAAAAGATTGGTGATGATCCCATTATACTGATTCGGTACAATCATCTAAAAAATCTTTCATCGTATAATAAGCCTTCTCGCATAAACGTTAAGTTACTATATTTTTAATCTGTTTATTGAAAGCTATAGAACATATTCTGAAATTTTGTTGAAGAGTATTATACTTTATGTCACGAAACTATTATAAACATTTGTATAAACATTTTATAGAGCCTACATGTAGGAGTTTCTAATTTATTTTTGTGCCTTATATTTTTACTATGTTCATCACTTGATCTGGGAACATCCAAGATATTTTTCTTAACATATAGTAAGAACATTGTCAAGTAAAAATCCACTGATAAAATATTTATTTCTTTAAACTTTTAAAGCTCCCATGTTGTAAATGTAATGTAAACACTTATAGTTCTAAGCAGTTCACCATAATTTTTATTTGTTACAAATGCAAAAGTAAATTTGTCTTTTGCAATATTAAACTTTTGAATCTCACGTCTTTCAAAGACGACAAATAAGCATTGAACGCTTTGCACTCTGAAAAGGTGTAAAGCTTTGGGATGCAGGCTTAAAGTTTACGCTCGCAAAGCTGTTTGGAATCGTCTAGCAACTATATAATCAGATTTTATCTTTAGAAAGCATCACTCTTCTAAGAACTGGGAAAGTGAAACATTTTGTTGTTTTAAAAGTAAAATTTACTCCACATTGTAGAACTATATTTTACGACAGTTTTCTATTAACCAACATCTTACCAAGATGGTTTATAAGTAATATGCTATATATGTGGAAGAGTTGGAAATAATATGAGAGATGCGTATTATAACATTATTTACAAAAAATAGTCGATTCAACAACATCTTATCGTCTTTATTTTTATAGAATTATTTACAATTACTGTTTGAATAATAATTCAAGTGCTTTTCAAGGAGTCAAAAAGCGCTACTCGTACAAACTTATGACATCATAAGTACGAGTAAGTACGCTTGTAAAATATCTATAAGGTTGCAATGTTTATAAGATGAAAAAAATATCTCATTAGTTTATCCGCTGCTCTATTATTAATTTTGATAAAAATTTCATCTCATCAGGCATTTTCTAGAAGACATAAAAGTCTCTTTCGGAATTTTGTATTCTTACCGTCATAGTAGTTGAATAGAAAGTGCCCAACGGCTTGCATCAATTTGATACATGGCATCAAATCGGACACAAGGCCCTGGGTCTTCACTTTAGTCATCATCTGCAAAATAAAGATAAATAATAGATAATAATAATTATTATTCCTAGTAGTCCTCCCTATCTTAAAATGTTTTGAATTCTTTTGCCTTTTTACTTCCCAATTACAATTTTCGCACTCATACGTATCGTAAACTCACTACACCTGCACATACTTCATCCTTCTTTGATAACTCTTTTACTTTCTATCTTATCTCTTTATGTCTATTTATGATATAACTAATGATCTGCACCACCTACATCAGCAGATTAGGTTAAACTATTCTTTAAGTTAGATTGCCTGGAAGAGATTGCTTTAAGCGACAGGGCCGCCTATTGTTTCTATCATGACAATATAGTATGTGTATTTTTGAAATTGTATATTTGATAAGCAATAAAGCATTATCTATTTAACAGGCTCCGCTTCTTTCTCAAAAATTCTTACAAAATTTTATTACTTTGCTAAAAATTGCATTATATGAATCAAAATTGATATGAAAAGAAACGTATTTCACAATCACAAGTATTTTTCCATTGGTAAGTGTTATTGGAATCACATTAAGTCACTTATACTATGAAAGGACGTAAAATAATGTTACATCTTTTACAATTTTAAAAATTTTGTAATTTTCATTTTACTACATTGTACATTCTTTAATTAATTTGATATATTTAATTTATTGTATATATTATATTATATTATTTGCCATAAATGTTCCTTATTTTTCTATTTATTTAATGTTTATTAATGTTACATAAAATTACCTTGAAAGATGGTCAACAACTTTTGCAAATCCAACGAGATAGTCTTTTAATTCTCTATCATCATCATCTCTATCGAGAGCAAGTTTAACATGAGAAACACGTTGTACGTCAGCACTTACTGCTGATAGAGTGATCGATTTCATATTTTCACTGTCACATTCTTATTGAATTTTCAAAGTCGTCCTTTCAGTGCGTGGGACACACCATCTGCCTTCTTGGCACAGCCGGTTATTTCTTTTTAAATAATAAATCATATCCACGTGTATTTAATACAAGTGGTACTATATCGATTGGATTAATTGATTCTGATTTAATTTATATTTGTTGTTCTACATAGTTTTCATTGGCTTTCACTGTTTGGTTTAAACTTTGAACAGTATTCGATTGAAAGTTAATATTTACTTTAGGAACGTTTGTTCAGATTGCACAGCGTGAAACAATAGGTAGGTGCGCAGTTATTGGCTAGGTTTTGAACTTTACCATTGGATGTAGTTTAAGTTCTGATGACATTTTGTGTGTTGTATTTGTTCAAATAATCCTCTTTTGTTAGATGTCTATTACTGTACCCGAGGTTTTATCCTCGTTAAATATGTATTGAATACAAACTTCATCTCCAATTGATCATTTGATGTTCTCACTTTGCATGCATGTCTGCGTTTTATCGAAATGGTCACCCTCTTTTAAATCGTGGCGTTTTATTTCATAGCTTAGACTTAGATTATAATCATCCAAAATATACAAGCTTAGCAACAAAATAGTGTTTGAAATTTAAACTTTACGTTTTAAATAAAATGCTACTACATGCTATATCTAATTACAGCTGACCGTTTTAAGAAATTATGCTAGTTACCTATCAATCGGTCTTAAAGTTTGTCTCAAATAGACTCCGAAACTATTCAACGGATTTTAATGAAGAATTTAAAGATTTAACAGGGAACTTTGTCTTAAATGTTCATTGTTCATATATGAGAGAGGGAGAGAGATAACACTATATTGCACACCAAAATATACAATTACAAAAACTGACCCAATTTACAATATTTTCTAGGCAATACCATAGGCGGCCTTATTGCTCCAAGCGATCTCTTCCAGGCAACCTAAATCAAAAACAAATTTAAATCCAGCGAAGTAGGTGGTGCAGGAAAAAGGCAACAGATACATAAACACTCAAACTAATTTAACAAATAAATATACAAATACATACATAATAAATATACATGTATACAATAATATATGTCAAAATACATACATATATGATTCATTTCGATATGCATAAAAAATCATGTTCAAAAGATATTAATATAAAATATGATAATAAAGTCCAAGTGCTGGGCCAGCGAAGTGGTAAGCATAACCAGATACAAACAAATGCCCTAGCGAAAGAAGGTCAGAAAGTCAAACTAAGCAAACCCCTTACTATTGACCTCTTAATTTTAGAAGGCTCCCTTCATGTAATATTCAGTAGGCGATGTTATTTCAGGCCCCAATCTACTCTAGGGATCTGTTTCCCAAATTCCCTAATTACTCTCCATCAAACCTGTTTCCTTGCCAGTGTGCCTTCATTTTAAGAATGAAATCCCGTAATTAAGCCCAAATAATCACCAGGCTTCTGTTGTTTGAAAGTTAATACATAAATAACAGTAAATCAAAATCGTTTCAAATGTTATTTCTAACGGTATCTACCTTCAAATATAAAATCTAAATGATTCCGACGAATTGAGAACCTCCTCCATTTTTTGAAGTCGGTTAATTATTTAAAAATTACTGAAGTTTACATAGTATATAATAAAGTTGCTTTTCGCATCTGTCTGTATATCCGCTAAGTCCTCCTAAGCCACGTAACGGATTTTTAAGCCGTAGGATAATCCGTAGGGTATATATATATATATATATATATATATATATATATATATATATATATGAAGGTAGATACCGTAAAAACTATATATATATATTACATTTACTCGATTCACGATTTCACTTGTGATATATAAATAAACAAAAGAATACAACATTACAACAAGAGATGACAAAACAACAGCCAGCAAGGTGGTAACGTATTTATCTATCAGTCTTCACGTGTCTTCAAAAACGTAGTGTAAAATTTTCGATATTTTTTTAACGACGAAACGCTAATGAAACTGGTGAAATTCATGAAATTTAGTTAATAAAGCTGAGTAAAATCATCAAAATAATCCAATTTTCATTTCGCGATTCTGTTGACTGATGACTATTGTTATATGTTTTTGCATCTATCTTGTCTTAAATAGAAAAAAAATCTTTCTTTGATTTATTAATTAGTGCGGAGTTGAATTACGGTTTCAAATGCATTCACATCCAAAACAGAAACGAACATAAGTCACTGTACAACTTCTACCCTTATAACACCTTTATGCTAAGTTACATTTGTATTCAACAAACCAGAACTAAAACATGTTCAACTTTATTGCGCTTAAAATAAGACTGAATTTCTATTCAGCTAAAGCTTCGAGATGTAACAGATGGTGGTTCATTTGCTACAACGCGAAAGTACGCAGGTTTTGGGCCAAGCGTTTAGATTTCATTAAGAGTGGTCGGATATTTCGGGCTTAAGGCATTGTTATTTACGGCTGTGATGGCTGTTTTTGAATTTTAATTAAACGAGATTTATTCAGGGTCCTACATTTTTAATGGAATGTTATTTAAAGACTTTCCGAGACATCTTAATGAGATTTTCTTTTAGAATAACATACATACATACCGTCACGCCTGTTTCTCATTGGCGTAGAGGTAGGCAGAGACAATGGATTTCCACATGATCCTGAAAAACACTTTTCGCTTCATCGACTTTCATTAACCGCTTCATACATACACGCTTATTTAAAATGCTTGTCACATGACCTTTTTCCAAAATTAACTTCAATTCGATCATGGTGAGTACGAGTATGTCTCGGTCGGCCACCATGGGCTCTACCACTAGCATTACTGTCATATACTTGTTTTATGATTCTCCTTTCATCATTCTCTCTACATGCCCAAACCACCTTAACATTCATTTTTCAACTCGTATCACTACATAATATTTTCTTAAGTTTTAGCGACTTGTACACATAATAAAACTACGTTTTAACGGTTTTAAGCGCGGTAATTTATTTTATTTTGGTTTATCCGACGTTTCGGCCGCTTTTCAATGGCCGTGGTCACGGAAGACAAAGATGACATTTGTCTAACGTGTATTGTCAAAGTTTTTATTCAGCTTACCGCCAACTTGTTCATTTTAATTATTTAGTTTTAATTTTGTTTATGAATATTATTTACTCTATGGGAGCCTAATCTAATTTTACCACCGCTTCACAACATGTTGTGGCTGAGGAGAAGAAGCGGCGCAAGAAACTCTTCAGCAAACATGCCTAGTTCTAAATTTTTTTTATATAATATTAAAATGGGTGGAAGGAAAAAATAAAAGAAAGAGAAATTATCAGTCGGGTTGGTTTGTGTTTCGTTGCACGCAGAAAGAGCTCCCAGTGTCTTGAGATCTGGCAGTTGGTTTTTGCTGGGTTTGGGTCTTGATAGTTTTGATGATCGGAACCCAAACAGGTGGTACCTGCCAACCATCTTCTCTATTGAAATTTGGGTGTTTTTTGATTTCAATAGCCTCACACAAACACCGTTAAAACCGTTAAAACGTTGTTTTATTATCTATCACTACATCCTATATCAATCCACAACGTTCTCCTGTCACACTGTTTCTTATCATATCACTTATTGAAATACTTCTCAAAGCTATCATTTATGTTACTTTCATGCTACTTTCTATGTTTATGCTATTTTCATGATTCTTCTGACATACGCAACTTTCATTGCCATACATGAGCGTTGGTACTGAATAACCTGTTTTTAAAACACTTTATTAGGTAGTGTAGACAAAGTGTTTCGTTACACGTTATATATAATGCTATGTATATTATTAATTTAGAATTTTTGAAGGTTGTTTGGTTGTATTACTGTTTAAAAAAAAATACAAGTGTAAACGATGCACACAGCTAAAATTGATGATAACACTTTAAAGAATTCAAAATATTATACATAACTCATCGTTGTTTTCGAATTTTCATTTATAGAGGCACTTACTGAGATGCTACCTTCACTGCCATTTGCACACACTGATGCACGAATTAAAATGTATGTGTGTATAAGCTCAAGTAGTTTTATTTCATTCTGGTACCAACTTACTTACTGATTCATCCTTTTTCTGGTTTCGATAGCTAATTCGTCAAAACGGAGACTGATCTACACTTATCCTTGTAAATCGATTCTTAAGACTACAGCTGTCAGCTTCTCTGCCACAGGAGCATAGAAAGTAAAGACATATGATGACCCCAAACAATTGGGAGAACGTAAAAGAAAATCTGAAAGCCTAGACAAAATAAAGCTCTGGGTTACCTTTATAAGAAATTACTCACACTGAATGAGAGAGAGTGAAGGATACACGTCGGTAAGTGTACCGCGGAATGGCACGGATTAATTCTTGCCTCACCAGTTTACTCCGAGACAAATAACCGTACGAGTTCACCCCACCGATATAATGTAAAATTACTAACCAAGCAAGCGAAGCGCTATGTTTCAACTTTTATAATACGTACCAATGCGGAGTAGAACTCTTTACTGTCGGCTGTTTTTCCTCAAATATATAACTTACGTGTCTTCAAGCGTCGCATGAACAGGTATCTTCTAGGTGAGCGTCTTCCATCTTAATATATAGGGAATTTGGCAGCTGAAGGACCGGCGTGAATCTATACGCGATGAAACATGGCGGAAATTCCGCTGGTGTGTCATAGGTTATTTAAAAAAGATTGCGAGAGTATTTAGCCGAACTTTCAGTCGCCGAGCGTTCCGCAGGCGCGTCGTTAGGCTTACACTTTATTCTCACCTGATATTAACTACAAAGCCGAGTCGAGTCGAGTCGTTACAAGTTGCAGGACTCGAATTAAAATGCTGTTGGGATTATTGTAGAGTTTATTAGAACTATACAAACACGTATAACACAGGTACAAATATAACTGAGCACAACCAGTCCAAACGTAATGCACAATTCAACAACGTGCAAAGTCCATCACTAAATAGATTACCGAATGTACACACGCCTTGTTTCGTTTGTGGCTATCGCTCGACTGCCTCGTCCATCAATCGAGGTATTGCTTTATACTGCACGGATGCAATATATATGCTCAGCCGCGTGGACTGAATTTCCTAGAACCACACCTGGCTAATGACTGCCATAAAATATTACAATACACAATGAGCTGTTTTTCTAATCACAAAGTAAACAAAAAAGTCCAAATGTCGAAAAGATAATAAAATGTGTTTCTACATGACTGTAGGTGTGAATTGGTCTTTGTTTCACCTAAGTCGTAACACTATTAAAAAACTAGAATAAGGATACGTCACCTTTAAACAATTTAATGTTTATTAATAAAAATATCACAACGCTCTTATCTGGACTACACGTTTATGGGGTTATAATAATAAATTTTATATCACAATAAAATCTTCAAGCAGCGCTTGACACCGTATATGATGTTATAAAATCCTAGATGATGCAATTTCAGGTTTATAACAGCGTTCGAATATTATATAATGTGAAACTTAAGTGATAGTGCAGGAAGCCGGCCAAGTGTTATCCACATACTATACAGTAAGCTAGTCACACTACTATTTGTGGCGTAACAAAGGATGTAATCTCAGAATACAGTTCCGGCTTTACCTATAGTGCATGATGTGCAGCGCACACGGGAGTCGGGTCCTAGAGGTCACCGAACGCCGCTCATGACTTCTCAGAAAAGCATGAGTCGCTCTATTCTACATACCAAAATGTGTCATAAGAGAAAATGAGACAACAGTATTTATGCAATTGCTATTTACCACGATTTATATGAGAGTTCTTGTTTTGAACTGTCATATTCTAAATATCGTGGGACAAAAGACTAGGAATGGACACGCGCCTAGAAAAGAACGTAAATATAAATAGCACTATGTTAGGATGTATTTTGAAAAATGCGTTAATAATACAGTACCTAATAAATAAAATAATTTATGTATATTTATCTACGTATTGGGATGTCTAGGCGTATTTCTTAATCCATTTGTCCTTGATATTTTAGTTGTAAGCTATGTTTGTTTGTAAAAGTTTATACATTTATGGTGTAGTAAATGTAAACGAACCAAATAAATAAATATTGTATTTTGACCACGTGCCAGAGCGCGCCGAAGGTGGCCAGGCGTGGTCCTGGCGTAAGGCAAAAGCTGGAAATACTTAGAGATTTTAGTGTCGGATGGTCATAACATCTCCACGAAGGTGTTATTACCAAGTTCTAAGTTTAATTTGTGATATTTTCATCCCGGAATCCTGCGGTACTGTCCCAGGAGCGGTTTGTAGTTGTTTGGGTGCGCAAAAAATTGCTATTTCTGACACAGTTTTAACTAAAACGAATACATTATGAGTTACCTCAGTCTATAACTTATTACCTGAGTTATCCGTACATTTTCCTGCGGCCGGGCGGCCAGTCGTAAGAGGTGACAAAATAGCCAAGTGGATGTTTGCCCGTCTTCTTCTTGTGTGTCTCTAGAGACCACGGGCCACAAAAATGGTCCGGACTTTTGGAGGGGTTGAGTGGAGCCATGGGGAGACCAACACGTAGAGGCCTTTTGACAAATTTAATCTAAATGTGGCGTAACACTGAGCAGCGACAAAAATACAATCAAGGACAAGCCCCAGCCAGTGTTGCAAATGATAACCAAAACTACCGGGCTATTGAGGTGAACGCTAGTGGTACTAGGGGTCTGAGAATATGGGGACTATGGGCTCTGCCAGTCGCAATGTTCGGAGAACATGGAAGAATGGGCAGACGGTGACTTGCCACTCCCTGCATGGGCCCTAAAAATCCTATAGAAGACAGGGTAACATGGGTGTGAGTGGCTAGAGGCTGTAGAGAGTTGGGCTGCAGGTTCACTGAAGCTAGTGCTAACTTTTTATTATTATTATTACTTTTGTCTGGTGATTGCAAAATCAGCCCTAAGACTGTATATAAACACTTTCATATATTTGGCCTTTTAACTTGAATGGCATTTGTTTGTCACATTCACACACACAAAACATTTCCGGCTAAACTCCAACAAGTAAACAAATTCTCGTTATGAAAATTGTTTGCAAACTAAATTTCCCGTATGCCTAATGGGACGGCCATCAGACTTAATTTACCTGATATAATGTTTGAATTGGATTATTCGGGGTTTATTGTGCCCTTGTTATTTTATTTCAGTGAGTAGTTGTTATTCAGATTATTTGGAAGATAAAAAGGTTTTATTTATTATTATTGTAACGAGTTGCAGAAGCCTTTGTATAAAGGCAAGGGGTCACGTATGGAGTGCGCCAGCTACAGGGCCATCAGTTTGATCAGCACAGCATCTAAAGTGTATGCGAGGATTATTGAAAGGAGAATGAGAGTGGTATCCGATGGATTACTGTGGGATGCACAAGGGGGCTTCAGAAATGAAAGGGGATGTATGGATCAAGTTTACTCGCTCCGCAATATCGTGGAGTAGCAGCTGTCTTTGGGCCGGAAGGTTTTCTGCGGTTTTGTGGATCTAGAGAAAGCATTTGACAGGGTTGTGCGGAGGGACCTCTGGGACATATTGCCCGGATATGGGGTTAATGGCCAATTGTTGCGTGCTGTCCAGTCCACTTACGAGGACTGTATGGCATGCGTGCGGGTGGACGGCAGTCTGTCGCCCTGGTTTGACGTCAATATTGGCGTCCGGCAGGGCTGCGTGCTGTCGACTTTGCTGTTCATCCTATATCTGGACAATTGTCTCCAGAGATTAAGATTGATGGATGTTGGGGTCAGGATGGGTGATCTAGTTGTTAGCACTTTACTGTATGCGGATGATGCCGTGCTTTTAGCCGAATCGCCATCAGAACTGCAAACACTAGTCACAATGATGAAAGAAGACTGTCAGGCGAGAGGCTTACATTTGAATGCGAAGAAAACAAAGGTTATGGTGTTTGAAAGAGAAGAAACTAGAAGGAATGCAAGGATAATGGTCGATGATGTTATGCTGGAACAAGTGAATGAGTTTGTATATCTTGGATGTGCTTTTAGCAGGGATGGAAGGTACACCGCTGACATAGAAAGAAGAGTAATTTTTTTTTTATTGCAGGAGATCAGCAGACAGGCAGACGGCCTACTTGATGGACATCGGTTACCATCGCCTATGGACATTTGCAACACCAAAGGTGCTACGAATGCGCTGCTGCTCTCTTTAGGGAGACTGGAACCTGGTCACTAATGCCGGAACACAACACAAGGTTGTTATGGCGACATACTCTAGACCAGGGGTGGTAGCCATCCAGTCGGGCAAATGCCCTACCACCTGGCTGTGGGTGGTTTTGTCGCCTCTTACGACAGGCCGCCGGGCTGCAGGAAATTGTATTCTTTCTCCGTTCCTGCACGGATAAGATAAATCCGAATAAGATAAGTAAATTTGGGGAATAGTGTGAATGGAGCGTTAGGTAAACTTCTAAACGCTAAGAACCTCAGCCAGAAGGCCCAGCTTACCATATACATCGCGGTTCTGGTACCTACGCTCACGTATGGAAGCGAGAGTTGGGTATGGAATAGAAAGCATGAAAGTAGAGTAAACGCGGTCGAGATGCGAGCACTGCGCAAAATCTGCGGAGTGACGCTCGCGGACCGCATTCGTAATACCGAAGTAAGAAAGAGAATTGGTCTGAAAGAGAGTGTCGGGGTGAAGATAAGGAAAGGAATGCTCCGGTGGTTCGGGCATGTGGAAAGAATGTATGATGAAAGAATGACTAAACAGATATACAATGCAAAAGTGGATGGATGCAGAAGTCGCGGAAGGCCACGACACACCTTCCATGATCAAATTGATCATGTATTAGCAGAACGTGATGTTAGGAGCCTTAAAAACAGACGAGCGTGCATGACAAGAGCTATGAATGTCAAAGACGCAAGTGAGGTGTGTAAGAATGGGCCTGTGTGGCGCTCTGTTGTTCGTGCCTACCCCGCAAGGGACCTGGCGTGAAGTTATGTATGTATGTATGTATGAGTTGCAGAACTCGAATTAAAATGCCGTTAGAATAACTATAGAATTTATTAGAACTATACAAACACGTATAAAACAGGGTACAAATATAACTGAACACAACCAGTGTAAACGTAATGAGCGATTCAATAACACGCGCAAAGTCCGTTACTAACGTCTTGCTTCGCTTGTGACTAATCGATTGACCCGAGAGCCAGAAAGCTGATAGGCAACGACCAGCTATTTAGAGACAAATTACAAAGTCTTGAACATCGACGCAGGGTTGCCAGCTTGTTGGTTTTCTGTCGGATACATTTTGGAGAGTGTGCATCGGAGCTTTGCGCCCACCTTCATTATACGCACCGCAAAGGAGTGGAACACACTGCCGGAGTCTGTTTTTCCCGAAACCTACAACCTGGGTGTCTTCAAGTCTCGTTTGAATACCTTACCTTTTAGGTAAGCGTGCTCGATCTTAGACCATATCTCCGCTCAAATCGATCAAGACAATGGTCAAACGCGAACCTATATGTAATAAAAAAAAAAACTAGAGCTAGACTGCCTCGCCCCTCCGTTGGAGCATTGCTTTTTACTGTACAAATACAATATGTCTCCGCGTGGACTGGATTTCTAAGAATGACACCTGGCTTATGACTACCATAAAAGTATTTGAGCTAATAACATTGAAACATTTTTATGACCGTCTTCTTTTGTTTATTTAGTGTTTAAAATTTGTAATTTGAAAACAGCCTATTGTGTATTGTACTCGTTTATGGCCGTTCGCAAGCATGATTACGCAGGTTACGTTTGCCGGGAAATTGCGTTGACGCTTGCCATGTAGACATATTGCATCGGTGCATTATAAAGCAATGGCCCAATGGAGAGTTCGGCAGATTAGCGAGAACCACAATCAAGGCAAGACTTGTGTACATTCGATAACCTATATACTGACGAACTTTGCGCGTGTTATTGTTTCGCGCATTGCGTTTGAACTTTTTGTGTTCAGTTATATTTTTACCTGTCATATGTGTTTGTATAGTTCTAATAAATTCTATAGTAATTCCAACGGCATTTTTCAATTCGAGTCCCGCACCCGTATCAACAATAATAAAATGCAAAACACCAGAGCCTTGTATTTGATATGATTGATTAGAGCAATCATGGCACAATTTACGGCTGAAGGCCTCCCTAACGATGATAAGATAAAAATGTTAAAAAGGCCACTTTCCTTATTTACTTGAGGAAAACTGGAGACGAAAAATAAAAAATGACGCCAGGAAACGTTGGGTATTTTTGTAAGGTTACTTAGACGATATACCTTGCATGTGGTCGGCAGTAAAAATGTTTATGTTGAAAACTACATTGTCGTACTTTTGATAGTAGATTGAAAACTCTTTCTCCATGTTGTTAAAGGTGTATACGGATTAGGAATAGACACTGAAGTAGTTTCACATCGCACGAGACACACTGGTCTGCAATTCGATTTATTTTAGAAATAGTAGGTTTATATAGCACTTTTGTTAAAGTACTGTCCTAACTCAAACAGTTTAAGAAGTTAAGGAGAATTACAATGACTAGTGGTCGCCCGTGGACGAAATTCGACCATAATAATTAATGTCAAAGACTATACTTCTATAATCACAGATTTCGCCAAGGCTACACTGTTGATTTGACTTTAGCAATATGTTTATGTGATAACATAGTAGTGTGTGTGATGTATTTTTTTAAATTTATTTAATGTATTTTATGCATATTTTTTTTTTAAATATTAAATTCTGCACTCCTTCTCCATATATGTGTAAACTATAATGTGTAAAATTACTTACTTTTCCGTCCGCGGAATTTTCGTAAAATGGGGTACAAAGTTTTTGCTTCACGCATTAATAATTATATACAATAAACTTTTTTTTACTTAACATGTCCTTTAGTAGTTAGTTTAATTGCGAAAAATTCTTATCATGGCTGGTTTACATTTCCATTAGTCAGGTAATCGGTTAATTTTCGATACTGGCGTGTAAGTTCTTATCGTTGATTGAAAAGACATTTTGCAATTAAGTTACAAGTTGTTGCTTAAGTAGATGACTTGCTAGACGGTGTAAGGACATACTCTATAGTAAACTAACTACTTAACTAATTCAAATATAAATCAGACTTAATACAGCCAAAACGTGTGCAAGAACGTCGTCTATGGTAAATTTAAAGTAAACCATTTTGATGCGCGTCGTAAATTTTAAGGTCTTTGAAGGACGGTCGTAAAACAAAAAGATACAACATATACCTACTAGTATATCATATAGTATATCATAATCATAGCAGTTTGTGTATCCTATTACTTTTGTGTGTTGATATTCTTAAAAGAAGACAGCTTTTGGGCCTTACACATGTAATGAGTTGAGATTCTAATCAAGCTGTAGGGTGTATCTATTATTGTTATCACGGAACTAAATAGGTATGGGCTTATGTTTAAATACTTGGGATCTGTACTTGGTGCGTCCGGGGATATCGACCACGACGTCAAAGCCGCTTAGGTCAAGTTTATCACAGCAGCTTGGGAGAAAGTGGTGTGAGGTGACAGGTGTCATTTGTGACCCCAAAATTCCGGTTAAATTAAAAGGACAGGTTTATAAATATATAGGTCCATAATTAGACCGATCCTTTTGTATGGCAGTGAAGCGTGGCCTGACTTGAGCGACACAAGCAAAAACTTAGTGTCACGGAGATGAATATGTTGCGATGGATGTGTGGAGTGACGCAGAAAGACCGGGTCAGGAACTCCCGCATCCGCGGCAGTCTTTATGTCCGTAACATAGCAGAGAAACTGCAAGAGTGTCGCTTACGCTAATAATTTAAATATATAATATGAATATAATAATAGCGTATAATGTACGTAATTATTATATTCATACTATATATTTAAATTAAGACAAATGCAACATCCATCCGTCCCAAGATGCAGTTGAAAACCAGCGTCAGACATCCGTTGTTGGCAATTGCTGAACTGCACCAACTCGATACCATCACAAGCGTTATCGTTTTGCCATATACTAACGATTTAGGTTGCCTGGAAGAGATCGCTTTGAGCGATAAAGCCGCCTTTTGTTTTGCCGTTACATTTTTGTAATTTATTTTTTTCTGTAATAGTTTATTTGGTGAACAATAAAGTGTTTTCTATTCTAACGATCGTATTCATAAAGAGTTACAGTAAGTTTGATCACTTCTTTAAGGTTCTTAAAGAAGCGTACAGACTTACTCTAACTCTCTATGAATACAATCGTTAGTGTAATACTATTTTTAATAATATATCTTCAATGTGTCAGACTATGTGTTATAATAATGTTTTTTTCTTTCTTTTCCATTAGCAGTCTCTCTTCTATACTCCATCAATAAGCATGGAGAATTAATAAGTTAATACCAAAATTCGCCCAACAAATGAGTATCGCCATACAGCGCGGCAATGCAGCCAGTCTAATGGACACGCTCCCATCTGGCAGCGATTGTTACACAGTCTACAATAGCTTCTAATATTTATAACTTACATTATTTTCAGTTTTAATTTTATTTTGTTTATGTTTATTATTTACTCTATGGATATAAGTCAAGGTATATATGTATAGGTATGTATGTATATATTGTTATTACGGGTATATTTTTAACTCATAAAAATATACCCGTAATAACAATAAAAGTATATAATCGAATACCTGCATCAATAAGAGAATTACCTCTCAAACAATTTAAAAGAAAATTATTCTCATGGCTCGTTGAGAAATGTTTTTATCGGGTATCAGAATTATTTAATTAGATCAAATGACATTTATTTATTTTATTATTATTATACTACCAACATGCGATGATTATTCAGTATTTATTTGACATTTCGTTATTATTAATAAAGTGACATTCATAAAATTTAAATTTGAAACAAAGGTGACAAAATTGTGCAACAAAATGATATAGGACTATTAAATAAAAATTAAATGTTTAAAAACCTTACTAGGATATAAGAAAAATTGTATGCCAGTAAATGGCGAAACATGTTCTCACTAGCATAAGATCTTGATTTTTCATGTTTCATACAAATAAAGATTTCATTTCATATCATAAAATCTTTTAATTTCCATACTGGAAACAAATACCTTATAATCGAAAGAGCCATAAATGAGAGACCCAAAACTTGTTACACAACTCCGAGCAATATCACCGTCTAGATATCCAAATTTATAGCCCGAGGGTTTCTCAAACTTTTAACAAATGCCTACCTGTGCCGCCAAGTTAATCTGCTCAAACTTTGCGGGACCAGTTGCCAGTTCAAACTAAAATCTGATTACAAGTTTGCTGATTGTAAAGCTAAGGATATAATTTAACAAAGGTGTACCAAAGGTGTATTAAGAGGTTGAAACGCGAATACTACAAAAGATGTAATTAATTTAGCGAATTCTAGTGAGATTTGCGTCAAAACTGTGATATATACACGTAAATATATAAACATAAATACTTGGGATACTCAAAAATATTTTTTTTAATCTTTTCAAATTCATCTCTCTACCAGCCTCTGTACAATATCATGCGTCTGGACCAATGTTTGGAACACTTTTTCCAGTCCGTCGCAGAAGACACCTCGTTTACAGAAAATCGTATCGCTTTTGGGTTGATTTTTTTATTTTAGGGATTAAAGAGGAGTACACGATGCTAGGTCAGGGCTGGAAAGAGGGTGACCCAGGAATTTGACCGGCGTGCTGTCCAGGAAGTACCCCGTTTTGAGCGCGGTATGAGAGGGTGCATTGTCTTGGTGGAGCAGTAGCCCGCGGAGCCCTGTGTTTAGTCGCTTGTTGCTCACAACAGAGAAAACTCTCCCAAGCATTTTCTAGTATACCATTCTGCGTTGATGCTTTTTTAGTTCCGTAAAAGAATTAACGCCAAGCAGGCAGTCAAATCTTCCCCCCGCTTCTAGATCGCTTCACTTTGGTAGGCGTTAATTCGTTTTGAAATACCAAAACCGTCGACTGACCCTTCGTTTCTGGATCGTATCGATAAATCCAGGAATCATCACCTGTAATGGTGTCGTAAACACGCCGACTCAAAACTTATTTTTTGACTCCACATGCCCATACACACATTTTTTAAACCTCAAGTTACATTGTTGAACACCTCAAATTATTATTCGCTTTTGCAATCTGAATGCCTCATGTCGTACCTACATTTGTTAAAATCCCACCAGTGGTTTTATTGGCTGATATTATTATATAGACATCAAAGTCTCAGCTACTAAACATTCATATATATGTTGAAAGCTTTTAATCTCACTCACGATTCCATAACACCAATTGTAATAAAGTCCTTAATAACCAAAGAGGCATGACCTCTCATAACACATTAATCCCTTATCATTCGCAGCGCAAGATTGCTAAGTCAGTCATATAGGAGAGGCCTTCTTAAACTGGTCATATCCGGCTGTAATCACTTATATGAGTTTTGGCTAGATTATGGTACGCGTAAGACGTTTTGACAGTTGAGCGCTGTTGGAAAGGATTATGTGTGGTATAAGGAATGAGAGAAGACTTGATCAAATATTCTAGCAAGAAATAGTTTAAACCAACGTATGAGACGTCTTTACGTGTGGGTTGGTGTGTGCACGAAACTACGCGGGTGTGCGTTACGCATTTTATGCTAGTTGCAGCAAATTCGACTCGTCGTCAACTAAATTAGACTCGGTTATAGATAGACGCGTCCGACGTTTAAGACATAAAGCTACTGTCTGTGAGTGGATGTAATATAATAGCTCTATATAACTGGCCCTTATTCAAATGTAGGTGCTCAGTACGGTCTACGTAGCCAACATTTTGTTCAATGTAGATCTAGTTACAAGGTATGGCCCTGCTTACACGTGATTGGGTAGCTGAAACATTCTACAACAAATTCAAAAACGTAATTCTTAAAAAAGAGCGATCCTTGAAGTAACACGACTATAAATAATTTTAACGATGTGACTATTTGTACGGGTACTGGACGAATAAATTATATTTATTCGTACAGTTATTCAATTTTTTTTTAAATTAAGAATGAATCGGTTGATTAGCTTGTTTTTTAATTAGGTTAGGTTAGGTTTTTTTTTTAATGACATGTTTTAAAGAATTATTGAAAACATGAAAATAAAAATAAATAAATAAATTCTATAATGAGGGTGGGATATAGATACACGGCACATTTATTTATTATGAACAAATCGGAACATTTTTAATATAGGTTAGAAGGCTAAGACGGGTGCGAAACGAAGCGGAGCACTCGCCTTAGCCTTCGTGGTTATTTTTTTTATAACCACCCAAAAATAATTTTCCGACACATACACGATTAGTCCCTATGTGTACTGGCGCTGTACATTATGGAACAAGATCTGCTTATATGTTACTACAAAGTATACGCGAGTATTTGCGTACTGCTCTTGTATGGATTGGAAGAACTTCGTAAAATACTTATTTTCAATCTTTAATTAGGTTAGGTTAGGTTTTTTTTGGCAGAGCCTTTTTAAGAACATTTTCAGTACCCGTATTAATAATTATAAATTGTTCGTACAGTACCCGTATTAATAGACTCAGCCATTCGAGGTGACTATTTGTACGGGTACTGGACGAATAAATTATATTTATTCGTACGGTAACCGTACGAATAGACTCAGCCTAATTTTAATTCATGACTAAATAATATACAGTATCAGAGTCGTAAAAATTTTCACGTCACAACTTGCCACACTCGCACTCCATACTTTCTACTTCATACTTTAAGAGGAGGCCACAGCGTTCTGTAAGATGTTAAAAAGTTCCTTACTTGATTTGTACTCTCGTGAACGATAACATCGTAATGAAACCTGCACATCAATATAACCGATGTGTCACATCAAAGCAGCTTTGGACAAACGGTGCGGGAAGACTCTCCGTCATCTTAAAAATGAGTGGCCCATCAGTTGCCATTGTTACGAATTAGCGGGACTCGAATTAAAATTCCGTTTGAATTATTATAGAGTTTATTAGACTATACAAACACGTATAACATAGGTACAAATATAACCGAACACAACAAATCCAAACGTAATGCAGAAGGTCGTAATTCCTAAAACACGCAAAGTCCGTCACTATTAGATTCCTGAATGTACATAGGTCACGCTCGTATCGTAGTCGAAGCTCGACTGCCTCCTCTCTCCATCAGGCCGTCGTTTTATGCTCCACAAATGGAAATCTGCCCGCCCGGCAACGTCGCCACAGTTTTCTAGAATTATCTTGTAACACCTGGCTAATGATGTTAATGAGCGAGTACAGTAGGACAATAAGCTGTTCTCCACTAGAAACGTATTCCAATAAATAAGAGAACAAAAGAACACGATCATAAAAGAATTACAATTAATAATAACTTTATTGTTTACAATTTATAAATCCTTATGCTTTGGACCAAAAACAACTAAAATATCTTCATTAAACAGGGAGGCGGGGTGCCCCAAGCTATGGCAGTTAATTTTGTTCTTTAATGAAAAACTTAATCACCTTCTCACTGGAGGAAATTACGATTCTGCAACGTTCGTCTTAAATCACATTTTTTAATTTTAAATACAAACAGGTCATGAATATAAAGACAAAGTATTCAACTTATTCCGTGCAGGAGAAAGAATACTATTGGAGGCAGTTGCTTCTCGTTGCGAAATCAAACTCGATGAATGGGAATTGAATATACATAGAATAAGTACAAGTTATGTGAGAGAGTAGAATTATGATCAATTAAAATAAATGAGTAACGAAGAATAGTGACCGAAGTGAGCGAAGTGAATCCAATATTTTTGCCTCCAAGAGCGCTCCTATATCCCGCATACCGTCCGACGCCTAGCTGCTAATTGCGCGAGCTATGGGCGTCGGCGGTATGCGGAGCGCGGAGAGTAGTCGTGCTCTGGCGGGCGGGTCAGGGGGGAGGTCTCTGTCCGCAACAAATCATTTTCCTGCGGCCGGGCGGTCTGTCGTAAGAGGCGACAAATAAACTCACAGTCAGGTGGTAGGGTGTTTGCCGTCTGGATGTTTATAGCCCCTGGTTTAGAGTATTCCGCCATGACAACCTTGAGTTGTGTTCCGGCACTAGTGGCTAGGCTTCGGTGTCCCTATACAGAGCGCTAGCACATTGGAAGCTCCTTTGATGCTACAAATATCCATAGCCGATAGTATAAGCTTTACCACCAGGAGAGCCGTCTAGCTTCTGAACTCATCAATGAATGAAAGTTCCAAAAACTTAATTAAAATTCATATCATATTGCAGCAATGGCGTATTCGATAAATCGATAATCCTTTTGTGAGCGCGTGCTTAAATTGTTCACTTCAAGTTGTTTGCGTTAATTTTCTAAGTACTGAAATGTAACCATCTATTGTCAATCGCTAATCACTTTTGGCCTTACTTATAATCGGTCGTTAAATTTTAAGAAACTGCTCAGCAACTGACTAACGAAAATCTTACCCATAAACTTCTCTTAAGGATAAGAGGTGATGGTAAAGTAACTCATAAATAACTGTCGAATATAACCACGAATTAATCAACTATAATTTGAAAAATTCTATACTGATTCCCAAAGTGGATCATCACGCGCACATGTGCAGTTCTGGGACTAAAATGAGAACCATATACTATTAAAAACACAAATACAATACAATGTACAATATTTTATGCTGGTACATTTCTTGAGACTATTGAGTTGTCGGTTTGCCCCCAAACTAGGACAGGCCTGTATTTTGGGGGTCACATTCGGCCATGATTATGTTCTCGTTTTTTTTATTTATTTATAGATTGGGTGAGTTGAGCTTATTAATTCAAATAATAAATAAGTTTTTTAGTTTTTTAATAATTTAGGGGTGCATTATATATATTTACGTATAATGTGATGAGTGTGTTAGTGTGCGTGTGCGTGAGTGTGTGTGTGTGTGTATGTGTGTGTATGTGTGTGTGCGTGCATGTACGTGCATGTGGAAGGGTGTCTTTGAGTGTGCGTTTATTTTAAAAACAAGTATGTAAGCAGTTCTTCTGTTTCGTCATAAGATAAACCTTGCAGCCAAGTGGTCACTTTTGCTTTGACTTCATAGCGATTGAGACCAACAATATTTAGTTTGCTGTTTACAATGTTATAAACTTTACAACTAAGGAAATTGTACTGGTTTTGGGCGAAAGTAGTTCTACAACGTAGAATAGGGCACACAGTTTGTTTTACACGTCTGTCACTGTCTGAAATACTTGCGGTTTTATGTTTCCTTAAGATACATTTAAGCACATATAGTTGTCGGACTGTTAGGACTTGACATTCGGCATAAAGTTGCTTGGTAGGATATCGGTATGGTTTTTTTGTTATCACTTTTAATACTGCTCTTTGAGCTCTTTCCACGTGAATTATTTTTGTTTTATTAGCACTTCCCCAAACAGTAATGCCGTATTCTATTATGGATTGACAAAGAGAGAAATACACAATCTTCAGTTTATCAGGAATAGAAACTTCTCTAAGATTTTTAAAAATACCCATTAGCTTTCTGACTCTGCAAGTTAAAGTTTCTATATGTTTATCCCATCTAAGTCCATCGTCTATAACGATGCCTAGATATTTTGTGTTTCTGACTCTTTTGAGCTCTTGGCATGTGCACTTTTCAGAAATTAAGCACATATGGGCTTTTATACAAAAATTATCTGGTGGTTTACTATTTTCTTTAATTGAGAATGTCATGTAATTAGTTTTGTCAAGGTTTAGAGTTAATAGATTTTTTTTGAGCCATATCATAACCCTGTTAAGCGAATGCTCAGCCCTTTCTCTTACTATTTGCCAATTTGGACCCCAAACAAAAATAGCAGTATCATCAGCATAAGTATATACTTTAGTGTAAGGTAATGTCATGGTACAGAGGTCGTTAATGTAAACCTTAAATAAGGTAGGGCCTAGAATACTTCCTTGTGGAACACCATAGTTCACAGTACCTTCGTCACTAAAATGACCATTGATTTTTACTTTTTGCTTACGATTAAACAGATAATCTTTGAAAATATCATATGCGTTACCTCGTATGCCAAACTTATATAACTTGTTTAATAGGATTGGGATAGAAACTGTGTCAAATGCTTTTGACAGATCTAAAAATATACATAGACAATTATTTTTTTCATCTAAAGTCTGTACAATTTCATTAGTTAGATCCAAAACCGCGTCTTCCGTTGAAACCCCAGTGCGAAAACCGTACTGATTATTCGCTATGACTTGATGTTTATCGAAAAAGCTATTCAAAGAACTATTTAAAAATGTTTCGAAGATTTTGGACAAGGTTGTAAGTAAAGATATAGGCCTATAGTTATTGATATGGTTTCTATTTCCATTTTTGTATATAGGATGAAGGATTGCTATTTTAAACACCTCGGGAAAAACGCCAGTAGCAATAGCGCGGTTGCAAATATGTGTTATGGACGGTATTAATAAGTTCCTAAATTGTTTCAATATAGAAGTCGATATACAATCCCAACCCGTTGCACAATCCGTTTTGAGCTGTAAAATGACCCTCTCCACATCTGAATTGCATACTTCCAAAATAGCTATTGAATTTGGTAAGCTGCTGATAGGACTATTTTCATTGTGAGAAGGTACTTGTAGTAGATTGTTATTTAATGCAGTGTCAGAAGAAATAATTTTATCAGCTAGGTGTTTTCCAATGTTAGTAAAATAGTTGCAAATCAGATTAGTAGATGTTTTGGGATCTTCTGCTATGTTAAGGAGCTTCGTGGGACTAGTTTTAAGTTTTTGAGTATTGGTTATGCTTTTTATAGTTTTCCAGAGAGCCTTTGTATTGTTACCTGCTTGACGTAACATGTTTGATTCATAATCTCGTTTTAATTTACGTAAAAGCAGGTTACAAAAATTTCTGTACCGTGTGTAAATAATTTTATGAGTTATACTTTCGGGTGACATTTTATGTTTCTTATGTAATCTATCACGGTTTTTAATACATCGGAGTAACCCTGGCGTAATCCATGGCTTTATTATTTTATTCCTTCCAGCCACAATGATGGAATTTGTGTGCATGCTAACAATTGAAGATATCGATGTTACTAATTTATTTGCCGCAATATTTGCATCATTTGTCTGCAGAATATCAGAGAAATCCAATTTTTCTAACGCTGTTTTTACAGATGGCAGGTTTATCCTAGATTTGGAACAACACCGTTGACGTACAGGATGTTTTATATTTAAGCTAAGAATTAGAGGCAAATGGTCTGTTATACCAGACTCTAGTACCAAAGTTTTAGATGGTAATTTACTATCTAGTAGGATGTGGTCTAAACATGTGTTAATTCTAGTTGGAACAAAGTGAGTTGGGCTTAAACCATGAGTTGCATTAAAAGTCAAATACTCTTCTTTGGATGTGTCTTTACTATCAGTACTAATGTCAATATTTATGTCCCCAACCAAAACTATATCTTTCCCTTTTAGATCATTATACACATTTCCAAGACTATCGATAAAGTTACTTAAGTTTTCTTTTTGCCTGTAAGAAGGAGATCTGTATATAGTCACAATAGCTAGATTTTTGTTTATTTGACACACAAGGCAATTACCATCCTTAAAAATTGGTTCATGTACTATGCTGTTTAAATTCTCATGAGTGAAAATAATTATGCCATCATTTTGATTTGATACGTGATTTGTGCGATGTGATCTATAACCTCTAAGTGTAGGCAAATTATTCACTTTACTCAGCCAGCTTTCTGTTAGAACGATTACATCAAATGTAATGTTTGTCAATGATAACAATGTTTGGAGCTGATCAAAGTTTTTATTAACACTACGGATATTTGCATGAAGTAATTTAAAATTATTGTTGTTATCAGTTATAAATTTACTACAATCTTCCGGACTACACACACAGTACTTTGAAGTTAAGCAAATGTCTAGTTCATTATTAATATTGTTAATGCTAGCTATGTTGGCCATTTGTAATTTAAGAGTTCAAAATCATTGACGCAGGGAGTGCTACGGTTTATTTTACAACTTACATACTCATTGAAGCTTGTGTGTTTTGTGTGACTTGTAATTGAAGTTTGGTCATGTGTAGTGTAATAAAGTTCAGGCAACTTAAATAATAAAATAATAGGACTAAGTTTAAACGCTATGTAAAAAGTAATAGAAAAGAAAAAATGGGATGAAATGGGAAATACATTGAGTCATATGATATTACGTAATTCCTTAAGTGTTTGTTCCGTTGCGATAAGTATTTGCTTCTCTCCTTGGTTTTTGCGCATATATATTTTACCATTCGCAGCCCAACAGAATCTGAAACCATTTTCCTTGGCGAATTCTCTCGACAGGTAAAATAACTTTTTTTAACTTGCAGGAAGATGTTCGTTAATATATAAAGCTTTTTTCTCCCCAGGGAGGTTTATTAGTTTCGTATTTAGCTTATCCTCAGCGTTTTTATGGACATTATTAAAATTTCGCACTGCAAATATTACATCTTGCTTCTTTTGTACTGTTTGAAATTCGATGATTATAGGCCTGTTAACGTCATTCTTTCCCGGTAATCGATATATATCCCGTATGTCAGTCGAAGAAACATTTACGCCAACATCGAGAGGCAGTTTAAGTGACTGCTAAGAGGCAAGATGGCAAGTTTTATTTTAAACAGCCATTGATTAGGGGCTTAAGAGTCTCTTATTTAAGAGATGGCTAATCCTTTCTTAACGAGATTATTATAAGTAAGGCCCTTTGTGTTTATAGCCGGTCTTCGAGTAAGGTCATCATAAGCCGTTTCTATTGTTCAATTTTCGCTGGACGTTTTTAAATATTATTTAGGAATATGCTTACAAGTTTTACAATTACAAATCATTACAATGAATTATCTGTACGTATTAGGGGGTCAATGTCTATTTTTCAAATATATAAGGACGGCCCGTTGACATAGAATTAGTTAACTTTGAATTGCGATCAAGACGTTATTAATGTACATTCGGAGTGTAAATCTCACGCCGAGTGCCGTTGCGCATTTTATGGTATTACGATCTCCTGTTTTACAGTTTGGAATTGTGCTAGGTATATACCTAACCACATGGTTATTTTTGTAAAAACTGTATGCACTTCTAATGTTGGAGCTTTATCTGCGTTTTTGATGAAGATTTAGACTGTGGCCGAATGCGTCTTATTTAAAGCGTTAAAAAATAACGTTGTTAACGTAAAACCACCTTGTCTATAAACATACTGTTACAAGGGCCACCTGCATACCTGTAGACAAAGCATATTAATTAACTGCCGTTGCGTTTGAGCTATTATATTCAAACTGTTTTATGACTATCTTCTTTTGTTTACTTTGTGTTTAAAATTTGGAATTAGGAAATAGCCTATTGTGTATTGTATTCGTTTATGGCCGTTCGCAGGCATAATTACGCATGTGTGCGAATTACGTTTTCTGGGAAATTGCGTCGACGCTTGCCAGGTAGACATATTGCATCGTTATATTATAAAGGAATGGCCCAATGGAGAGATAGTCAGCCTAGCGAGAATCAAGATTAAGGAGAGACTTGTGTATATTCGAGAACCTATATAGTGACGGACTTTGCGCGTGTTATTGAATCGCGCATTATGTTTTAATTTATTGTCTCCAGTTATATTTGTACCTGGTGTCATACGTGTTTGTATAGTTCTTATAAATCCTCTAGTAATTCTAACGGCATATTTAATTCGAATCCTGCACACGTAAAAATACGTTATTGTTAATATTTAACGCCATTAACAATGTCGTACATTAAATCCATCGTCATATCTGCGTAATACGGCATAAATCTTTAACATTATCCAAATGAAGCTAAATCATAATAAAGTTTGTGTACTTTCAACAGACATTAAATACGTAACCTGCAGATCGTAACAATTCCTCGCATGACAATAACAGAGTTAACATATCCGCTGAAGACGTAAGAGGAAGATGTCACACCCTCGTCATCATATAATCCTGTCTCCTTCATATATTAATTACTTACTTACGCTGCCTTACAAAACAATGTAAATCCATCCTTATAAAGAAAAATTGAACTTCCATAACTATGTTCATGACTGCAAAATTAAAAAAAAATCTATGTAATCATTAAACCTTGCCAAAAAGTTGTGTTTATTTTTATTTCCTAATTGATTTAACACTTTATTTGTTTTATTAAGATATTTAAATGAAACACAATGACACAATCAGCTGGTAATCGTAATCCAAAACACCTGGCTAATGATGCTAATGAGCTAGTACAATAGGACAGTAGGCTATTCCCCACAATAATAAGAAATGTATGCCAAGAAGTGAACAAAAGAGACGATCATAAAAGCAGCACAATTAGTTCAAATGCCGACAGGTAATAAAATGTGCTTTTACAGATTTGTGCGTGAAATTTATGTTTGTCGGGGCCTAGGTTGTAACAATATTTTTAATTATTAGTATTTAATGAATAATTAATAAAATATTTGACTGGATTGAATTATGACGTCACACTGCAGTTTAATATAAATTTAAGGAGGCTGTGACGTTATTTATGATAGTAAAAAGGGGTGTAGTATAGTTATAGTTTACATTTATTTATTACTAGCTGTCCCGGCAGACGTCGTCCTGCCCAGAAAAGCTTCAATCGATATGCCGACTGCAACGCCACCTACCGAGTCCAATTGTGAACCAACTCAGAAACCTTCTTTGGCTCATGTACAACAACTTTACTAAAGATCATCACATGATCAAATGTATTATAGTTTACGATTCTATAAAGGATATACAGACATTCATTTTTATAAATAACTAGCTGTGCCGCCAGACGTCATTCTGCCCAGAAAAGCTTAAATCGATATACCGACTGCAAAGCCACCTCCAGGATCCAATTACGAACCAACTCAGAAACCTTCTTTGGCTCATGTACAACAACTTTACTAAAGATCATCACATGATCAAATGTATAGTTTACGATTCTATAAAGGACATACAAACAAACATTCATTTTTATAATAACTGTTTTATTAGCTTCGCACCCGCCTTAACTTACGTGGTTATGTTTTCTATAACCACCCAAATTTTCTTTTATATCTCAAATAATAATATCTATACCGCACCCATAAAAGGTATTTCTATTGACTGTCAAGTACTAAATTATACAGATACGTTTATCACCATTATATCGTCAATAAAATTGTTTGTCTAACTGTTTGTTAAATAAAACGTCCCTATCGAAAAGTAGGCCAAAACAATTTCCATTCTTACCGGTACCATAATGGCATTAGATCCAAAGGTAATGCGTTTTTTTTTTCTAAAAGCACAAATTGGCAGAACGATCCTCGTCTCACGTATAACGACGACAACGTACAACGAACGAGGAATTTAATACCTGTCTCTTGAAAGGAAACGAGCATTTTAATATTCCTTGTAAGATCTGCTTACGGTAACGAGTGTAGATTCGATACTGTTGAAAAGAGTGTAACAGCATACTGTTAAACTTTTTCTTTATTTCTTACAATAAAGTTTTATCTATCTATCATTCAATAGTGTAATGGCATACCATTACACTGTTGAATGATAGACATGTAACACTTTATTTATTGTATACAAATATACAATTTCAAAATTGATAATCACAATACTTGTACGGAGAAAGAAAAGGCGGCCTTATCCCTTATAGCGATCTCTTCCAGACAACTTACTTACAGGATACATTTAACATTTTCTGTCTACATCTAACTAAATTTTAAAAATATTTTTTAATAAAAATAAATGAAGAACAGCACAAATCAAAGTTAAGAAGAACAAAATAATATATACCTATACTTTATTATAAATTAAGGTCGTCGATTGATGGACAAACGGCTATTGCAAAGCATTGAATATTTGGAGGTCTTCGGGTATAAATTAAAGAGTGTTGCGTGTTTGAATTGCAGTTCAGGAATGCATATTTATTTGGTAAAAATACCAATTAATATTTTACAATAGAGCACACACTTAGCTGCTAAACAAAATATAATATTTAATAATAATAATACGCGCACTCGAGTGTCGCGGTGAGGTGAGGCGAGGTGTGCGCGGAGGTAAACACGTGAGGCCCGACAGGGGCAACGCGCTACGCGTTTGCCGATCATTTGTGAGCGGCCGCCGTGGTGATCGGACGTCTGCGGCTACAAATACTTGAACAGCAACGTAAATATCGTCACATATTGACTCCGACATTTATACCTCTGTGTTAGAGGCCGTTTTAATAAACTTATTTTTAGGGTCTGCTGTAAAAACAATTGTTTTTTTATAATTTAATTTACATGTAAGATTAGATACCACTTTATTGCTTACAAAATAAAACAATTTAAAAAACAAAATGCATATTCAATATGTGATTTTCATTTTGCGTGACAAACATCCACCTTCCCCACCAGACACCGTACTACCAGATCCACCAAATTTCAAGAGCGCATTGACTGTCATCATGGAATATGTCAGAAATTCCGTCGGGTCTTTCAATAGTGGCTCTGCCGGGGTAGATAGTCTAACGCCCCAACATCTCAAAGATTTGATAGCTGGAGGCTGTGGGGAATCTGGTGAGTCGCTCTTGAGGGACTTGATTGCATTAATTAATTTTATGCCGAGCTTGTGGCCTTATCGCTAAAAGCGATCTCTTCCAGGCAACCTAGCTTAAAAGAAATTTGCAACTAATCTGGCGATGTAGGTGGAGCAGAAAAAAGATAGGACTGTAAAATTTAAAAATACTAATTTATAAATTTAATAAATACATAAATCCAGACACACTTCTAGAATACCAATATATACAAATTGATACCACCCATGATCATAAGGCTGGTTCGTATTTCGCGCAACGAATCAGCATTGCCATACAGCGTGGCAATGCAGCCAGCCTTCTGGGCACGCTTCCCTCTGGCAGCGATTTGTTACATTCTTTATATTAATTAATCTATTAATAATTTAGTTTATACAAAATAACTTAAATAAATATATTTATTAATATTATATATGACAAGCATTTAAGATTAAAATATATTACAGTAGATAAATAACTAAATGATTAATATTGTTACGTCCTAGACGTCAACAAAGACAAATTCACACCTGCATACCTGTAGAACCTTCGGCATTTAGACTTATTTTGTTTACTTTGTGTTTGAAATTTGTGATTAGGAAAAACAGCCCATTGTGTATTGTAATATTTTACGGCCTATTGTTGTATTGTGATCACTGGCCGGTGTCTCGGCTTTAAATGATGCTGGCTGTCGGCTGATTCTAAGAAATTCGGTCCACGTGGCCGGGCAGACACATTGGATCTGTACAGTATAAAGCAAAGCCCACTTGAGAGAGGAGGCAGTCGAGCGATAACCACTAGAGAAGCAAGACTAGTACATTCGGTAATCTATTTAGTGACGGACTTTGCGCGTGTTTTATATTTGTACCTGTGCTATAAATGTTTGTATAGTTCTAATAATCTATATAGTAATTCTAACGGCATTTTAATTCGAGTCCTGCAACTCGTAGCAATATATTAAACATGTTTATTTAAAGACAGATAGTAATCATTTTATATTTTGTAACAAAAAGTTTTCATTATCATTTTTCCCGTATTTTCTATTCATCGCACTCGATCCAATGAATGATAAATTGACTATTAGTGTATAACAAGTCACCGGTTTACGTGGACCAATGGCGGAACGAAATTATTAATTCATAGCAAACACTTCGATTTTCCTATTAAGTTCTGTCAACTCGGTAGGAAACCATTTAATTTTTCGCCTTTATATAATGTCTATATGATTTCAATTACGTATAAATATATTAAAAATAAATAAATACTGTTTTCGCGACTTGTATACATAATAAAACCATTTTAATGTTATATAAAAATTTTAGAACTAGGCATGTTTGCTGAAGGGTTTCTTGCGCCGCTTCTTCTCTTCAAGCCACAGCATGTTGTGAAGCGGTGTTAAATTAAATTAGACTCCCATAGAGCAAATAATAACCATAAACAAAATTATAACTAAATAATTAAAATGAACAAGTCGGCGGTAGGCTATTTAAACTTTAACAATACACGTTGGACAAATGTTATCTTTGTCCATGACCACGGCCACTGAAAAGCGGCCGAAACGTCGGACAAACCAAAACCAAACAAATTACCGCGCCTAAAACCGTTAAAACGTAATTTTGTTAAATAAATAAATACTATCCAAAGGTTGTCTGGAAGAAATCGCTAATAGCGATAAGACGGCCTATTGTATTTTAAAATTTTGTTTCTTTTAACTGTATATTTAAAACACAATAAAGCATATTCATTCATTATAACATTAGCCCTTAAATTTATTTCTATATTGATTTCTTAAATTAGTTTGAATATTTAAATATCTATTGTCTTTTTCCTGCACCACCTACATCGCCTGATTCAAATTTGTGTAATTAAGATCCCTGGAAGAGATCGCTTTGAGCGATTAGGCCGTCTATTGTATTGCCTAGAATTTTGATGTGCAATAAAGTGTTAGCTCTCTCTCTCTCTCTCTCTCTCTCGCTCTCTCTCTCTCTCTCTCAAACGTCAACTGCTGGAGTCGGGCCTCTCTATATTTTTCAATTCAATTCAATTGAATTTATTTCCAAACAATTTACATTATCAACATTATTTATGTTACTTATTAACATTTAAATTGCTAAAATGGTTCGTTTAACTATGGCTACCACACTATAAAATAAAATTTGTTGGCGTGGCTGCCAGGATGCCTTTGACTTAGACTTTAATTATGAAGGGAGAAAGGACAGTATCTGCCAAGCTATTCTATAGGCCCGTTCCTATATCTAATCAAAAATTTATTTGCCTCACTACCAGTTACATGTTGACATAAACTCCATTCAAGTATTGTCAAAATGCAACAGAAAGAAAGAAAGTTAAACTGTATTTGCGAAAATAGCGACGTAATTACATTCCTTATATATTAACCCAAAACCTATAGTAAGGCAAATGAATAAATAGTAAGGCGAGCGAAGTCACAAACAAAATACAGCCTATCTTAATATATAAATTACGTGTCACGTTGTTTGTCCGCGATGGACTCCTAAACTACTTAGCCGATTTTAATCAAATTTGCAGACCGTGTGCAGTTTGATCCGACTTGAAAGATAGGATACTTTTTATATCGTTGGAACCGGTAGGTGGCGCTGAGATCGGGTTCTAGAATCCTCCTAACCACCGGGAGCGATTTTGATTATTTTGTTTTTCTGTGTTTGAGTGGGTCCATGTGGTCCCCGGATGATTAAAATCCATAATTGGAACCGGTAGGTGGCGCTAGGATTGGGTCTTAGATTTTATTTTTTCAGAGCAGGACAAAGTCTGCCGGGGCCGCTAGTAATAAAAATAAAGCACACAGCTGTGAAAGTAACATTGATGTTTTTTTCAATTAGGTGGCATTTTTCCTTGTACCTATATTTGACATTTTCCAAGTGGCCCTTGAAGTGCTGGCCCCTTGATTCAGGTCCTCCCAGAGAGCACCAAGTACTCTTGAAACCGACGCTCATTAATTTTAAGAAACACAAGGTATCTGATCAAAACAATATGGATTATTAAAACACAAAGCGAAGTTATTGCTAACATGTGCCAGCGAAACTTTGTTCGCGTTTCCGTGACGGCAGCAATGTGTCAATCAGCAATCACGCTAAGATTAATAGGAGCGGAGCAGTAATGAAGACTGTTTCAAAAACGGGGTTTTTTTAAAACTTTGTTTAACTATTCCACACGGACGAGTTCGCGGGCAGAAGTTAGTAATTTATATAGGTGCTTTACTCTCTAACTCAAATAATAATCATATGCATTATATTATTATACTTATCACTAGATTAATTTCATTAAATTTTCTTGAATATAAATCCTACACTTTCAGATAAAGTTAAAGTCCATTCAACAACTTGAGATCATTTTGATTTATAATTTATTAACAAACAAAGAACAACTCGCCATAGGCCTTCTATTCGTGTAGGAACGGTGAAAAAATACAATTTCCTGCGGCCGGGTGGCCTCTCGTAAGGGGAGACAAAACAACCCACAGCCAGATGGTAGGTATTATTTGCCCATCTGTATGGCTACTAACCCTAGTCTATAGTATCAGTCGTCATCAGTCAATCAGTCTAGTTCCAGCCTCTTTAAAGAGCGGCAGCACATGGTTACCACCTTTGGTGTTACAAATCTCCATAGGCGATACTAACCGCTTTGCATCAGGTGGTCCGTCTGCCTATCTATGAAAGTCATGCTTTTGAGAAAAATACCAAAACTTTAAATATTTATTCCCAATAAACACAATTTTTATAGAACTTTCTTTGTTTTATTAAACATGCTATATACTCGTATCTATAGGCATGTATTACAATAATGCAACCATACAAATAAATATGTACAGTATAAAATCACGTGCAACATGTGTTGTTCCAACATTTCTAGCTCGTTAACGACCGTTTCCACCAATTTCCTACATTTTCACACGGTTTAACGCTACTCTACGGAATTTTGTGATAAATTTTCTAAAGAAATTGTTACATGATTTTTGTACAGTAATTTTGTTGACGCTAATACCTTGGATGTCGTCATAATTATGTTAATTCCACACGAACGTGCCTTTGGGGGTGTTTTGTATAATATCTGCCGTGATAAATGAGGTTTCCTTCGAGATTGACTTATAAATTACATTAAATTCTCTTTAATTAAGTAATAACGCCAGATATAATTATCGTCTCAACACTCAATTTTTCTTAGGTTGTATTTTTCTAATTATCGGCATCTCTTTTTTGATAACCAGGGGAAATTCGTTTCGAACTGAATCTGGGTCGGTGGGGGCAACGGACTAAGTATTTTAAAGAAAGACTAAATTTAAAGATTATGGTTAGTTTTTAAAATATTAATGTAACATTAGTACTGACATAATCGATGAGAATTGTTAGTTATAATATGTAAATTTTGCACGCCCTAAGCAAAAACATGTGAAACTATGAAAGAATCCTACCATCTTTTTTATGTAGCATGTTTGATGCAATAAATGATGATTTGATTGATTTGGAAAGGAAAGGACTCTAGTGAAGACATTCTCAATTACCTCACTAAGCGCCCTTTTAGCAAGGAAGGATTGGGATGACACAGGATCTCGTATACGTGGTTACTATCAACACAATGTCTTTCCATGCGCTGTCTTCTCGGTCCACTCCAGATTGGCTAAGGTAAACCACTTTGCCAACAGAGGAATTCCCCAACTCCATCCCCTCGAGTGATTGTGATGTAAAGATTCTGCACTTATCTGAGTCTCCTAGTACCTGACAACGACAGCCGGAGGACGCAATCTCAGTTCTCTCCGTTTTTATCACGGCGTTCTCCTTTTGTGTCATTATTAACTCGCAAAAGGTAGAAACCGCCAGTGATCGTCGCTGTAGAGCAAGGCCTCGACCGAGCTCCACAGCGAATCGATCGGCCCTACAATGACGTCAAGCTCGAACCTGTGAGATTCACATGCAGTGCACTCGACCAGCGTGTGAAACGTAGAATCGACCTCGACATTGAGGGTAAGATAAACATCCACGATCTAGTGCAGATACTTATCGAAACACCCGTGCCCGATAAGTATCTGCGTCATCCTATATAAATCAGGAACCCGCGTTTGGGCGTGACCCATCGGAATAGATGGACGAATAGCTTCTACCGTCTCCACATCAAGCTCAAGGGATTCTAAGTCCCTCTTTTTTTTTCTTTTTTTTTTCAGGAGTTCAGCAGACAGGCAGGCGGCCCACTTGATGGATAGCGGTTACCATCGCCTATGGAAATTTGTAACACCAAAGGTACTACTAATGCGCTGCTGCTCTCTTGAAGGAGACTGGAGCCTGGTCACTAATGCCGGAACACAACTAAGGGTTGTTATGGCGACATACTTTAGACCAGGGGTGGTAGCCATCCAGTCGGGCAAATGCCCTACCACCTGGCTGTGGGTTGTTTTGTCGCCTCTTACGACAGGCCGCCCGGCCGCAGGAATTTGTATTCTTTCTCCGTTCCTGCACGGATAAAACCCTCTGCCAAGTTTGGATCATGGTCGGGGTTTCCTGTGTCCTGATCGCTCTCTTTCTGTGGGTCATATTTTTTTATCATTATCTTATTCTGCGCAAACATATTACATCATCATTATATTTTACTTATTCTTAAATTATAATATTTTTATTTATTTGTTTATTACGATTTTACCTTTTACCTTCATTCCATGTGTATTATCATTACTATCATATTTATAAGTAGCATTTTTATCAATAGGGATTATATAGGGTAGACATGACGTATTTAATCATATAAGTATGCTTGTATTTACAACTATTTATACCAATCTATTCCAAGTCTATTTGTACTTTGTATCTATCTGTCTATCACCTTGTTTTATTTCTTTCAATTTTATCTTTCTCGCTCTTTAGTTAAAAGCGCACCAGAAGTGATCTGGTCTCCTTATTTCTCATGATTTCCTACTGGATTTACCATTCACGGCTAACTTTATTGCGGTTTCTAGATCTTTCCTGGTTCGGCAATATTATAAGTTTTACATACATACATACATATATAGCTTCACGCCAGGTCCCTTGCGGGGTAGGCACGAACAACAGAGTGCCATACAGGCTTATTCTTACACGCCACACTTGCTTCTTTGACATTCATAGCTCTTGTCATGCACGCTCGTCTGTTCTTAAGGCTCCTGATATCACCTTCTGCTAATACACGATCAATTTGATCATGGAAGGTGTGTCGTGGCCTTCCGCGACTTCTGAATCCATCCACTTTTGCATTGTATACCTGTTTAGGCAATCTTTTATCATACATTCTTTCCACATGCCCGAACCATCGGAGCATTCCTTTTCTTACCTTCACCCCGACACTCTCTTTCAGACCAACTCTCTTTCTTACTTCGGTATTACGAACGCGGTCCGCGAGCGTCATTCCGCAGATTTTGCGCAGTGCTCGCATCTCGACCGCGTTTACTCTACTTTCATGCTCTCTGTTCCATACCAAACTCTCGCTTCCATACGTGAGCGTAGGTACCAACACCGCGTTGTGTATGGCAATCTGGGCCTTCTGTCTGAGGTTCTTAGCGCCTAGAAGTTTACCTAACGCTCCATTCACGCTATTCCCCAAATTTTCTCTTCTTTCTATGTCAGCGGTGTACCTTCCATCTCTGCTAAAAGCATATCCAAGATATACAAAATCATTCACTTGTTCCAGCATAACATCATCGACCATTATCCTTGCATTCGTTCTGGTTTCTTCTCTTTCAAACACCATAACCTTTGTTTTCTTTGCATTCAAATGTAAGCCTCTCGCCTGACAGTCGTCTTTCATCATTGTGACTAGTGTTTGCAGTTCTGATGGCGATTCGGCTAAAAGCACGGCATCATCCGCATAAAGCAAAGTGCTAACAACTAGATCACCCATCCGCACCCCAACATCTATCAATCTTAATCTCTGGAGACAATTGTCCAGATATAGTTAAATATATTTAAGTTGTATTAAATCTTAAATTGTATTGTGTCTTATGTTATATTGTATCTTAAGTTGTATTGTACCTTAAGTTACATTGTATCTTAGTTGCATTGTATCTTACGTGGCAACTAATGTTCAGGACTCCGTAGCCCCATTTTTGGTAAATACGGACGAAGTTTTATAATCGCAAATCCGCCTGACCGACCTTTCGTCTTGGAATTCTTCATCGCTAGGTCTTATATACTATGTTCTGTTCTATAAAATTTTGTTGGATAGAACATTTCACAACTTCTGTAAGTAAGTGGTCACACTTACCCTTGTCTCGATAATTTAAGGATCCCTTCACTCCACTTATCGTAACTACTGGTTTGCTCAATAGCTAACACCGTCCGTGCTTGATAACAGGGATGCGGACACAATTTACAATAAATTATAATATTTTAAAATAACATCAGCTAATTCTTTTTTTAATCATTTTATTGTGACTTTTTTTATTGCCCAGCTGGCAAATGGGCAGACAATTACGTAATGGAAAGTATTTAGCGTTACTTATAGACGATTGCAACATCAGATGCGAGGATAACGCGTTACCAGCCTTTAGAATGTGTTAGGAGGGAGGGAGAGGAATTTGATAGAAGAGTAGTGATAGAGAGAATGAAATAGAGGGATGGGATAGGGTAGAAGGTATGTGCTGGGGAAAATTACATAAGTTCAGCAAACAGGCAGATCGCCCACCTGCTACTCTCTAAACGGAGATTAGAACCGGCCACTAAGCCCGGAACATAACTCAAGATTGTTATGGCGGCATACTCTAGACTGATAGTGGTAGTCATCCACTTACCACATGGCTGTGGAGTGTTTATGTCCCCTCTTACCGGGCCTAGGAAGTTTTATTATTTTATTTCGAAGCAGGCAATCATACAAAGATATGAACGACTGATTAGACTTTTCAAATAAAAAGCATTTGTTAAAATATCTTGTTTCAGTCAATCAATCGAATTCATTTATTTGTGAAATAACAATACAAGACTCATATTTTGCTTATAATTCAATTTTCCTTAAGGTTGTTAAAGAGAAACACACAATTATTACAAAATTAACAAAAGAAGAAATTACATTAATCTCAGCTATATGAAATTTTGAAAAAAAAATTGTTTACAGAGCAATGAAGTTTCTCCAACAGCCATTTGTAGTCTTTGTTTGGATATATTTGTAGGCAGTTATTTAAAGTCTTCGGGCAGTTTGTTAAAAACCTTTACCGACATGTAATTAGATTTCTTTTTTGTGGTCACAATTTTCAGCTGGTGTCCGCAGTTCTTGATTTTTTGGGAACAATTCGGGATTTTCATTTACAAATATTGCTACTTGTTGGATATACAATACTTTTAAAATAGTCTATATTTTCGACAGCAGCCTAGACTGTCTCAAATATACCTTTTTACGCATCGACTCTCTTCCATATATTTTACGTGACCGAGCCTTCCGAGGTGGTGGGGTGTTATTTCTCCTATTATATTGACTTGATCATGAGGCACTTTTTTAAATCAGCTGACACACGTCCTAATTACCCTTGCTTAGCAAGTTACGCCTGTGTTGTGGATGAAATCGGGTGGCAATATTACTTCATGTACCTTCCTAGCATGGAGAATCTAGTTCATAATTTTTTTTTTGAAGAGAAATGAAAAAATAGGAAAGAAAGAAAAATAAGACATATAATAAAAAGAATCCTTTCCCTGTGTTGCTTTTCAAAATAAGGAAATAAAAAAGGAAAAGAATATAAGAACCTCTGTCTTAACCCACGATGGAGAAGAAGCGTGACAAAAAAAGTAAAAATACGTGGAGAATCAGAATAACTTGGAAATTAAGGTGGTGGGTTAGGGGGAAGTGCGGATATATTATAATTATGTTGTAATCATTGTGTTATATATTTATAAGTGTATATAATAGTATATTTTTAAATGAGAGGTGAAAGTGACATATTCAGGCACGAGATGGTTTGGCGCTGTATAGTCAAATGTGGCCCTTTAAGTTGTCACAAGAACTCCGTTGAATGGCTTCAGTTGATACCCTGCAGTTCAGCTGAGCAATAGGTACATAGGCTTAAGAAAATGAAGAAACTAAATTGTAATTTAAGAACTGGCTTAAAGGCCTAACTGCCGAGCCATAAATCTAATTAAATAAAATAAATAACCGCTTAGCAACATTTGGTGTCTTTAAGAGAAGAAGCATTTCAGGAAACTAAAGAACATTTTAAATAACATATTTATTATCTTTTCCGCTTTTCGACACTACAATGAACGCGCCTTTAGATAGTTCGGACGAAGCACTTAACAACGTCTGTTAGCAAAGACCCTCTCAGCTTCCACTCATTGTAATTATCCCTTCAGACCTTTACACTAACTTCGCTCGAGGGTCTTGATGGCAGGATATTGGGCGAAAATTATTTCGCACAATATAAACAAGTAAGGAAAATAGCGTACTGTACCGCTCCGAAGAAAACCTATTGTTGCAATATTTTGTCTAAACTAGAATATGCCCGCGACTTTGTCCACGCTTCCCCAGGACAAAGTATCGCAGCATATAAAATAAATATTTTTTTAAAAGGTTTTTAAATACAAGCTTTTGAGATCCTGGATATCATGTAGCAGCAGAGTGCTAGCCAAGATAAGATCTTGTTTAGTACAGGAGTTCCTATAGCCACCTTCCGACTCCATCATCAGATCAGCTCCATGGTACCGTATTATTGCATTGTCACGCGATATACATACCTATGCATGAAAAATTTCAGCTCAATCGGAAACTGGGAAATCGGTCAAATTTGATTTGCAAGATTCCACCCGAACTTACATACATACATTCATTGCAAGTTAAATAAAAGCTTGTAAAAAAGAATGTAAGCTATTATATTAGTGGAAACTGTTTCGAAACAAGCTAATTTTTTGCACCCCAAATTGATGGGATAAAAAATATCACACATTTTATTACTTTAAATTATAAATAAGTAAAAAAATCACATTAAAATTAGTTTTTTTTAATCTGGCAATTTTAAATTGTTCCCAGAAAAATTCCCGCGGAATTACCAGGATAAAAAGTTTAATTGTCGATCAGCGAAAACCACATCAAAATCGGCCCAGTGGTTTAGTTACGTGAATCCCGAACAAACAATGCCACCAATGTTCTGCGGTTCTCCAATGGCAGGTTGGAACCTTGCCACCAATACCGGAACATAGCTCAAGGTCTTTACGGCGGCATGCTCTGGTCTATGCGTAGTCCAGACGGGCAAATACCCTACCACCTGGCTGTGGGTTGCTTTGTTGCCTCTTACGACAAGCCGCCCGGCCGCAGGAAATTGTATACACTCTCCGTTCCTGCACGGACAATTTTATCATGATTTATATTAGTTTAAGTATATCGCTATTTCTTCAAATAAAGTCTGTCTCTCTAAACTTATGTATACAATGTTTATATATATAAACTCACAAGTTAAACAGCTGCTAAAGATTTGATTATATAAGAGCTCTAAAGATAAATTATTTTGCCTTCTGTTTAGTTGAAAAGCGAAACGAATAAAGGCAGGTGATTACGATGCTATACAACCTGACCACGGTTGCCTTAAAAGATCCCAGAATAGTATGTGGTACAAGTTACAAGAACGCGTAGGCGCTTTAGTTCTAGATCTCCAGCTCCATTTGCAGTTCATTTCAACAACCCAGTGCTTTTTATTCCCATTACCCACAATATCACGCCACATTTTAAATAACTGAGGATTGTCCTTGGGTGCAATTCAATATGGTGCAGATGGACTCTCCGTTGTATATCACGCCACATGTTAAATAACTGAGGATTTTCCTTGGGTGCAATTCAATATGGTGCAGATGGACTCTCCGTTCAATATCACGCCACATTTTAAATAACTGAGGATTGTCCTTGGGTGCAATTCAATCTGGTGCAGACAGACTCTCCGTTCAATGTCA